>CM053785.1:661699960-662157460 GCA_028749045.1 Cupressus sempervirens | reverse complement strand
CTAATGGAAAATGAAAGATCGTAAATTCTTCCACTCCATAAAATATATTTAACATAAACTTGTAGATGAAAAAAAGATACTTGACTTCTCTTGTATCCACACCATCAAAAAATCAATTTTGTTAAAATATTCCTTATTGTAACTTTAAGGAAAATGAAAAGTTCTTCTTTAATAGTATTACTTAGGTGAGGAATTTTTTTTTGCTCAGAACTTGTTTCATATGGACTAGAAATTATCCTAATCCTAAATTGCTACCTTGGTATAAACTTTCTATTTCTTTTCTCTTTTCACGTGTTCTACTATTTAAGGTTAATTCAACTTTGACATTGGATTTTAAGATGACAAAGCATTTCATTCTCTTGAGCGATGAAGAAACAAATACTTGAGATTTCTTTTCTCTCCTATACTGACACAATCAAATAGTGAATGTTTAAAAACTCTATTGTAGTAAATAAAATTAGAAGTTTTCTTTAACAAAAATATTTAGATTAAAAAGTGTTTGTGTTCTCCACTTGTTTTGGATAGGTTTGAAATTCATCTCAGTCTTACATCAAACCTTGTTAGATCAAGCATGTCTAATGTATATCTCAATTGAATCTAGCACTTCAAAAGAAGTCTTTGTCATGATGAATGGATACATAAGAGTTACATATAGAGCCTATGTAATAATAAATAGAGTTATCGAGTACATTTTGAAAGGCATTAGTATAGTTTTGGGGTAAGTTCACAAAGACGAGGGACTCAATATTTAAAGATATGATTAAAAAAAAGAAAGTTCTAACCCTTTGAATCTAGTTTTAAACTAATAACTTTTATGTTAAATGGTGGAGTTTGAGGCCCTCAAAAAGGGGGAGCACACAATTTATAAAATAGTGTCAAGTGTGCTTCCCTTGAAATCTTAGCTTCTTTTTCTCATTTTTTTATTGCTCTGGTGATGAGTTAGCTAACATTACATAGTTTACCTTGGATATTTTTGGTAATTATTTAATCTATATTGAATTTATTATGAATTTTTTAAGTGGAGTCATCTCAAAAATGTGAAATTTTATTGCGGCATCCCAAGAAATAATTGAAGATTAATAAAGAGTAATTTTTTTTGTAAAGTGTGTAGAGTGGAGTCTAGTTTCTAGAAAAGCCAATTGTTGCAAGAAATGATGAAAGAGCACAAATCTATCCCCAAAATACTACAAGTTGGTTTTTGACAAAAAATGGACATGCATTAATTAATTCAAATTCATTAAAAATTATATTGTTAGATAGCTAACAAGAAGATGTATAATCTTATGTAATCTGAATCTCTTATTATATAACCATGATTAAACCTGATGGATGCCACACAACCAAACACATGGTTTTTTTGTGTATACTTGCTAGAAATCATGTCTTAGATCTATTTCAAATGTCCAATCCTTTGGGTTGGATATCCGAGGAAAATCCAACCCTTAGGATTGGCAATCTTAAATGAATACCATAACATGTACAAACTATAATTATTACATACTATTTTAGATATCCGTAGGGTGGATTGACCGATGATGAAAAAGACCAAAAAGGGGAGGCTATTCGTGGGTCTCTGGAAAAATAATGAGGGGAAAATTGAACAAGGGAAAGCTAATTGCTACACCGAAGAATGTTGAGGAGGATCCTAACATAACAATAATCTAGGCAACCAAATTCCCAAAGGAGTTGGTAAGTTTTTGGTTCCTTGTTAGCATTTTTGTTTTTTGTATTTTTCTTAGTTTTCTCTATTGGTTTTGTCTTTGTGCTAGTTCATGGTCTTTATGATGCTAGATTTTATAACATTTTATCTATTTTCCAACATTAGTTTTAAATTTGGACTTCATCATTTATATAAGTTAATATGCTACATTTGGGTTTTGGGTCCCTCTAAAACCTTATTTTACCTTAATCCAAAATATAACTTTTAGAAATTGAAGGTAAAATAGAATTATGAGGAATAGTGCTACTAGTTAGTGCAATGTGTGGAGACATTAGAATTTTGAAGAGTCAATTCTAAAGTAATAGACGTTGGTTCCAAATCATTAGAGACTATACAAAAAACATTAGAATAATTAGCCATACTCTATATCATATTGGGTTTTCACTAATACCTGTTCAATGCTTGACATCCACCAAGGAAATTATTAATTGAGTTTTAGTTGCATGTCCTTTTTTTCATAGTTGCCAAAAATTACATGTTGCCAAAATTGATCAAATCACACATTTGATCTCAAGAAATCAAATTTTGTAGAATAAAAATAAATCTTCCACAATATTCTTCCTATTTTTTACAACAAAAATGGTTACAGGTAAAGTTTGATATTTATTTGATCATCATTATTTATTGACACTTTGTGTTAGATCATATCTGGTTAGGGTTCCCATGTTGTAACCTCTAGAAAAAGATTTAGGTGGTGTGGTAGTTATTCATGATAACTTTGGAGATGTATTTGGAGTGAACTTACAAAGGATGACATTAGAGTAGTAGGATATTAAAGGGAATTTCTATCTTTCAGTATTCACATGTCATTTTTGTGAGTTGAATATGAAAAATATGCAAAGAGTCTACAAGACCTTCAAAAATAAAAATCCAATTACTTTTTAGATGCTATGTGTAGAAGACACTTGGAGCTTTGTTGTGAGCATGGAACTCAAAAGGGATGTTAAGGGAAAATATGTTTTTTCCTAGTCTGAATTGAAGAAAATATTTCTAGGATTATTACAACTTGACTATCAACTACAAATGATATTGCAAAGTTTGAAACAAATTTTCCAAAAGTTAAGTTGTCACTCTTTCCTATGGAACACTCTTTATTTCTTGAATATACTCTTCATTTGAGGATTGGTCATCTTTTGGGAAGTATTGTTGGTGATGAAGATGAAATATTAATTCTTAAAAACCTCTTTTTACAAGTTTATTTGGATTCATTACTAAACATGTTGTCCCTGTGTGTTAATGCACCAATGAAACATATTTTAGGAGTTGCCATCATACAATATTTCAATGTTGTATGATTCAACTATTGTGCTTGATTATGGAATTGATAGATTTATATGGATGGTTGTATGGATAAGCTACATTTCACTTGTATGTTTTGAGTGGTTTTCTTGCAAACATAATGCATGTATGTAGCTTTTAAGATGTCAAAATATAATAGTTTGTGCTCTTTCTATTTGTTTAAACTGCGTCTTTTAATTTTTTGTGATTCTTGATGTACAATTATGAAATATTTATTACATTCAGTTGTGACCAAACTATGAGGTTTCAAATATGTTGATGAGTCTAGAAATCTCATGTTTCATATATATTTTTTAATTTTCTTTCCCTAAATAGGGTGCACATCTTTCCACTCATGAAGGAAAGAGTGTGGTAGTATTAGTAGGATGAAAATAGTTGCTAAGAAACTAAGAAAACAAAAATTTCTCACTCCTTGTATCTTTTCTTAATTTAGTTTCTAGTGTCTTGACCTACTTTGGAAATTGTGTGTGTGTGTGTGTACGCGCACACACACGCGCGCGCGCGCACACACACACACACACACACACACACACACACTCACTAAATGGAAAATATTGGACATTTGAACATTCTTAAGTGATCCAATATAGAGCATTACATAATTCTAGTATTGGCAATGTATTCTTGGTGATATGCTTTTTGGAAATAACAAATTTGCGTTAGATTTGGGGATTTAAATTTTGGCCAAATTTCATATTGTTAGTTTGTGGTGATTGATCAAGGAAGTATTATCAATACTTCATAAATTATTTTGGGCTACTATTCACCAATGATTGGATATTGTTCACCAATGGCTAATATTTGCCAATTGGTTATTGCTTATATTTGCCAATTTATAGCCAACATGTTGTAACTAATTTTAACCCTAAAGAAAAAAAAAAAAAACTTGTATAAAAGGGCTTAGGGTTTGGGATTGTTTCATAAGGTGTGATGCAAAAATTGCTTCTTGTGATGATATTGAGCTCTAAGGGATTACAGATTGTAATCAAGTTGTAATCACTAGATTGTAATAATATTAGAATTGGTATTTGGTGGACGTAGCCTAGGGCTTGGGTTAACCGCATTAAATCTTAGTTTCTTGTGTTCTTTTATGTGTGATCTATTATTTTCTAATATTTTTTATATTTGCATGTAATTATTATTTCTATCTAAGTCTTACTCCTAACAAGTGGTATTAAAGTGAGGTTTTTTTTTCAATTATCCTCTACAAGAATGTCTCATAGTTGAGTGTGAGTCTCATGGTTGAGTGGGATAAATGGTAGGAAAGGGTAAGCTAAGGTTAGACAAGTTTAGTAGGAAAAACTTTTAGTTATGGAAGATGCAAATGGAAGACTATCTTTATCAAAGGATTTATGGAAGCCATTGAAAGGAAAAACCAAGAATCGGGGATCTATGACAAATGATGACTGAGATCTTTTAGAAAAAAAGGCACTTGGAAGCATTTTATTATACTTGGAACCATCAATGGCATTTAATATTACAAAAGTGAAGACGATGAACGAGTTGATGAAAACCCTAGCAAAATTGTATGAAAAGCCCTCTACTTCAAACAAGGTAATTCTCATGAAGCATTTATTTAATATGAAAATGGTAGAAGGTGGATCTATTTTTGATCATTTAAATGAGTTTAATGCTGTTACTAGTTCTTTATCTTTTGTGGGTATTAATTTTGATGAAGAAATTAGTGCTCTTTTGATTTTGTGTTCTTTGCCTAAAAGCTAGAATGACATGGTAATGGCTATGAGTAACTCCATTTCTGGATCTAATACTCTAAAATATAATGATGTGACTAGTGTTATTTTGAGTGAGGAAACTCATAGGAAATCCTCAAGTGGATCTACATTAGGAAGTGATGTAGGGAAGGTTAAGAGTAACTAAGGCCAATGACACACTTAGCTACCCAACCACCATGCAAGAGTTAACACAACAGAAGCAAACAGAAAAGAGAACAACACCATACAAAGAGAGAACAATATTCTTTATTTATTCATAAAAATATCAGCATACATACACAACTATAAGGCCTTTTGGGTTATGGATAGATAAAAAATACATTCAAATCCTAGATCCAGCTTGAAATTCACATTTTCTAGTTTTGCTCTAAAAAAAAAACTCTCCAAAACTAGCTCTAAGCCTAAAAACTCTATTTATACTAGCCAAAATGACTTATAGATCATTCTAGAACATAGAGAAGATAGCATTCAACTCTCAAAAAATATTAAATATCCATCATGAAAATAAACCTAACATTAAATACTTGAAGAGCCACAAGTTGGCCTACATTAGCAATTAAATGTCCAGAAATTGATGTTCGAGAAAAATTGTGATATTTACTAGCTCTAATTGAATTAGAACTCACACTTTGAACTATGGGTAGTATTTTAGGTCCTCGACAACCCCTTAAGTGTTAAAATTCTAATTCACCAAAAATACGTGTGCATCCATCCAAAAATTTAAGTATAGAAAACTATCGCACAAAACTAGTAGAAATTGATACTTCGGAAGAATTTCCATTTCTCCCAACTTGTGAGAAATTAGAAATTTTTTATTTGATACAAGGAATTAATATAGTCCCTCTTTAATCCTTGAAAATAATATCCTCTCATTCATTTTCAAAATTAGTTACATGGTCTGCAATAGGAACCTAGAAACTAGAAAACATAGTTTCAGCAAAACACAATTTCAACAACAAGGTAAAAGCTAAAAACATGTGGGTAGTAGTGAAACCTAGGATGATCCTACATTAGAAAAAAAAGGTTGGAAGAAATTATTTTTCTAAATCATTGAGATGTCACAACCTAAGCTAAATCCAACTTAGATTGAGAAATCCATGAAGCATCTTCCATATGTTTGTTCTTCCACTTCACTAGATATTCATGATAATCTTTTCCCTTTTTTCTCTTACCAATTCTCTTATCCAATATGTGTTCAAATTCTTCAATATACTTCTTATGATCGTCCTCTAATACAATAACTTCATCATCTAACTCATGATACTTGTATAAATCAACAACATTTAATATAGGAGATATGTCCATGTCATCAGGTAACTCAATTTCATAAGTGTTTCTATTGTCAAACTTCTTCAAGATCTTACAAAGTCCAAATTTCTTTATCTTAAAATTACTATATGTTCCAATAGGAAATCTTCCTTTCTTTAGATGAACCATCACCTCATCACCAACTTGAAAATCATGATGTCTCCTAGACTAATTAGCATTCTACTTCTACTTCTGATTGCTTTATTCTATCCTCAACTTCAATTCCTTATGTAATGACTCCATAAAATCAGCAAATTCTTCTCCTACAACACTTCTCTTTTCTTCACTACCAATATCTCTCAAATATGATACTCCTCTAGGCTTCATTCTAGTAACAATCTTAAAGGTGTCTTCCTTGTACTCCTTTTCACAGAATTATTGTATGCAAATTCACTTTGTGCCAATACCATCTCCCAATTACTTGGCTTATTCCCAACTAAACATCTCAGCAAATTATCCAAGCTTCTATTCACAACTTCTATTTTTCCATCTATATATAGATGGAATGTAGAACTAAACTTCAATTCAATACCCATCTTCCTCTAGAAAGTCTTCCAAAAATAACCAAAAAACTTACTATCTTTGTTAGAAATAAAACTTCCTGGTAATCCATGCAATCTCACAATCTCTTTAAAGAAAATTTCAACAACATGCTCATCATCTAATTGTTAACTTCATAATGGTTTTTGACACTTGAGTGCCAATACACTTACCTACTTTCTATATTGGATCCGAGTACACCATGTATGCTGAGCCACAATAGAAGCCTAGTTAGGAAAGATTTTAGGTGCCGAGTGATCTTCATGTGCCAAGTAGTTTTTAAATGCTGAGTAAAGATTAGGTGCTGAGTGAAGTTCAAGTGCCGAATGACTTTAAGTGCCGAGTAGAATAAAGTGCCAAGTGATATTTCAAGTACCAAGTCATAGATGATGCCGAGTAATACAAAAATGAAACAAGTGCCAAGTAAGCCAATTTTGTTTACGTGCCGAGTTATCTAGGAAACAACATGTGCCAAACATCAGGAATGCTTCAAGAGCCAAGTAACTCAGAATATCAACATAAGAGTTTGTAATTGCACAAACTATGATGCAAACAGTTTTTGTAGCTGACATAAGGTAAATCTCAAAGGATTTAATGATAAGATCAAATCTTTTATCTTTCATATGCAATCTACATGCAGCCAATAAGAAAAATGATGAAGGCATGCAACCAATGGAAGAAGTGCAAACAATAAGTAGAAAATAGAGATTGAATATGGATCGTAGATCCATACCTAATCCTAAATCCTCAAATGTATTTATAAGGAAGATGAAATTTCATTGTAATATATGAGTGGATATACAAGGGTGTATAAGGAAATTTATTTTCAGAACAAGGGTTATCAGATCAGAAAGGATCAAGATCAGAGAAAGCAGAACAGGTGCCTGCATTCAACAATCAAGGATTGTAATCTATCAGGTTCATTGTACCTAATACTTTCTAGCAATTGTATTAGAATGAAAACCCTATGGTGATAGGTTAGCTTAACAGCTATTTCGTAGATCCTTTAAATAGGTGATTAAATCCTTTAACAAGGTGACACTTCATGTAAAGTGTTTGTAAATCCTCTAACCAGGTCACTATTAATACAGTGTAAAGCCTTTAAATGGGTAGACCACCGGAAGTGGTTGAACAATATTGCTGCAGTAATTTTTGTGGGTATCATCCCACTCCAGTTTTAACTTCTTATTCCTAGAGAGTTTTTGGGTTACCAAATTCCAATGTTATGTGTTGTTGATGCATGTCTTAGTTTCATGTTTACTTGATGTATCTACATGCATGCAATTTACTTTTAGTTAAAAGTTTTATTGGTTAAAGTATGATACTTTTGATTCACCCCCCCCTCTCATAAGTATTCTTTCCATATTTGAATATTCCAACAGTAATGTCTTCTTACATGGTATGAAATGAGCCACCTTAGAAAAGTTGTCCACTACAAAAAATATGGAATCATACCCCTTCACTAGCTTAGGTAATCCAAGAACAAAATCCATATTAATGTCACTCCAAAGTTTCTTAGGAATAGTAATAGGTGTATACAAACTGTTATTTTGACTCACTCCTTTTGCAACTTGACAAACTCCACAACTCTTTACAAATTTCTAAACATCCTTATACCTTTGTGGCTAATAATACTTCTCTTTTAGCAAACTCAATGTCTTATCATTTCCAAAGTATCTAGCCAATCCACCACTATAGTTTTCCTTAATCATATTCAACCTCATAGAAATTCTAGGAATACACAACTGAATACCTTTGAATAACATACCTTCTTGAATGAAATACTCATCATAATTACTTATGTGATTGTAGTTACTAGGTTGAAAGGTCATGCTTCACTATGGTGGGAGTGTTTGCAAATTGATAAACAAAGGAGAGGAAAGAAGAAGATTAAAACTTGGCCAAAGATGGTGAACAAGGTAAAGAATAAATTCTTTCCTACTAATTACCAAGTTAGCTTGTTGAGAAAGATATAAAATTTGAGACAAAAGGAGATGATTGTGAAAGAGTATACTGAGGAATTCTATAGATTGGACATCAGATTTGGACATGTGGATGATGATGAAATTGCATGGTACATAAATGGATTGAGATTTGGAATTCAAGATGAAATAAGTTTTGTGAATTTGGAAAGTGTCAAAGAAGCATATCAATATGTCTTGAAAGCCTAGGAAATCTTGACAAAGAAGCATGAACAAAGAGAAAGAGGTAGAGGTGGTAAATTTCAGAGAGGTAGAGGTAGATCTTATAGAGAAGGTGACAGATTTGATAGTTCTATGCATGATAAAGGAAAATATGAATGGAAGAATGATGACAAAGACAACACCAAAAGGTGGTAGTTCATACCGAGGAGATACTAGATCTTACTAAGGAAGAGTTGATTCTTATTCTAGAGGTAGTTTTCATGGTAATTGTTTCAAATGTGGTAAAGAAGGACATATACCTTTTGAATATAGATCCTATGAAAGTGGGTAGAATAATAGAAATGTTGTGATTCAAGGAGACATAGAGAGTTCACCAAGTGGACCTAAGGTTGGAGAAAATCTGATGGTGAGAAGAACCTTATATAATAAGGGAAGTGATGAGGAACTTGTCCTTAGAAAAAGTCTTTTCATGACTAGATGTAAGATGGATGGAAAATGTTGCAAGGTAATCATTGATAATGAAAGTTCTACAAATTTGGCATTAGAAGAGCTGGTTAAAAAGTTGTAGTTGTAGAGGCTAAAACATCCCAAACTTTATCATGTTTCATGGATCAAAGATGAGCATAAGATATTGGTAAGTGAGAAATGTATTGTGATGTTCAAAATTAGACATTACTTCGATGAAGTTTTGTGTGATATTATGCCCATGGATTGTTGTCATATTTTGTTGGGTAGACCTTGGCAATATGATAGATATGCTATGCATGATGGAAGATTAAATCAACATACTCTTTGGGTAAATGTGAAGAAATAAATATTGTTTCCTTTGATTGAAAGTCAAGATGAGGTTAGTTGTACTACAATAAAAGTTTACATGGTTAATGGGAAACTATTTGAAAAAGAAGTGAAGAAGAATCAAATTTATTTTGCTATAGTTCCAAGAGGACCAAGTGTTGGTAGTAATGACCGAGCATTAGAAGTTGGTAATGATAGAGTGACAATAGAAATTATAGAATTGCTGAATTAATATAAAGATATTGTTGCTAAGGATATTCTTGATGGTTTACCTCCAATAAGAATTATAAGTCATTATATGGATCTGATTCCTAAAGCTAGTTTTCCAAACAAAGCACCATATAGATTAACACCTATAGAGAATGAGAAACTTAACAAACAAGTGCATGAGTTGTTGCAGAAAGGTTTTAATGGAGAAAGTTTGAGTCCATGTAATGTACTTATCGTATTAGCACCTAAAAAGAATGGAGAATGAAGAATGTGTACTAATTCTAGAGCTATTAACAAAATCACAGTGAAATATAGGTTTCCTATGCTGAGGATGGATGACATAATGGATTTTTTGAGTGGACCAAAGTATTTTACCATGACTGATTTGAAGAGTGGCTATCATCAAATTAGAATTAGAGAAGATGATGAATGGAAGACTGCTTTCAAGACAAAAGATAGTTTGTATGAATGGTGGGTTATACCTTTTGGTTTGATTAATGCACCTAGTACATTCATGAGGTTGATGAATGAAGTTCTAAAAATATTTTTGGGTAAGTTTGTGATTGTTTATTTGGATGGCATTTTGATATTCAATAAGACTAAGGAAGAATATCTTGAGCATATTAGACAAGTATTGCAGAGGTTGAAAGAGGAAAAGTTGCTGATTAATCTAAAAAAAGGGTTCTTTTATGCAAGAGGAGATTATGTATTTGAGATTTGTGATTTCAGCTGATGGATTGAAGATGGATCCTGAGAAGGTTAAAGAAATTTTGGAATGGCCTACATGTAAGAATGTGGGTCAGCTAAGATCATTTCATGGTTTGGCTAGTTTTTACAAAAAATTTATAAAGAATTTCAATGTTATTTGTAATGCTATGACTGAGACAATGAGAGGAGATAAAAAGGAATTCAAGTGGACACATGGAGCTGATAAGAGTTTTGAGACTTTGAAACAAAAGGTTGTTGAATTACTTATATTGGCTTTGCCTGATTTTAACAAAATATTTCAAGTTGAATGTGATGCAAGTGGTAATGCAATAGGAGCTGTATTAAGTCATGAAGGTAAACCTATTGCTTTCTTTAGTGAAAAGTTGAATGATGCTAAAAGGAAGTATTCTATGTATGATCAAGAACTTTATACTATTGTTCAAGCATTGAAAAAGTGGAGACATTATTTGATTCCTAAGGAGTTTGTGATGTATATTGGTCATAAAGGTTTATAATACTTGGAAAGTCAACATAAATTGAATCAGAGACATATGAAGGGGGTTGAGTATTTGCAAAATTTTACATTTGTGATTAAGCATAAGAGTGGAGTTACTAACAAAATTTCTGATGCATTAAGTAGAAGACATTCTTTGTTGACTAAAATGAAGGTTGAAGTTCTTGCTTTTGATGAAACAAAAGAGTTGTATGATGCTGATCTTAATTTTTCTGAGGCATAGAGAGAGTGAAGAGCACCAAATATGATAAATCACATAATTAAGTATGATGAGTATTCATTCAAGAAGGTATGTCATTCAAAGGTATTTAGTTGTGTATTCCTAGAAGTTCTATGAGGTTGAATCTAACTAAGGGAAAGCATAGTGTGGATTGGCTAGACATTTTGGAATTGATAAGACATTGAGTTTGCTGAAAGAGAAGTCTTATTGGCCAAAAATGTATAAGTATGTTTGGAAATTTGTAAAAAGTTGCGGAGTTTGTTAAGTTGCCAAAGGAGTGAGTCAAAATACTAGTTTTTATACATCTATTATTGTTCCTGAGAAATCTTGGAGTGATGTCAATATGGATTTTATTCTTGGATTACCTAAGATAGTGAAGAGGTATGATTCCATATTTGTTGTAGTGGATAGATTTTCTAAGATGGCTCATTTTATACTATGTAAGAAGACATTAGATGCTGAGCATGTTGCTTAACTTTTCTTTAAAGAGATTGTGAGATTGCATGGATTGCCAAGAAGTATTATTTCTGATAGAGATAGTAAGTTTGTCGATTATTTTTGAAAGACAAGAAGATGAGTTCGAAGTTGAAGTTTAGTTCTACATTCCATCCACATATAGATGGACATACAGAGGTTGTGAATAGAAGCTTGGATAATTTTCTAAGAATCTTAGTTGGGAATAAGCCAAGTAATTACGAGATAGTATTGGCATAAGCTAAATTTGCATACAATGATTTTATGAATAGTAGTATAGGGAAGACACCTTTGAGATTGTTACTAGAATGAAGCCTAGAGGAATATCAGATTTGAGAGATATTGCTAGTGAAGAAAAGAGAAGTGTTATAGGAGAAGAATTTGCTGATTTTATGTAGTCTTTACATAAGGAAGTGAAGTTGAGGATAGAAAAAAAAAACCATAAGTATAAAGAGAATATTGATCAGTCTAGGAAATATAATGATTTTCAAGTTGGTGATGAGGTGATGGTTCATCTAAAGAAACAAAACTTTACTATTGGAGCATACAGTAAGCTGAAGATGAAGAAGTTTGGACCTTGTAAGATCTTGAAAAATTTTAATAGTGGAAACACTTACGAAATTGAGTTACCTAATGACATAGATATATCTCATATATTCAATGTTGCTGATTTATTCAAGTATCACGAGTTAGATGATGAAGTTATTGTATTAGAGGACTATCCTAAGAAGTAGATTGAAGAAGTTGAATAGATATTGGATTAGAGAATTGGTAAGAGCACAAGGGAAAAAGATTATCATGAATATCCAGTGAAGTGGAAGAACAAACCTATGGAAGATGCTTCATGGATTTCTCAATTTGAGTTGGATTCAACTCAGGTTGTGACACCTTAATGATTTAGGAGAATCATTTCTTCCAACCTTGGTTGTTTGATGTGAGAGCATCCTAGGTTGCAGTGCCATCTTGCATGTTTTAAGTTTTCACCTTACTACTAAAATTGTGTTTTGCTAAAACTGTGTTTTCCAATTTTTGGGTGCCTATTGCAGACCATGTAACTAAATTTTCAAAATGAATTAGAGGATTATATTTTTAAGGTTGTAAAATGGCCTAGAGTGCTTCCTTGTGTTAAATTTTCATGTTCTAATTCCTCAAAAGTTGGGAAATATGGCAATTCTCCCAAAGTATCAATTTTTAGCAGTTCTACATGATAGTTTTTTGTGCTTGACTTTTGGATGGATGCACAGTTATCCTTGGTAAATCAAATTTTTCACACTTAAGGGGTTGTAGAGGACCTAAAATATAGCCCAAAATTTGATGCATGAATTCTAATTCAATTAGAGCTAAGAGATATCATGATTATTCTTAGACATCAATTTTTGAACATTTAATTGCTGATGCATGCCGACTTATGGCTCTTCTAGTATTTAATGTTAGGTTTATTTTCATGATGGGTATTTAATATTTTCTAAGAGCCAAATTGTGGCTTATCTACGTTCTAGAATGATCTATAAGTCATTTTGGCTAGCATAAATAGAGTGTTTAGACTTAGAGCTAGGGCAGTTTTGGAGAGCAAAACTGAAAATTTGAAGCTAGATCTTGGATTTGAATGTATTTTGTATTTGGCTGTAACCCAAAGACCTTATAGCTAGGCATGTATGATGATATTTTTGTGAATCAATAAATAATATTGTTCTCACTTTTATGCCATTGTTCTCTTTTGTGTTTGTTTCCATTGTGTTAACTCTCACATGGTGTTTTGGGTAGCTAATTGTGCTTATTGGCCTTGGTTACTCCCAGTCTCTCTACATCAGGCCTTTGCCTCTCTAGAACCTACCACCTCTACCTCTTTGTCTTTGTTCATGCTTATTTGTTAAGATCTCCTCATCTTTGAAGGCATATTGATATGCTTCTTTTACACTTTCCAACTTCACAAAACTTATTTTATCTTGAATTCCATATCTCAATCCATTTATGTACCTTGCAATTTTCTCAACATCATCATCCACATGTCCAAATTTGACATCCAATCTATAGAATTTCTCAATATCTCTTTCATAGTCATGTCCTTTTGTTTCAAATTTCACATCTTTCTTAACAAGCTAACTTGGTAATTAGCAATAAGGAATTTGTTTTTTACCTTATTCACCATCTTCTGCCAAGTTCTAATCTTCTTCTTTTTTCTCCTTTGTCTATCAGTTTGCAAATGCTCCCACCATAGTGAAGCATGACCTTTCAACCTAGTAACTACAATCTCCAACTTCTTATTATCAGAAGTGTTTTCATACTCAAAGAACTTCTCCATATTTGAGATCCAATAAATAATATTCAAAAAGAATGGAGAATGGAGAATGTGTATTAATTCCAAAGCTATTAACAAAATCACTGTGAAATATAGGTTTCCTATGCTAAGGATGGGTTAAATAATGATTTTTTTGAGTGGAGAAAATTATTTTACCAAGATTGATTTGAAGATTGGCTATCATTACCACTTGATGCAGGGAAGGTCGGGAGTAACTAAGGCCAATGACACACTCAGCTACCCAAACCACCATGCGACAGTTAACACAATGGAAGCAAACAAAAAAGAGAACAACACCATAGAAAGAGAGAACAATATTCTTTAATGATTCATGAAAATATCATCATACATGCCCAACTATAAGGTCTTCTAGGTTATGGCTAGATACAAAATACATTCAAATCCTAGATCTAGCTTCAAATTCGCACTTTCTAGCTATGCTATCCAAGAGAAACTCTCCAAAACTACCCTAGCTCTAAGCCTAAATACTCTATTTATACTAGCCAAAATGGCTTACTAATTATTCCAGAACATAGAGAAGCCACAAGTTGGATCTCAAAAAATACTAAATACCCATCATGAAAATAAACCTAACAATAAATACTTGAAGAGCCACAAGTTGGCTCACATCATCAATTAAATGTGTAGAAATTGATGTTCGAGAAAAATCACAATATCTCCTAGCTCTAATTGAATTAGAACTCATGCTTCAAATTGTGGGTATAATTTTAGGTCATCTACAACCCCTTATGTGAGAAAAAAATTATTCACCAAGGATAAGTGCGCATCTATCCCAAAAGTCAAGCACATAAAACTATCATACAAAATTGCTAGAAATCGATACTCTGGGAGAATTGCCATATCTCCCAACTTATGGAGAATTAGAACTTTTGAATTTGATAGAAGGAATTAATCTAGGACCTATTTAATCTATCAAAAGAGAATCCTCTCATTCATTGTGAAAAATTAGTGATATGGTCTGCAACAGGAACCAAAAAACCAAAAAATACAAGTTCAGTAGCAAGGTAAAAACTAAAAACATGCAAGATAATAGTGCAACCTAGGATGTTCTTGTAAGGAAACTTGGCAATAAAGAATATAACTGTTTCCACATAACCCATAATAGATCTAAAATAAACATGGAATTAAAATCCACATGCAAGAGAATAGAAAACATACCCACAAAATTGTGACACAAGATATACCTTGGGAAACCCTCATTGAGGGAAAAACCCAGCCTCCAAAAGCATCCATCACCATGTATTATTCAACAAAAAAATACCATTGCTATACAACCATGGAAGCCTTCATGGCCATAGCCACAACCAAGCAAACTATGTGAACAAGCATGAATCCACACATCCCATGCCATGCTTTCAACCTTCACAAATGCTCCCTTGGCTAACCTGTCAAGCCTTGTCCTGCTCGACTCTTGCCTTTTGTCTTCTCCTTGTCACTCTCACTCTCTCTCAACAACAACTACCCTTGTGGCTGCTTATATAGTAGCAAGTCCCACAAAACCACTAAGTGGTATTACATAAACCATGTGCTAAAACCATGTGCTACCTAACCCACTGACCCCCCATTTAATATTGGGCATTTAATTCTTTTCCCCAATATTAAATAATTACATAAAATATTTTTACAATGTTACAATACAAATCATCAAGAATATTCCATGGGAATATTTACATGTTGCACGTCCATCTAGGCACAACATTACATAATAAAATAAAATAATAAAATAACAATATTATGCAATGTGTGCAACACCCATTATCTCAACAGTTCTTGCATCAGGAAGTTATTTGAATGCACAAATTAGAGGCAAAATTACAAAGAGATGAAGTAATTCCAAAAACCGTGGGAAATACAGAGGAAAGTCAAAAGGGAAGAGGTCTCAATTAAGAAGACCAAATGACTATTGGTACTATGGGAAACTAGGGCATAAGAAAAAATATGTTGGAATCGAAAGGAAAATGAAGGAGACAAGAAAGATGGAGACAAGAAGGAAAATGTGGTAAATAAAAAATTCAAAGAGGATGCTTTGTTTCTGTCTTTAGAAAGTGTTGATGATTCATGGGTTTTAAATTTTGGTGCTTCATTTCATGCTCCACCTCATAGAGGTTATTTCATTGGTTATGTCCAAGGGGATTTTGGGCTTGTTTATTTGAGGGATAATGAACCCTGTTAGATTGTTGGAAAGGGAAAAGTTAAGATTAAGTTATAGAATGAGAATCATTGGCTACTACATGAGGTAATACATGTTCCTAGGTGAGTAGAAATTTAATTTTAGTAGGGTAACTCAGTGATGAGGGTGGTGTAATTATTTTTAATGATAAAAATTGGAAGGTTTCAAAAGGTTCCCTTGTAGTAGTAAGATTTGTGAAAATAGGAACCTTATATCTTTGTATATGTCATATTGTTCCTTCTACTTTAATTGTTTCAGAGAAACATTAATATTTAGGAACAGTTGTTGTAGTTGACTAGGGAGAACAAATAGTTGTTGTAGATTCTGATATATCACTATGGCACAATAGACTTGGGCACATGAGTGAGAAAGGTATGAAAATTCATCATTCAAAGAAAGTTTTACTAGGTCTAAAATGTATTAATATGGATTTTTGTGAAAGTTGTGTGCATGGAAAACAAAAAAAGAGTGAGTTTTATGAAGATTGGGAAGGAAAATTAAAGGGAAAAATTAGAACTTGTGCATATAGATGTATGGGGACCAACTCATGTATCTTCCCTTGGTGGCTCTCATTATTATGCTACATTTATTGATGATGTAACTAGAAAAATATGGATTTATTTCCTTAGACAAATATCTGATGTATTTCAAACTTTTAAGAAATGGAAATGCTTGGTTGAAAATGAGACTGGTAAGAAATTAAAATGTCTTAGATTTGAAAATGTGGTGAGTATTGCAATTATGAATTTGAAGATTATGGCTCCACTAATGGTATTCATAGACATAAAACTATTCTAAGGACTCCATAGAAAAATGGAGTGGTTGAACGCATGAACATAATTATTATGGAGTGTGCAAGGAGCATGAGGTTGCATGTTGGGTTGCCCTTACACATGTGGACATAGGCTATCAATACTACTATATATTTTATTAATAGAGGTCCCTCTATTCCTTTGTGTTGTGTTATTATAGAGGAAGCATGGATTGGTAAGAAGGTTAGTTATTATTTTCTTAAAACTTTTGGTTGTGAAACATTTTCTCATATAAATTCTAAAAATAGAACTAAGCTAGAAGATAAGTCAAAGAAATGTGTATTTTTTGGATATGGAATTAATGAATTTTCTTATAGGCTTTTGGATTTTGAAAATAATAAAATTGTAAGAAGTAAGGATGTCATATTCAATTAGAAAGTGTTGTACAAAGATCTGTTGCAGCAATATGAGAAGAAAGAAGATGATTATGTAGTGTTGGATGATACTCCAAAAGATGACGTTCTAACAATTCCTCATGATGTGTAACAATCACAACCAAAAATATCACACACACTAGTGAATGTTAGATGGTCAACAAGGCTATTTAGACCTCCAAAAATATTTTCTCCCTCTTTCTATCCTATTTTACTCACTAATGCTAGTGAACTTGAATGTTATGGTGAAGCTATGTAGGTGGATACTAAGATTCCATCAGAGTTTGTATTGAAAGATGAAATTGATTCTTTATAAAATAAGTGGGATTATAGGTTAAAACAAGAGGATGGAGGTAAGAAAATATTTAAAGTTAGGTTAGTGGTAAAAGGATTTGCATGGAAAAAAGGGATTGATCTTGATGAGATATTCTCTCATGTTGTTAAAATGACTTCTATTCGTATGGTTTTAAGTATTGTAGCTAGTGAAGGTTTGCACTTGGAGTAGCTTGATGTTAAAAAAACCTTCCTTCATTGTGATTTGGATGAGTAGATATATATGACACAACCATAGGGATTTGAGGTCAAAGGTAAGTAGAACTTAGTGTGCAAATTGAAGAAAAGTGTATATGGCTTGAAGCAAGCACCTTAACAATGGTATTTGAAATTTGACAAGTTTATACATGAGCATGGATACAAAAGGTGTCATTCAAATCATTGCATTTGTTTTAAGAGGTTGGATGATGACAACTACATTATTTTATGTTTATTTATTGATAATATGCTTGTAGTTGGGTGTAACATGGATCATATTAAAGGGCTAAAACACTAGTTAACACATGCATTTTCTATGAAGGATTTGAAGGCAAAAAAAAAAATCCTTGGTATGAAGATTTGTAGAGATAAGAAGAATAGGAAATTGATGCTATCTTGAGCTGATTATGTTAAGAAGGTGTTGCAACATTTCTCTATGGAGAATGCTAAAGCTGTCAGGACATGTTTACCTCATCATTTGAAGTTGACTAAGGAGATGCGTCCCAAGACACAAGAAGAGGAGGATAAGATTTCAAAGGTACCCTATGCTTTAGCTGTAGGAAGCTTGATGTATACTATGGTATGTACAAGGCTAGATATTTCACATGTAGTGGGAATCATTAGCAGGTATATGAGTCATCTAGGAATTGAGCATTGGAATGCAGTCAAATGGATGCTCTACTACTGACTTATAGGGCTATGTTGACTCAGATTTGGCATAAGATATTGATACTAGGTGGAGTGCTATAGGTTATGTATTTATTATTGATGGGGCATCTATGAGTTGGGTTTCTAGGTTATGGAAGGTTAATGCTTTATGCACTACAGAGGCAGAGTATGTTGCTGCTATAGAGGAAACGAAGGAGATGATATGGCTTCAATTCTTCTTAGAAGAATTGGGACACCCTCATAGGGATAATTATTTGTTTATAGATAGCCAAAGTGTCATTTATCTTGCAAAGAATTCAGCTCTGCATTTAAAGACAAAACACATTTAGTTGCGGTACCATTTCATTCAGCTAGTTTTGGATCATGGATAGTTAAAGTTGGACAAGATACATATAGATGACAATCTAGTGGATATGTTTACAAAGGCTACAAGGGGGAAACTGAATTCCTCTTCAGATTTGGTTGGTCTTCTAGACTAAATAGGAATCAAAGAACAATAAAGTCCAAGGTGGTTTGATCTAGTGGGAGCTCCATGTGGTAGCAATATTACTATAGGATCAGTCTCCAAGTGGGAGATTGTTGTCTAGTGTGGATTCTGATCAATCCCCAAGTGGGAGATTGTTAGTTTGTGGTGATTAATCAGGGAAGTACTATACATACTTTATAAATTCTTTTGTGCTACTATTCACCAAAGGTTGGCTACTATTCACCAATGGCTAATATTCACCAATTGGCTATTGCTTATATTTGCTAATTTATGACCGACATGTTGTAACTAGTTTTAACCATAAAGTGGAAAAAATACTTATACAAAAGGGCTTAGGGTTAGGGATTGTTTCATAAGCTATGATGCAAAAATTGCTTCTTATGGTGATATTGAGATCTAAGAGATTATAGATTGTAATTAGTTTATAATCATAGGATCATAATAATATTGGACTTGTTGTTTGGTGGACGTAGCCTAGGTTGGGGTGAACCACGTTAAATCTTGGTGTCTTGTGTTCTTTTCCATGTGATCTATTATTTTTTGATATTGTTTATATTTGCATGTAATTTTTATTTTTTTCTAAGGTTTACTCCTAACACATATGTTGTAGACCATGTTTATGCTAAAAAAATGTCTAAAAAATCAAGATTGTTTTGTAAGCATAAAATGAAAATGTAATTAACTATATAACATTTTTTAGACTTTTTTTTGGGCCTATAAAACACTTCAGAAATATACTCAAAATAGCATAATATAGTCATGGGAGGGAAAATGGATGGAGGTGCTTTAGCTAGGGATTTCCTTCCTATAGATGCAACTATTGGGGCTTCGACTAGGGTTCTGGGATTTAGTGGAGCTATTTCTATTTAGGCTAGTGATGCTTCTACCCTGGCCTACCTTTCTACTAGCATTGTATCTATTTTTGAGGCTTCGACTATGGTTGTTATTGTGTCATCTTTTGATGTTGGGGATTTGACTAGGGACCAAGCATCTACTAATGTTATTCTACCTTTTAAGGTTGGTTATGCCTCTACCCTAATCTCTATTCCTATTGGCATTGTGTTAGTTGTTGAGGCTCCAACTAGTTTTGCTGTTATATCTTCTACTGGTACTTCTCTAGCTACTAAGGTTGTTTCTTCTATGGTTGGGGCTTCAATATCTTCTTCCTCTACACATTCTATGTTGGCTAATGGGGCTCCTAAAGTTTTATTGGCTACTAGTATTTTTATGGGAATTGGGGCTAGGGTTTTACCATTAACTGGAGCTTCTAAGTCTATTGAGGCTTTGCATGTCTCTCAGGCTAGGTCTTTATCTACAACTTCATTACTGGCTAAAGCCTTTAAGCCTTCATGAACTAAGTTTCCTATTGGAGGGACTACTCTCAGGACCATTCCTTTTAATGAGATTGTAGGGACCTTGTAGTATGCTTGTATGATATCTCTTGGAACTATGACCAATAAATCTGGTGGTGTTGGAAATGGTAGTTGTTCAAGTTTGAAATCCGTGTGGTCTTTACCTATTGCTGAACCTATTTAGATTTCTTTAAATGTGAAAGTTTTGAAAGAAATTGAGGAGATAACTACATCTAATTTTTCCTCTCATGGGGTTATCTATTGCTTCATGGGTATGTGGTTGGAAGTATTATTGATTTAAATAGGTGGATCTCTACTCATTTGGAACCTATTATCTTAGTTATTGTTCATATTTGTCCTATGTCTTGGGGTTTTTCTATTGCTAAATTTGGTAATGTGAAAGATGGGAATTTGATTCTATGTAATAATTCTTTCACATGGAACAATTGCTTCATGCTTGTGAAACATTAGAACCTTGATTTTTTTCCCTATTCATAAATCTTTAATAAGATCTTGATTTGGGTGAGGCTTTCCTATCTTCCTCCTCATGTTTAGGTTGACATACTTTTGGAAGCTATGGGAGATGTGATTGGAGAATTTTTGATGGTAGATGAGTTGTCTGATGATATGATGCACTCTACTTATGCTCGTATTCTAGTAGAGATAGATATTTCTAAGAGTTTACTAGAAATGATTATATTAGAACACTTAGGGAGGTCTTGGGTTTAAACCTTGGACTATGTAGGTATTCCTTTTAGGTCTAGAAAGTTCTTTAATATAGGTCACCTTGAAGCTCAATGTGGTCTACAAAAAGCTAAGAGTAAGAATTCTTCCTCTTGGAGGAAGGGTACTTTAGTTGAAAATGACACTATTTATAAGAAAAAACAAGTTTTTGCTAAAGAAAATGGTACTACTACTAAAATTGAGTTCTATATTTCTAAAAATGAACCTATAACAACTACAATATTAGACATCTTGTTGTTCTAACTCTATTCGGGTTTTTGTTGGTATTGTTGTTGGGTAGCCAACTGTATTATGCTAGAATTGGTCCTAGCTCTATTCTTCTAGCTATTGTTGGTAGTTTTGGACTTGGGATTTTGAATGTTCGCTCTACCTAGTCCTCTAGTCATTACTAGAGTAATGGCTCTATTGTTGGTTTATCTATTAAAGGTTCTACTTTAGGTACTATTGCTAGTTTTGTTGATATAAGCTCTATTAATAAAATAACTACTACTAGCTCTAATTTTATTGTTAAATTCCTATTGAATATGGATCTTCCATTAATTTTCATGTTGGTTGTATAGTTGGAGTTGTTACTAATGCTATTTAGAGTTGTTACTAGCTCTACCACTATTGTTGTTGTTAGTCTAAGCCATATGGTTTTGTGTTTATTGTCTTAGATAATTAAGACTTGGCTTACTAATATTGGCAAAAGAAGGCCTCTATGGTGGAGTAGGGGTGGTCTTGTGTTATTGGAAAACCTAAGAAAAATTCCCCTCTTCAATTTAATATGAATTTTCACTCCCTAAAAAAAGGGGGAAAGGGAAAAAATTAATGTTTTCTATGATTATCATAGGGTGTGGGAAGAATGTGATTCATTTGTATTATTTTCCTCGCTACTAGGTTTTGCAGGGCTTCAGGGTCCCTTCAAAACCTATTGTTTATGGGGGACCTATCTTGGTTGGCTTCCCCCTTTTTGTTTTTGTCCTACCTTGTCTTGGTTCTATTTCATTTGGTAGAGTTTATTAAATTTCTTGTGACATGGGTTTTAGGTACCCTTGTTTAAAAGATGCTATGTTCTTGGGTTCAGGGTCCCTTCAAAGCCTACTTTCCTAATAAAAAACATAATACATATGCCATATCGATGGTTAAATTGTACATGTTGATTCTTGTGATTTATTAATGGATAGTTATTCTAGAATCCTTCTACACTGGACACAAAATATTTTAATAATAAACCCTTAGAAATTTCATTTAAAAAATTCACACTAATTAACACTACATGACATCGAATAATGAATTTAGTTCACACTGAAATATTGCTATGGATAATGGTATTTTCCAGTATCCATACATTATAGATAATTTTATCTAACATGTTGTTAGTTATAATTTTGGCAGGACTACTAAAAGTTTGAAACATTCATTTTTTATATTATTTGCTAGAATAGATAATGGGCCTTGGCTAATATTTTATTAATTAAAAATGTATTCATACTAAGTTTAGTGTGGGAATTGAGAGGGAAAAACCAAGTAAAGAAAACCTCTAATATAGCCTATAATATTTTGAGGGTTCATAATTCATGAATTTAAAACTCCCTACTAGAAAGGTTATGTGATTAATATTTATTGTTTGTCGATGCAATTTTGATGAGGATACTTATGTCCTAGATTACAATCCCAATAAACCAATATTTTAGTAAGCAAACATGATTCTCTCAATACATACATCTACATCTAATATGTATTACTTAGGAAAAATTAGGAGAAAGAATCTCTTATTATATACACATCTATTTTCAAAACTTGCTATACGAACCTTATCTCATAAGGTGACTATACAAATTACATTCCTCGCTTCTTACCTTATTTATATGCAAGATGGTGGATATTAAAAATCTTACCTAAAATTTTGAATGTTGCTATAGTAGTTCCATTGAAAAAATACTACTTGTTCCTACAGTCAAACCTAAACTATACTTCCATTCTACCTTTCTCATTAGATATAATCATAAAAACCATAATTATGTGTCATCTAATTCTTATTAAACCATTCTTTTTTCTATTAATATATCTATTAAATAATGTTTTTTGGAATTCCTTTAGAATAATTGAGAGGGGAGGTGAATTACTTATTCAAGGTCCAAATGTACAAATAAAGCTTCTCTCACAATTCAGTGAGCCTATAAAACATTCATACCCATGCATGCATTCATTGTGTATCAACTAAAGTTGATATGTTACTATCAAACCAATTTGCAGAAATATAAAGCATGAAGCACAACACATTCATTAGCACACTTGACACAATGATTTAATGTGGAAACCCAATTTGGGAAAAACTACCAATTAAATTCTACTCTACACTATTAAATGTGACCCGGTTAAGGGATTTCAATCACGCTATTGAAAGTGATCCTTGTTAGAGGACTTTAGGCCATTCACTTGGAATGCTACCCTATTAAAGGATTTTTCAATGACTGTTAAGTCAACCTTACTCCAAAGGATTTACCCTAGATTGATACAATTGTTAGAAAGTAATAGTAGAGCTTTGATTTGATACAACTTACAACTTCACTTGCAGATTATAGATCTCTATTCAATCCTCAATTCTGCTTGGCTTCCATTCTTTGGACCTTTGACAGCTTGTTCACCCTTCGAGAATTCATCTTCTTAAGCCTTCTTTCTTAGTATTCCAATGCAAACAATTCTCTTAGGCCACTTGATGAAGCAAAACCCCTTTTTCCTTCTCCTTCTCAAGTTCTTGCACCAAACTCTCTAACTCTTTTGCTTCATGAGTAGACATTCCTATATACAGGAAATTAGAACATTTTCTTTCTCATCATCCATCATCTAAATTAGGGTTTGGATGCATTAAGTAGGATACAATGTATCTACCCCATATCTTGTCTTGTCCATAAACTTCTCTTAGAATCTATTTAAATTCACCTCCAAAATGGTTTACATAAGATTTTGTGTCACCAACTCATCAATCTTATCTTCCTCATGGTTCACAAGTTCTAAGAAAACAAACTTGTCGGCTTTTGTTTGGCAAATCTTTGATCTTTTTCTTAATGTAGTAGCTCAACATTATCAACCTTCTAATGCTCAATACATATTGCATCACTTGGCATCAACTATAAAATTACTCAACATTAACTGGATTTTACTAGTACTTGCATCAACTAAAATTTACTTGGCATCTACTGTCTTGCTCGACATCAATTAGAATTTTCTTTCACTCAGCTCCAACTAACTTTTCTCTGCACCTACTATCCACTTGGTCAAGCTTAGTAGATGAACTTGGTTTAACTTATTCTTTAGAACTTTCTACGTGTAGCCAACCATTTTGTAACCTTAAGTAAATCACCAATACATTATGTTATCACTATCTTAACTGATCCTTGTACTTCATTACATAATCATAACTCAACCTTTACTCTATGTACTTTTGTTACATCTTGTTGATCAAATCCTCATCATCAATTAACTAAGTGATAGTACTCAAAACATATAAGCAATTGTCTTCCTAGAAAATAGCAAGTTTGTCATCAATGACAAAACAATGATTGAAACACATAACAATCTTTCCAATCAATGATCTTTTCAATTACATATCAACAATCTCCCTCTTTGGCATTGATGGCAAACCAAATTGATCAACCAAGTCAATAAAATGATGAACATCTTCTTCAACTAAATTAACTAGGTTAAAATAGTAAGACAATACTAAAAAGAAAACTTGTATCAAAATTTCTCCCTCTATCAGCAACTTCCTTCTTTTGATTAGGTTCCAAAATATAACTCCTTCTGAGTTCCTTCTTATGCCTCTCTTTCATACTAAATTGATTAGCAAAATATCTCCCTCTGATAATGATCCTTTTAATTCTTTGATCAAAGTCTCCCTCTATGTTTTGATTCTTTCTCTGATTGCTTTCTCCTTCTTTCTTTCTTGATCTTCTAATGATGTACTTTCTTCATTGTTCATCTTGCACTTGATCAATTTAATGTACTTTCTCCCTCTTTGACAACAATGCCAAAGATATATACTAAACACTTGGCATCTTTAATATATGTAGATATAGGCTTTTGTAGTTTCTTCAATTTCTCCCTCTGTCACCTTGCTTGTGATTGATTTGTAGTTCTAGTTCTATGATTACTTTAGGTAGTTCCTAAAGTAAGATCAACTGCATCAATTTTTATTAAATGAATGTTAGCTTGTTTGATGTAGGGCACTCCCTCTATCTTTTGCATAGCCTTTGATGGGGGTATCACCCCTTGTTTACCTCTTAGATACTCATTAGCATCCTTAGTAAATGATTTTATGAAGATATCAACAATTTTATCCTTTGTGTTAATGTATTCCATCTTCACCTCTTTATATTGAACTAATTCCCTTACATAATGATACTTGATTGCAATATGCTTTGTCTTTGTATGCATCATAGGATTCTTTGATATATTGATAGCACTTGTATTATCACAATAAACTGTCACTAGTTATGTGATTTCTTCCTTCATTCCCTTAAGTATTTGTTTGATCCATGCAATATTTGTGTAATTAATAGAAGCAACAACATGCTCTTATCTAGTAGTAGATTGGGAAGTACAAATCTACTTCTTGCTAGTCCATGTAACTAGTCTTTTACCTAAGAAGAATGCTTCTCCACTAGTACTCTTTCTGTCATCAATGTTTCCAACCCAATAAGCATCAGTATAGGCTCTCAAATCAAACTTTTCATTTTTCTTATAGTATAAACCAAACTCTTCTATTCCTTTCAAATATCTCATTATTCTTTTCACAGCCATCAAGTGATTATCTCTAGGATTTGCAGAGAATCTTGCAACTATTCCCAGCTAATGGAATATCGGGCCTGATATGTACTACATATTGCAATTTTCCAGTCATGGATCTATACAAAGTTTGATTCACCTCAGCCGAATCATCATTCTTTGATAGCTTGAGTCTTGTCACCATAGGTGTACTTACTAGTTTGGAATCCTCTACTCCAAATATCCTTAATATCTCTTTGATATATTTTGACTGAGTGATATATATACCATATTTCATTTGATATACTTGTAATCCTACAAAAAAATTTGATCTCTCCAAACATTGGCATTTCAAATTCTTGCTTCATCTAATTTGTAAAGTCCTTACACAAAGCATCTTGTCTCCAAATATGATATCATCAAAAAATATTTTAGATAATAGTATACCTTTGTCCTTATCTATCTTCATGTACAAATTGTTGTTATCATCAATCCTTTCAAATCCAATCTTCACAAGATAAGTATGAAGTCTCTCATACCATGCTCTTAGTGCTTGTTTCAATACATATAAGGCTCTATGTAGTCTACGTACCATGTTCTTATTATTTTTATTAATAGATCCTTCTAGCTATTCTATGTAGACTTCCTCTTCTAGTATGTCATTTAGAAATTCAGATTTAACATCCATGTAATAAACTTTGAAACCTTTGTAATCAACATAAGAAAGAAAAATTCTCACTCCTTCCATTCTTGCAAGTGGGGCAAATGTCTCACCATAGTCAATTCCTTCTTCCTGTGTATATCTTTTGCAAACTAGTCTTGCTTTGTTCCTTGTCACTTCACCATTCTCATCTAGCTTGTTTCTAAATACCCATTTGGTGCCAATCACATTCTTGTCTTCTAGTCTAGGAAGTAGACTCCATGTTTTTTTCTTCTCTGTCTGTTGAATTTTTTCTTCCATAGCCTTGTACTAGTCATCATTTTCCAATGCACCTTTTACTATCTTAGGTTCCTTCATGCTTAACAAACATTATTCACTTCTCAATCTATTTCTTGTCATTGGCCTTGCATCTTTGTCTCCAATGATTTGATATGTAGGATGATGTCTTTTGACATATTTGGAAAATCTTGGCTTAGTTCTTGTAACTAAATTTTGTCTCTCAACTTTAGTGTCATTGTGTACATCTCTATCATGTATTTCAACATCTCTTTCATGTGTACTGATCTTAGAATCAGAATGTGCATTTTCTTCATTTTGCAACTTGGCATCTAAATGTAGCTTAGTTCTTGAATGCAACTTGGCATTCATAGGTTGTGACTCAGTAGTTATTGAGATTTGCTATTGGTCTTCAACTTGATTTGTAGCATCTTCTTCAGCAGGAATTCCTTCATAGAAGTATACAAATGATTTTTATTCTTTTGATTCTTTTGTAGGTTTAGCCTCATGTACTTCTATAAACTCATGAAAATTCACATTTGCACTTTTCACAATTTTGTTAATGTTAGTATTTAAACACTTGTAATATTTATTTCTTGTGGAATAACCAAGGAATATTCCTTCTTCACTTTTTGCATCAAACTTTTCACTCCTAATATCTTTAAGAATATAACATTTTCTTCCAAATACCTTAAATTATTTCACATTAGGTGGATATCCATACCATATTTCAAAGGGTGTTAAATGAGTACCTTTCTTGACTTGCACATGGTTCAAGGTATATACACCAATACTTATAGCTTCTCTCTAGTATTTTAGAGCAACATTCTTCTCCATCACGAGTGTTCTAGCACAATCCATTATAGACTTGTTTCTTCTTTCAACAATTTCATTTTTTTGAGGGGTTCCAGGTATAGATGTCTATCTTTTGATTTTCTCTATCATTATAGAACATATCAAACTCATTTGAAGTGAATTCTCCTTTTCTATTTGATCTCAATCATTCTAGACTTTTATCTGTTTCTTTTTCAACTCTTTCCAGGTACCACTTAAACATTTGAAAAGCATCAAATTTTTGTTTTAGAAACATGACTTTCATCATCCTAGAGTAATCATCAAAAAATAGCATTATGTACTTATCTCCTCTATAGCTTTGCACTTTAATAGGTCCACACAAGTCAGTATGAACAATTTCTAGTATTTCTTTAGAGGTATAAGTTTTACTCTTAAAGCTTGACTTTGTCATTTTGCCTAGCTGACATTGTTTGCATACTATATTATCAGGTTTCTTCAACATAGGAAAACCTCTAAATCTTTTCATGTTACTGATACTAACCAAATTATCAAAATTAACATGGCATAATCTCTTGTGCCAAAGCCATACATCATCAAATTTTGCAATAAGACAAGTAGCATCCTCTATATCCAGATAGAACAAATTACTTCTTGTTTGATCACCTTTTCTAATCAAGTTTCTATTTATGTCATATATCTTGGGCAGCTTTATTTTCAAACTCAACTTTGCATCCCAAATTATTCAATTGAGACACACTTAATAAGTTATAATTCAATCCTTCAATATAGTAAGTATTGTCACATGAAATCTTGTCTATGAGTTTGATAGAACCTTTTCCCTTTATTAAACATGGTGCATCATTACCAAACCTTACACTATTTCCATCATAACAAGTCAAGGTAATGAACTTAATTTTGTCTCTAGTCATGTGATGTGAGCATCCACTATCAATGATACATTTATCATTCTTGTTCACACAAGTCACAAGTGCAGTTACCTCATCCTCATCAAATTCATTTTTCATTGCAACATATACCACTTCATCATCATGTTCATCAGAATCATGTTCATCAAAAATGTAGCATGACTTCTTGCCTTTGTCTCTATAGTCTCTGCCATCATCTTCTCTTCTATTTTTGTGCTTGTTTCCTTCTTTGTAGTTCTTCTTTAGTGTACATCTTGCAACAATATGACCAACTTAATTGCAATTGAAACAAATGATGGGTAACTTATCTTTGAACTTTCCTTTTCCTTTATGAAATCTTCTTGCCAATAGTGCTTCCAATTGTTCAATATCTTCCTCATCTATGTTGTTGTCATTGGATGCATATTTTATCTTTCTTTTCTTCTTCTGCTACTTTACCTCCTCAGAATCTTTAATAAAAATTTAGCTTTGAAAGTTGATTCAAGACTCTCTAGTTTGTAATTGTTAAAATTAGATAGCTCAAAAGCAGTGAGTCTACCTACCAAATCTTCAAGGGTTAGATCATTTCCTGGTATACATCTTAACTCTTGGATTGTAAAAAATCTAATAGCATAAATAGGTAGTAACATCCTCAAGACTTTACTTAGCACAATATATCATCTATTTTACCAATAGTACCTTTTATTGCACTAATAACTTGTTTTATCCTATCAATATGTTGAGCAATATTCTCAGCTTCTTCCATATGTCATCAAACTTACCTATGAGACTCTCTAACTTGGCTCTTTGAACATTTTTTTCTCCTCCATATATGGTGGCTAGGGCATCCCACATCTTCTTTGAACTATCACATCCTTTTATATCATCAAATTCAGCATAGCTTAGAGCAGAGGCAATCTCCAACATTTCCTGATTGTGTTCTTTCTTTTTCTTCATGTCTTCAGTAGTTAGGGATCTTGCTAGATCAACATGCTCAATTGAAATGGAAGATTGTGCATGATCTCCAAGTCCTCCAAGGATTAGCTTCATCAAAATTTTCCATGTAGGAAAGTTATCTCTATTGAGCTTGGGTACTTCTCTTTTTGACATCTTGGTCTTTGTGCTTCTAGTACCTCAAAACTAATCCTCTTAAGTAGATTTCTCTGATACCAATTGTTGGAATTCTTTTTGAATAACTAAGAGGGGGTGAATCAGTTATTCAAGGTTTATATGTACAAATAAATCTTCTCTCACAATTAAGTGAACCCACAAAACATTCATACCCATGCATGCATTCATTGTGTATCAACTAAAGCTTATATGTTATTGTCAAGTCAATTTGTAGAAATATAAAGCATGAAACACAATACATTCGTCAACACATTTGACACAATGATTTAATGTAGAAACCCAATTTGAGAAAAACCACTAGTAACATGCTACTCCTTTTTCACTCTTTTGAAGTGATGCCCTATGAAAGGACAACCCTTTCAAAGGTTAGAACGCACATTGTTAAATCTAACCTAGTGAAGGGATTTTAATCACCCTATTAAAAGTGAGCCTTGTTAGAGGACTTTAGGCTATTCAATTGGAATGCCACCCTATTAAAGGATTTTCCAATGACTGTTAAGTCAATCTTACTCCAAAGGATTTACCCTAGATTGATACAATTGTTAGAAAGTAATAGTAGAGCTTTAATATGATACAACTTACAACTTCACTCTTAGATTACGAATCTTTGTTAAGTCCTTAATTCTACTTGGCTTCCATTCTTTGTAGGTTTGACAACTTGTTCACCTTTCAAGCATTCATCTTCTTAAACCTTCTTTCTTAGTAAGCCAATGCAGACACTTCTCTTGGATCACTTGATAAAGCAAAACCCCTTTTTCCTTCTCCTTCTTAGGTTCTCACACCAAACTCTCTAACTCTTTTGCTTCATGACCAAACATTCCCATATATAGGAAATTAGAACATTTTCCTGCTCATCATCCATTGTCTAAATTAGGGTTTTGGATGGATTAGGTAGGATACAATGTATCTACCCCATATCTTGTCTTCTCTAGAAAATTCTCTGAGAATCAATTTTAAATTTTCCTCCAAAATGGTTTACATAAGATTCTATGCCACCAACTCATCAATCTTATCTTCCTTCGAGTTCACAAGTTCTGAGAAAACAAACTTGTTGGCTATTATTTGGTGAATCTTTGAACTTTTTCATAATGTAGTAACTCAATATTATGAACCTTTTGATGCTCAACACATACTACATCACTTGACATCAACTGTAAAATCACTTACCATTAACTAGATTTTATTGGTGCTTGGCATCAACTAAAATTTACACAATATTTACTACCTTTCTCGACATCTACTAGAATTTTCTTTCACTCGGCTCCAACTAAACTTTTTCTTGGCTTGAACTAACTTTTCTCAGCACCTACTATCCACTTGGTCGAGCTTGGTAGATGAACTTTCTTTAACTTATTCTTCTGAACTTTCTAAGTGTAGCCAACCATTTTGTAACCTTAAGTAGATCATCAATACATTATGTTATCACTATCTTAATTGATTCTTGTACTTCATTACATAATCATAACTCAACCTTTCCTCTAGGTACTTTTGTTACATCCTATTGATCAAATCCTCCTCATCAATCAACTAAGTGATAGTACTTGAAACATATAAGCAATTATATTACCAACAAATAGCAATTTTGTCATTAGTAACAAAATAGTGATTGAAACACATAACAATCTTTCCAATCAATGATCTTTTCAATTAGATATCAACAATGTTAAAAAATTAAGAAGCTTATCTATATTTTGAATTTAATCAACATATGTTGGGAGATACTAAGGACATGGTTGTAGACTTGGCTAGAGTGAGGATATGAGTGACAATTCTATTCATACGGGCCAAAAAAAATTGAATATTCCATCAATAAAAATGAAGAAACATGGGTGTATTTGTGTGAAGGTAGTTTAGTCCTTCTAACAGAGTGTATTGAGGGATATTGAACAAAAAATGTGCCGATGCAATTTGTCAACACTTTGAATGATAGAAGGGTGACTATTAATGGTACTTCCTTTTAGATTAATGAGGATGTTATAGATAAAGCCAAAGGTCTCTCTTTGGAAGGTAGAAAATGGTACAAGTAGACTAGGGTTTTAAATGAGACCATCTTAATGAAATTCTTCTGCCCTAGCAAGGACTAGTTTGTGAATGTGGTGGGTTTGGTAGAGTGAAGCTTCCTAAGATTTCAAATGAGGCATGATGTGAAATCACATGCTATCTAAACCTTGAAGAGAATTTTCATACTTTTTACTAGTATCACTTCCCTATCCTAAACCATTATAGGAAACAAGATCTTATTTCCTATCTGTATTTTATTTAACATTCTATGGAGGATAACATTATGAATGTTAGGAAGAAGAGGGAAATAGGTAAACCCTAAACTATTTTACACTAGACTTTTATGTTCTATCTCTTCAATTCTTGTGCGGTCCTTTCCCTACCATTTATAATTACTATTTAGAGTATCTCTTCCATGTTTCCATTTACCATTGCCAATGTACAAACTCCTGCTATTGCTACCACTATCACTACCACCAAGAGAATTAAGGTTACCTCTTATAGGGACCTTCCTGAAATAAAGACTAAAAAAGATGTTAACATTATTGATTTTGATATGGAAGTGGATGTAGGTAAAGAGGAAATCCCTCAAATTCAACCAGAATAAAAAAAATAAGTGTGCCACACAAGTTTTAGACAAGGGTAACCCTGTGAATTTGGACTTCACTAGTAGTGATAAAAATAGAACAACCCCTAGAAGGAAAAAATGAAGGCTAACAGAAAAATGTACATTAAGGAAGAGGAGGGGGAGATGACCAACAATGATCTTTAGATTGATAGTACTAACATTCAGAATGTGAGCACCTAGAGCTCCATCCCCTCACATGTGTCTGCCACTTTTAAAACAAGAGATTATAACTAGGAGGACACTATCTTCTGTAGTGACACATGGAGCCATAATACGGTCACCTCCCTAATGAAAAATCATGAAAAGGGCAATAAGAGTACTAAGCGAGATGGGAATTAGACATATGGGACTTTGGGGGGAAGATTAGGTGACATTGGGGGTATATCATGAGGCCATTAAATGGATCACCATGAACCAGGAGAACCTTATCTAGAGTTTTGATAACATTGCAAAATTTTTTGTCAAGGTTATTCATTCAATAAGAACTACTTTGTACCTTCTGCAAGCTGAGAAGGATGAAATTTCCATGGATTCTTGTTTGAATACCTCAAGCTCCTTCTACTAGTTTTGTGTAGATGATATACTCAAACTAAAGTTTGAGAGGTTTAGAAAGGAGAAGACAAAGAGACATCTCTCTCTTGTTTTTTCACTATTCTTTGGTTATCTTTCTAGTATCTAGACTATGTGTTGGAGGGATTTATTTTTAATTTCTATTTGGAATGGTTTTAAGTTGGTTAGTTTTAACTAGGTTGTTCTTATGTTCAAGTTTACTTAGTTAGGTTTTATTAGAATTGTAGCAGTTTTAGTTTCTACAATATGTTGATATGGGGGTCTTTGGTATTGAGAAAAGGGGTGGGTTGAATGTAATGTAAGTGATCTCCTACTATTTTATGGAAAAAAAAATCCTTGGGTCAGCCCCCTATTTGGCTAGTTCTTAATATCCAAAACTATCATCAACAAATATCACATTGGTCAAGCTCCTCATCAACACAACCTATACACTATGACTTATTATTCAGCTTGTTAGTACATTTGTTTGCTTGAAAATTTCTAACACGCTATCTAAGAAATTTGGTAAAGTGTTCTTACCTTGCATATAACCCTTGGGAAAACCAATTTTACCCCAACTATATAAAGACACACTTTATTAAGTTCCAAAGTGGGGAACCATTTGATGGACAAGTTTTAACATTTTCAACATTTCATGTTCATGCTCTACCTAGTCTCATAGTTGTGCAATTTTCTGCAATGAAGGGTGGATTAGATCCTCTTGAAATGCTCTTCTTACTTTTTGTTCTCCTTTTATATCTTCTCTCAATAAACTTTCTATTTTAATTTTTTAATTAAATTAATTCGTAAATTAGTTCAATAGTTAAAAAAATGTATTTTGAAAGAGTAGTCACACATTTAAAATCTACAAGTAAAAATGACAACATCTCTTCTTGAAAAATACAAGAAATACAAGATAACCCATATATCAAATATCTTTTCCTTTTATTTCCCAAAAGTATGTTTTTAGAATAAGAGAATATCCCCTCAAACCTGACCAAAATTGTCTTATATATAAGCATAGACCAAAAAGTTTTGGAAGGAGGGCTTGGAAGAAGATATCCACATTTACCATTATGATAAGGGTGGGTTTCTTTAGCTCGAGATCATGCTTAACTCATCAAACAATAATTCATTATACTAAATATTCTTTTCCCTTTAAAATTCATAGTCATAAATGAATAATTTAACATTATTTGAGTGGTACAATTTGAATCTCTCACCTCTTAAGCTATATATGTTCATGTTCTTGATTCAAAATGACTTATACAAGTGGTGCAAGATTCTAGGTCGATTAAAGTTCTTCTCTTGGGTGTTATTGACATTGATACCTAGATCTTGCACTAATATTGCATGTGAAAATATTCTTGCCCCTTATTCAATTATTTACATTCCACAATGATCCCATGTAGTCATTTACCTTAGTGCAAGAAATTGGGCAAGAGAGAAAGTCTACAAAAAGAGAACAATTTTGATGGTAGTTACAAGGATTAGATGTTCCCTAAAGTCCCAATTTTCTCCAAATAACTTATTAGGTCTATGTGCTTGAGTTAGGCCTCCCTAATAAGTACCTTGGCTACCAATTTTGCACAAGCATTGATCTCTTAAAAAAATCACAAATTCAAGCATCTATTTGGTTCTTTTAACAAACTACAAAGTTTCAGGGTTACATCATACCATTTGATAAAAGTTGCTTCTTTAAGGCATTCATTGGGCTTACAGAGCTAATTGTCTTCTATGCTATTAACAATTGTTTTTAGAGAGCTTATCTATGAAAAATAATTCATTTTTCACTTCAGAAACATTTCATACACCCCATTCAATGCCTAAATGGTGTTTAAACCCCTCTCTACCATATGATCTATTACTTAATAAACACTGTGCATTCCAAACTGGTCTATCACATAGAGATGTTAGGAAGTAGGGATTTTTGTGCCATAAATAACCATTTAGAGTGGAAAAAATAAGCATTGCATAATATTATAGTACACTAATGGACCTTGTAAACCCTTGAGTTTCAATTTTTTTTAATTGTGGTTGTAGGCCCAAACCCCATGATTTGTCACCAAACTCTAGGTTTAAGAGGGTTACAAGTTAGCACTAGAAATATATTCTTGTCATTTATTCACCTTATCACTTAAATTTCTCAAACCAAATGCATATAAAATTTAATTATATATAGTAATATGATCTACAAATATATTTCACTTCACTAATCAAATTCTATATGAATGCACAACCTGATTCACAATATTTACAAAAAATTCCTTTTTTATTTCCCTCCAAACTTGCCAAATCCTCAACTATCTCTTCTTCCAGATTTTATAAATTTATTTGAACCATTTTTTAACTTTTCTAAACCAAAATTTGAAATTAGTTTATCTTTACCAAACAGACACAACTTTTTGCAAAATGTTGTCCTAGTAACATTTGGACAACTTGACAACTTTTGCAATTTTCAACCTACCTACCAACTTAGGACCACTAACACCTCTAATTGACCACATACATCATTAAATAGCATTATAATCATGACCAATGGGTAATTTTATTGGTTTAACCCCACTTGACCTTATATAAATAGAAGTTTCCCTAAGCAGTCCTAAAGTACATTTTAATGCCAAATTTAGTTTCTATTATCTCACACCTATTACATATTAGGTCCATTCAAACTATTTTTCGTTATTAAATTAATTATAACCTGATTAGAGAATAATTATTTTTGGTCCTTATTACAAATTCCTTGGGTGCCTCTCACCAAAAAAATTCCATGCTTGATGAAATCTATGTTCTACCCAGTGTCATGGTTGTATAGAATTTTGAAAATAAGAGCATAATAGATAATGTTCATCTTGAAATACATATGGGTGATCATTCCCTTATTCTTATAATATTTTACCCCTTGTCCTCATAGAATGGTATCAAATTTAGGGTCTCTCATTGATTTTAATTGTTTTCTTCTATTTTAAAGTAAATTTGACTTGATTTAGTTGTTAAATTTTTGTTTATGAAAAAGAGGTCACAATTTCAAATGTATAGGCTGAAGATATGTATACTTCATTTATATAACAATTAGGTTCGTCAAAGGTAGAGTACAAATCCATTATATATATATATATATATATATATATATATATATATATATATATGGTTGGTATGATAGACTATAAAATTTCTCTTCCTTTTCTTTCCCAAGAATGTGTTCACAAAGGTATATAAAATAAGGAATAATATATTATAAAGAATCATAATTTTTATCTTCACTAAAACCTAGCCAAATTTATGTGATATACAAGCATACATCTCAAAGTTTTTGAAGGAGGGGTTGATGAAGAAATATACATTTAGTGTAGTGTGAACGATATTTTTTGAATTCCATTCACTTGAAGATTGGATGAAGTTTCTGACTATAGCACCATGGCTTCTCAAAGGTCTCCAAATATATCTAATATACTCATATATTTATAGTAATTATGCCATAATATGAAAGATGAAAACAATAGTGTAAGAGATTGACTACTAAATCCTTGAACTTGGATAACTCATAATTCACTTTCATATATTTTGGTTATGTGTACATAAGTTATGGACAATTAGATGGATGAGAAATAGATGGAACCAAATAATATTATTTATAATTTCATATTATGAAAATTTATCTAGATTACTCTTTAATGGTCAGTATAAGATAATGAATTGGAAAACCAATAAACTTATAGTAAATTTACAATAATTATTCCTATATTACATACTAATTAGATGTTAACAAAATTAGAATTTTGTATCATAAAATATCCACATGTCTTTTTAGACTATTCAAAGTATAATTGAAATAAAGTTATTTCAAATTATAATAATCGATACTTCTAATATAATATAGTATTGTTGAGGATATATTAATTTATAAATTGGAAGAAACATTCCAATTCATATATGAACTAATAAAGAAAGTGGATACATTGTACATGATATGATTTTTGAAAACAACTTTCCTTATATATGGAAAAAAATGACCCCTCTAAACTATTTTGCTAGCTAGATGTGGGTGTTATGATGTGATCAATGAAATGAGTGAAGATTTAGTAGATGGAATAGGTAGAAAATTGGTATGTGGAATGGATTTTTTAGGTCTATCTAGGTAGATTGATCAATTATTGATGATCAAGTGGCTACCAAAGGATGTGGGGATTATTTCATGCATGGTGGTAGTCATGGTTTCTCTTTTAGTTATTATTTTGGAGAATGAAATCATGGTAAGTTTTTAGGTGGTACATGTTTGGATGAGTATTTTTTCTCCTTTGTTCATGATTCTTATGAGTTTATTTACAATGTATGATTTCAAGTGGTTATAAGTCCTATCTCATAGTCTATAATTCCAATATCCTTCAAATATGTCCCTATGTACTTGACTTTAATTTGAAAATAATAATATTTAATTTTTTTATTATAATAAATTCATAAGGGATGATGAACTAAATTAACAATGCTAGAGGCAACACGTAGACATAAATATGTAACTCTTTAGGACCAAGCCTTAGCAAAAAGATGTTCATAAGATAACACATGTTTTTGTTTGGAGGAAGAATCAAAGTGTGTGAAAACTATAAGTTTTTTAAAGATAATGCATAGTTGACTTATTTTCTTCATGGATTTATTATTTACATGTTTATTTATGTATGAATAGTATTTTACATGATGTTCAAATGTTTCTGATTTATATATATTCTTTCCATTGTCACATGGTGAATTTATCCTTATACATTTCTATTATAAGTTTACATAAGGTGGATCTATTAAGTGTGGAATGTAGGTAAATTTATGAGAATCATAAATAATATGAATATAATTATGGTGATTCAACATTAAGGTTGTGTGCAAAAAAAGTGTCACACTTCTATAAACCATTATTCCTAAGAATTCCCATGAAAGAGAGAATCTCAAGAGGTAGCTTATAGCTCTCTATCTACGACATGCAAAGGTGAAAAATAATAGTATGGTGGCTATTGAAAATGAAATAAGCTAGGAAATCCTTGCAAGGTGTGTCATAGAACAAGAGATTCAAAGATGAGAGCAAGAGTGCTAACATCCAAGAATCACAATACAAGTGAAATATAATGCAAGTTATTCTAAAATAAAATGCAAGATGCAATAAAAGATAATCAAATATTAAGAGTTACAAGCCTTCTTACTTAAGCTATGTGAGATAAATAATGAGCATAAAGAAAGAATAAGATAAAATGGCATAATACAAGTAGAGTTGAGAGCTAAGCTAAAATTCCAAAATGCAAGAATGCTCCAAGTTCTCAAAGCTCCAAAAGCACCTAGAAATCCTACAACATAATTTCATCATGAGAGTCTAATAGTAGAGACTAAGGAGAGAATCCTCCTTTTTAAATAAAAATGAATGGTAGAGATTAAGAGGCAAAAGTGGCATAATCAAGGAAGGAGAATGCATTTTGAGTGATCCATGTGCACAAGGATCTCAACCAATCACAATCAATGATTGACTTTTGAAAGGGAAAGACATGTGTGGAGGAGAACTAAAGTTATTTTTAAAATAGAAGATTCCTCTCAATTAGGAAGTTGTGCATTCATGTGTAGAAAAAAATGCCTTTTCCTCTTATTTTAAAAATAGGAATAATGCTTTATGTGTGCACACTTAGGATAAGTGGGAAGTAGGTAATTTTATATAATTAAAAGGGAGCATGTTATTTTAATTAAATAAGAGACCTAGGATAAATTGGTCAAACCATATGCTATAATGAAATAAATAGATTTTTAAGAATTTGATCAAAGATAAATGATGGATAAATTATGTAAAATTTATAGGAAGGGGCCCCATATTCTAGATGACCATTTTTGGATGATTACATTTTATCCTCTTTAACTAATGTGTGATCAATTTGAGAACACATTATGACAAAGAATGAAGAAGCCAAGAAAGCAACAGAGAGATTTGACTCTAAAGCATGAAGTGCAGAGTGATAGCAGATCCTGAATGTACAATATGTTAGTGGTAGTATTGAATAGTAGGGGGGGGGGGGGAGGGAGAGAGAGAGAGAGAGAGAGAGAGAGAGAGAGAGAGAGACCATGATGAGTCCTAATATGTTGAGAAAAGAAAGAAAATAGATCAAGAGAAAATGGAAAGATCAAGCATATGCTCTTGAGAAGTAGATAGCCATAGAAAAGCAATTTGTAGTAATGATAAAATATTCCTGACCTTTCAGGATAGAAACCAAATGAGATAGAGTATATGCATAAATGAGTTGGACCTTAATGAAATCACAATAAATTAAAGTCCATGATGGCAACCAAATGATTAAAACCAAAGAGTGACCACCAAGAAGTGAAATTGTGCCCTAGGATGACTAGATTTGACCATAAAGGTAAAGCATGAGAATTATGTCAAATCAAGAATAAAGGTGAAATGAAATGGAATGAAATGAATAATAAGAGTGGAAGAGAGTATAAATGATGAAGGAACAAGGAAATAATGATGCCTTGATGAAATTCAAAGATTAAGCCCCAGAAAGCTAGCTAATTTTGTAGAAAAAGGAAGGATTTTAAGGCATAAATTTGACCATCAAGATGAACCCAAAATTTGATTTCGATGCCAAAAATGGATTGAAGATTTTGAAATTTGGTAAGGGTTCATTTTTTCATAGAAATACAAGACTTTGAAAACTTAGGTCAAAATTCTATATAAAGGTTTACAACCAAGAAAAGATTAGCTTGAGTTTCTTTTAGATGTACCCTTGAGGATAGATATAGTCAACACAAAAAGCATTAGGTGTTTTATTTGATGGAGGTATGTTGAAAAGAGGTGATGGGGAGATTCTTCACTTAAAGCTTTTCTACTCTACCAAGGATACTCCTAGCCTACTTAGGGTTACTAATCCAACCCCAATATAGAGGACTCTCTTCCAATCCCCACTCTCCAAGAAAACTTCTCACCCCATAACCCTAACTATGCATCTTTTGGCCTAGTGAGCCAAAACTCTACCAAATGCATTCCAAGGGTCAAAATTAAGTTTATGCCATCTTTCCATGGTTCTTGATGCTTCTCACTTCATTCTACATATTTCTATTAGATCTATCTTACCCACAACTCCAATTTGCCATGTTTGTCCTTGTAGCCCTAAGAGTGGCTATTAGGCCTCCTAGAAACAATGAACTTGCAATAAATTGAAATCATACTTAATAATATCTGGTAAAGTCTACTAGACATTATTCCATATCAACCAGGGCTTGAGTATTTTCTTAGTTTCAAGCCTCCATGGTGTTTGTATAGTATGATTCCAAAAAACCCTTGTTTTGAGGGTTTCAAGGACAATGTTAAAAAAAACACTTACCAATTATTCTAAAAATTGTACCAAACATTATCCTCCATTTTGGTGGCACCTTAAATTCTACTCCACCATTTCCCATCCAATATTGCCACATGCTAATCCACTATTCCATCTAGTTCATCCTTATAAGCATTATAACGACTTACCAAGCTTCCACTTGCTTGCTTAGGGCTTGCTTGTAAAAATAGTTAACTCCCTACCACAACCTCCACAACTAGTATATACATAGTATGCAAAGGCCGTTTCTTGATTCCCAGAGGCCATGAATTTTCAACCATGTGAAGTCAAGCCTTAGCCATGTTTATTGTTGATTACTCAAAAGTTGACAACAGGAATGTAAAAACTAATTAATTTTGAAAACCTACTAAAATGAAGAATTAAGATTGAAAAAATTTTGCTCAAAATTGATACATAAAACTGATAAATTATTCCATCAAGAACAATAGGCACACCAATCAGACAAAACAAGAAATCGTTGTAAAACCATTTTCTATTAGCAATTCCTTTGGTTTCATTAACTGTTCGTACATGTGATTCAACCAACCCTTACAAATGATTTGGAGGGTGTTTAAATAGATTCCTCCATCCATATTTTCCTTTTTTTTGAGCCATAAATACCTATTTTTATTCTTCATCAAAAAGTACAAAAGTCATCAATTGCAATTTTGCAAAAATTACAAAGTTGTCAATGAGCAATTTTGACAACTTTTGTAATTTTGCAATCTAAGCCTCAAAACTTGTCCAATTTAGTTTTAACCCTCATAAAATGAACCCTAAATATCATAATACTTGCATTAAATATCTCTTTCCCTATTTGGGACATTTTACCAATTTTTACCTCATTGAGAAACTTTGGGCAATTTGTGCATATGGGGACTTAATTGGTCACAACTTGACTCACACTCAACTCTTCCCTAACCACACCTCCTTAAAACTTGGGACTTTATATTTATTCCTTATTCAATCAATGGTTTTTTATACCATTTACAAACAAAAATTTGAGTCAGGGTTTTATCTTACCCCTAAGTGTTGTTGCACCATTCTCCCCTTGCAAGAAGAATTCTAAGATACTTGTGGAGAGAGGATCTCCTTGCTGATGCCATGCTTCTTGAAATCACTCTAAGAAATCAAGTTTCTTTAGCTTTAGGTGTATCTAACTGTTGTGGTCTCCAAAACACATGCCCCATTCCTAGCTAGGAATGGGGACCCCCTACTTTTTTCAACTCCCGGACTCACAATTCGAGTTAGGAGAAGGATTTTAGAGTTGAGTTCAAAAATTACCAAAAATCAAAAAATTGAAAAAACAAAAAAATCAAAAAACACAAATGTTTTTTTTTTAAAATAAAAATAAATAAATAAATAAATATATATATATATTAAAAAAAAAGTGTCACACGCACCTGTATGCTCACACCGCGCACTGTGCCCACGCTCATGCCGAGCGCATCGCACGCCGTGCCCCTGAGCGCTGAGCGCCCGCAGTGTCGCCCGTGCTGTGCACCCGTGCGCCAAGCGCGCCATAGCACCAAGCATCACCCATGTCATGCGTGTCAAGTGCTGACCACGCCATAGCGGTGCATGCTACACACATGTGTGCTTGCGCGTCACCACGCCTTGTGTGCGTGCGCTTTGTCACAGGATCGCATCTCATGCGTGCACACTGTGATGCATTTTGTAAGTGTGCGCATGCGTACAATCAAAGTGTCTCGTGTGTGTTCACACCGCCACACTCCCAAGCACCATGTGCCCTTGCCAAGCTACCCTTTCACCTCCAGTTTTGCTTGAATAACCAATGAGAGGGGTTTAAAATATATCGTTTAAGTATAAGTTGATTACTTAAGATATATTTTAATATATGCGACGAATCTTTTGAGATAGGTTTCAGATCTCCTGAAGATAAGGTAAAGATTCTAAGAAATTTTAGGGCTTCAAAAATCCAAACTTAGCCAAATTTTAGGGCTTTAGGAATCCAGACTTAGCCAAATTTTAGGGCTTCAAAATTTCAGACTTAGCCAGATTTCAGGATTCACCTCTAGTTAACTCTATGGATTAACATTTGCATTGTGTGTCTTTACTATGCATTGTTAACTCTACGGACTAATGTTTGCTTCTTTTGTAGGTAAAAATGGCATTCTCAACTTGTCAAGATCATAACTTTTGACTCGGACCTTAGAATTCAGAACTGCTTACACCGTTGCAAAGAAGAACTGAAGATCTAATTTCAATCCCTAAAATAGAGAGCCTTTGGCTGCCCAATTTTAGGGACGGACAAAGGTTTCGACTTGAAATTTTGAGCAAAAGACCTCCAAAAAGGTCATTTAAAAATGCCTAGAAAATTTGTGAAAAAATATGAAAAGTTGCAAACATTTGATCGTTTTGGATAATTTGGATCACATGGTTTCTCATCAGGAAGGATTGGACAGGTGGAGAGAAGACAATGGTCAAAGATATAGAGGTTGGACACATAAAGCAAATCAGGTTCCTCATCTTATGCAGCTTTTTGGGACAAGATTCAATGCAAGTGCCTTGAGATTTTCGATTGAAGAAGTAGAGGGAGTGTAAGTTTATGAAAGTAATTGGCTATAAAGAGGGTGTAAATAATCAAAAAAGGGCATGGAAGGTATACAAAAAGTGATCTAAAACCTCATTTGAGCAAAACCCAAAAACTGTTTTCAAAATTGAAAACTTTGATTTTTTGGTGAATTGAGCTCCACAGGTCCACAGGTCCGTAGCTCCGCAGGTTTGCAGCTCTGCAAGTTCGTAGCTCTGCAATTCAGAGGTGCACCAACAGTTGATTGCCAATTCCAAAAATAACACTTTCCATGCATTGGGAGCACATTCTGATGGCAAGTTTAACACTGACACACACCCAGTGAAGGGGCAACTTCTATTTTTGGTGTCTCCATGAACTTCCACTTCAACTGATGGCTTCCTCCTACTTTCTCTCTCACGCTTTCATTATTTTTGACATGTAAAGGGCTCATGCATCCAATTAATGAATAAAATATGGATAGAGTCCCTCTAAGCACCAGTTAGATTGATAGTTTATATATATTTAATTTTTTAAAAATGTTTTAAAAGTATTTTATTGCATTAAGGTATCTCTCACTCTCAATACAAATTGAGGAGACGATTTCTTATAAATACTGCATTGTAAAATGCAAAGAGGGCCGCTGTTATTATGCAATAAAGTTATGCTTTTGGTACTAGCATTCAGAGTGTAGTTATTCTTTCCTGAATGTGTCATTGTTTTGTGGATTTTATTCATGAGATTTTGATTGAGCCAAAGGTTTATTGCATTGTTTTTGGTTGTGTGATCTTTTAGTTCTAGTGTTTTCTACAGATATATGAATTCTGTTGAGGTAACAAGATTGAGAAGAGATCACCCAATTGTGTCTACATAGCTTTTTGTCTCGCATGAGCGCACTTTGTGTGGCCTTGAAATTTGATGAAGAGTGAAACATCATTCGATTTGTTACAGATTCTCACCGACGATTGCATCAGTGGATTCTAGGAAGCGTTGCTCCTGTTTTCATTGGTTTCCTACCTATTTCTTCAAAGGTTTAACTCGCAGCATGTTGTGTTCTATAGCTTAGTGTTTGTTTAGGAATTTCAATTTCAAGTTATTTGATTTCATGTTATTTGCTTTCAATTTCGTTATTTTCTTTGCTAACCTCCCCTATTAGAATAGGACCTCATAGCAGCTACATTGTTAGAGTTGCATTCATTGAAAAATAGAAAATACAAAAATATTGTTCTTTTGGTGTGATATTTTGAGACAGTGAATAGATTTTACTTGATTCCAAGGTAAAAGAGTTTTTGGAACAAGCAAAGGCCTCCTCGTGAACATTCACATTTATCTTCTACTGAGAAGATTTTGGTACATCGCAAGACAAACACTAAACCTTGGAGTGGATCCTTAAAAGATTTACTTTTCAAGAGAGGAATTACACTATGGATTCCTACCATTCACCTCATGCAAAACGAATGCCCAACACTAACCTTTTCACTAGATGTTCTTTATAAACCTTGTTTCGTGTACTCTTTTTAACTCTAGAATCAAATATAATCTCCAGTTGTGGTTTCTTCCTTTTAGGTATCTATAGGTCTAATATGTCCTTGTTTATCTCTATCTAGTACTCTTCTTCATCCACCTTTGGAACCTTGTAAGGTATCAAGTCATTGACATTGAAGATGGGATAGATAGCCATTTCTTTGGGTAAGTCTACTTTGTAGGCATTAGGTCCATACTTCTCTTGTACCTTGCATGGCCCAATCCTCTTCATCTGCAACTTACTAGGGATGCTTTTATGTAACTTGGCTTTATTCTAGTATTCAATCACCGAATATGCCACTTGGAATTATAGTTCTCTTCTCCCCTCATCCTTCTTCTTCTTTAGCTTCTAATTTTCCTCCATCAAGGTCTGCTTAGCCTGATCATGTACCCCTTTCATAGACTAAACAAAACCATTAACATGTCCACTAATGTTGTCATGTGGTGGGAGGTCTCTTAACTCCATCATGCCCCTTGGGTGTGCTCCATACACTATTTGGAAAGGGCTTAACCCTTGTGTTCTATTCTTGCTATCATTGTAGGAAAATTCTACTTCAGGTATCACTTGCTCAAACCTTTGACCATACTCCTTGGTGAGACATCTTAAGAGATTTCCTAGGACCCTATTGATGACCTCTTTCTACCCATCTATTTGGGTATGGTAGGAAGAAATATGAGCTAAATTTATACCCAACCTCTTCCATAGGGTATTTGAAAAATTTCCCATAAATTTGACATATCTATCATCTACTATGCTTCTTGGTTAACCATGTATTTTGACCACCTCCATAAAGAAAAAATTGGCTATATTGGTTGCACTGTGCATTGGTTTGCATGGGATGAATTGGCCCATCTTGATTAATCTATATACCACCACAAACACATTATCTAACCATTTCCTAGTCCTTGGTAATCCTAGTATGAAATCAATGCTTATGCATTCCCAAGGTCTATTAGGAATGAGTAGATGATGGTAAAGTCCTGCATTGGATGAAGTGCCCTTTGCCTTCTGACATATACCACATTGTTCGACATACCTCCTCATAGCCTTTTGCTTCTTGGGCCAATAGTAAAATCTTTTTGAAAGGTGTAGGGCCTTGTTGAGGAAAAAATGACCACTCATGCTCCCATTGTGCTTCTCTTGTATGATATTTTTCCTCATAGATCCCCTTGTGAAGCACAATTGTTGACCCTTGAACAATAACCCATTTCACAAAGTATATTCAGAAAATTCACTATGGAAATGATTTTCAAAGTTAGCACATACCTTGTAGGCCTCTAAAAAATTAGTATCCTCCTCATACATGTCCTTGACTCCTTCTAGTCTTATGCTCTACAAATCAACCTCTTGGATAGTCAACAACCTTCTACTTAAAGAATTTGGCACCTTGTTGTTTGTGAACTTCTTGTACTTAAGGGTGAAAGTGTAGGACTACAAGAACTCCATCCATTTAATGTGCCTCAAGCTTGGCTTCTCTTGGGAATTGATAAAAATTTGTGCTTTGTTGTCAATAAAGACAACAAATTCCTTAGGCAATAGGTAATGCCTCTACTTATTAAGAGGTTGAACAAGTGCATAGAGCTCCAAGTCATATGTTGAATACCTTGTTTTGGCTTCATTAAGCTTCTCATTGAAAAAGCCACAGACCTCCCCTCTTAGCTTAAAAATGCCCCAACTTCTATGTTGCTATCACCACACCCTACAACAAATGGTTTCTCAAAACTCGGCAAAACCAATATAGTTTGAGTTTCCATGTCCTTCTTCAATCTCTCAAAACTTTCATCTATAGCCTTGGTCCACGTAAACTTGGTGTTCATGCCTCCTTTGATGGTATCATTCATTGGTGCACAAATCTCACTAAAATTCATCATAAACTTCCTATAGAACTATGCTAGGCCATAAAAACTCTTGACCTCAAAAGTAGATCTAGGAGTAGGCCAACTGAATATTGCCTCTACCTTACCCTTGTCCATTTTCAGATTTCCTTGGGAAACAAAAAAACCCAAGTACACTAGTTCTTCTTTCATGAACTCACTCTTCTCGAGGTTCATTTTCAACTTTTCCCCTTGAAGCTTCATGAACACCATTTCTAGGTGCTTCATGTGCTCCTCCTTTGTCTTGGTGAAGATGAGGATGTCATCTAGATATAAAACAACAAACACTCCTATATAGTCTTTCAAAACCTCATTCATGACTCTCATGAAGATACTTGGTACATTGGTAAGGCCAAATAACATTAACAACCACTCATAGAGACCCTCAGTAGTATTAAATGCAAACTTCCATTCATCACCCTCCTTTATCTTAATCTAACAATAGCCACTCTTGAGATCAATTTTAGAAAACTATCTACCTCCACCAAGACAGTCCATTAAAGCTTCTATCCTAGGAATAGGAAATCTATATCTAGTTGTGATTCTATTGATTGCCCTAGAATCAATACACATTCTCCACTTACCTCCTTTTATAGGTGCTAGGACAACTAGTACTGCACATGGACTGATGCTCTTCCTAATCAACCCTTGATCAAGCAACTCTTGGACTTTTCTTGCAATCTCTTTGTTCTTCTCTAGAGTAATCTTGTATGCAACTTTTTTTGGTAATGATGCTCCTAGTATGAAGTCAATTTGATGACTGATGGCTATCTTGGGAGGTAATATTGGTGGTGCTCCATCACAAATCAATTTTGTGAATTGATTTAGTAATTCTTACACTTCTCTGGGTACAGGTGCTTGTGTTTATGACTTCTCCTCCTTGGGCTTTACCATGATGGCATACCCTATTCCTTCCCCTTCCTTGAAGTCATTGAGGAACTCTTTCCCACTCATTAGAAATGTCCTAGTAATAGCCTTCTCTACCTTATCTTCTTCCAATATTGATTGTATCCTATAGGTGACTCCATTCTTCTTGAAAGAGTATTTGTTTTCCTTCCCATGATGCACTGCTTCCTTGTCATACTGCAAAGGCCTTCCTAATAGTAGATGATAAGCATCCATGGGAAGAACATCAAATATTATCTTCTCTTGATACTTACCAATGGCAATGTCTTCTCATACTTGTTTATTCACTAAAATATTTTCCCCCTTATTCAACCAAGTCACCCTATAAGGACACACAAGGGGAATCTTTGTTAAGCCGACCTTTTGTACTGCCTCTTTTAACATCACATTATCAATAGACCCTAAGTCTATGACCACTTTGTATACCTTATCAAGTATCTTGCATGTAGTTCTAGAAAGTTCTCTTCTCTGCTTGGGTTCCTCCTTTATTGGCTCCTTAACCAAGACTCTCCTCAACATGAAGTTCTCACCCTTCTCTATGTCAAGGTCCACTTCTACTATTTTCTTACTATCTTCCTCTTGGACATAAGTTATTTTCTTCTCTCCAAAATAAGTTGATGCCTTCTATAGACATCTATAGGTAGGGTGCCCCAACTTTCCATAGTTGTAACATTTCATGTTACTGAAGTGCAAGCCTCTATTTCTACTCCAATATCTACCTTTGCCACCATTATTGGATCATCTTACTTTTCTAGAGCCTCCCCTTTGACTAGAATCACTAGCTTACTCATTCCAATTGGAATTTCTATAGCTCCTCTATTCATTGATCCTTCCACTAGAAACCCCTCTTGAGCCACCTCCAAAGTCTTTACCTCTCCCTCTTCCTTTGGAACTTGAGTCACCTTTCTTCCTCAATTTGTCTTCCACCTTCCTAGCCATTTGGAAACAAAATTGCAATGTGGTGATACTGAAAAATCTCATTTCATCCTAGATAGACCACTTAGGGCCATTTAAGTAACTTTCGACCTTGATACTCTCTACCTCTTGCACACTTGACCTTAGAGAAAGTTTTTGGAATTCTTCAATGTAGGTAGCTACATCAAGATCCTTCTACTTGATATTATGTCTCTACTTGTGAATCTAAATCTCATAATCTTCTGGCAAGTATGTATCCCTTATCTTGTGTTATCCTTAATTTGAGTTGCCATATTTTAAACTTTCTCTACTTTCTTTGAAGTCTTAAGTAAAATATTGAACAAACCATCCTCGACATCATATCTTACGAATATCACCAATCCTTGCATATAAAGATTAATCTTATAATGTCTATCATAACTCGTGTTTTGAACCTCTTTGAACTATGGTTTGAAGTAGTTCAAAGTAGTTCAACCAAAGGTTTTGATACAAACTATTTTCTGTAGGTGGGACCTGCTGAGCATAATGAAGTTGTTTGATCGAACCCCTTTGAACCTTTTTAAACATTGGTTTGAAGAAGTTTAAAGTAGTTCAATTGCTAAAGATTTTTGAGCAAGCATTAATGGTTCTCCAAGGATGATTAGTTCCTAAGAAACTAATTGAGATGTCAAGAGAAATGATTGGGGATCATGTCAAATTTAATTTTTGTTTGAGACATGAGATCAGCTATTATCATGATTCAAAAAAGAAAATCTTTCCTCTAGGGGTTGGATTATTTGTTAGAAATTTTTAATTATTGAAAGGACATTCGTGAAAGATGATCATTAAATGAATGTGTCTTGTCGCAGTTTTGAGTGTGCAAATCAAGCCACAATGAGATTGCCATGAATACCTCATAATGGAGTAGTACTTTTTCTAGTATGTCTCCTTTCCTTTTAAAGTGCGAGTTTTTTGTTTTATTGTTTTATCATGTGAAAGTGAGAATTGAAGGAGGAGTATCCATAAGTGAAGGAAAAAGGTCTAGTTTTCTCTCAACAAATCATAGGTGAGAACACAAGAAACCCCTTGTTCTTTCCTTTGTGTGTGTGTGTTTCAAAAAACAAGGTAGTTTTGGGTTTTTATTTCCTTTTCTTAAAATGAAGTCTATTCTGCATTTTTCTGGAAACATTTCTAGTTTGGAGTGTAGAACGCCTATCATTTCTTATACTAATTTGGAGGATGTCAAGGTTGAGAAATTGCAAGGAAATTTTCTTGAACAAGTTGATGAAGTTAATGGTTGTCTAGAGATTTTAACAAGTTGTTTGATGAAGCTATGGCTTTTCCCCTTTCCCTTTTGAGCCTTGAGTTGCTCCAATTATTTATTCACCACTATGATGTAAGGACTAATAGAATTTTGAACAAAGATGGAGAACCGATGTTATCCATCTCTAGGGAGACTATTTCATCAATCTTTCATTTGTCTAAGTGTAATTTTTGTTAGGATTAAACCATAGACATAAATAAAAATTAAATGCAAATATAAACCATATCAAAAAATAATAGATCACATAGAAAAGAACACAAGACACCAACATTTATTGTGGTTCACCCAAACCATGGGCTACATCCACCAAATAGCAAGTCCAATATTTTTACGATCTAGTGATTACAACCTGATTAGAATTCATAATCCCTTACAACTCAATAATGCCACAAGAACCAATTTTCACATCACCTTAAGAAAAACAATCCCTAAACCTAAGCCTTTTTATACAAGTATCAAACCACTTTAGGGTTATAATTAATAATTACATGTCAGCCCAAAATATTGAGCTCCAAAGAATTTATGAAGTATGTATAGTACTTCCCTAATGAGTCACCACAAACTAACAATCTCCCACTTAGGGATTGATCAAAATCCACACTAGATAATAATCTCCCATTTGGAGATTAATCCTATAGCAATACCACTACCACATGGGCCTCCCACTGGATCAAACTATTAGGATTAAACCATAGATGTAAATAAAAATTACATGCAAATATAACACATAATAGAAAATAATAGACCACATAGAAAATAACACAAGACACCAAGATTGAACATGGTTCACCCAATCCCTAGACTACATCCACCAAACAACAAGTCTGATATTATTACAATCCAGTGATCATAACCTGATTACAATCTATAACCCCTTATAGCTCAACACTATCATAAGAACCAATTTTTCATCACAACTATGAAACAATCCCTAACCTAAGCTCTTTTATACAAGTATTTTTACTGCTTTAGGATTATAATTAATAATTACATGCCAGCTCAAAATCCTGATAAAATAGGGCCAATTTTTTTTTTTTGGGGTGATGTCTCAAGCCCCAAAGAGTTTATGAAGTATGTAAAATAATTTCTTGCTTAGTCACCACAATCTAACAATCTCCTACTTGGGGACTAATCAGGCTCAACACTAAAAAACAATCTCCCACTTGGAGATTGATCCTATAGCTATGCTGCTACTCCATGAGGCTCCCACTGGATTAAACCACCCTGGACTTTGATATTTTTTTATTCATGTTTAGTCTAGAAGACCAACCAAAGATGAAGAGGAGTTAAAATTCTCCCTTATTACTACCTTTGTCAACATATCTACTCAATTGTCATTTGTATGTATCTTCTCTAGCTTTAACTATCCATCCTCCAAAACTGACTGAATGAAATGGTTATCACAACTATATGTGTTTGGTCTTTGAATCTAGAATTGAATTCTTTGCAAGATGGATGGAACTTTGGCTATCTATAAACAAATAATTATACCTCAGAGGGTGTCCCAATTCTTCCAACAAGAACTAAAGTCATATCATCTCCTTGGCTGCCTTTGTAGTAGCTACATACTCTACCTCTATAGTGGATAAAACATTAACCTTATGTAACATAGAAACCCAGCTCATAGCTGCCCCACCAGCAGTAAAGACATAACCTATAGTACTCCACCTAGTATCAATATACCCTACCAAATCTGAGTCAACATAGCCCTGTAAATTAGTAGTAGAGCCCCCAAATTGTAAACACTTTTTAGGTGTTCCTCTCAAATATTTGAGAATCCATTTCACGGCATTCCAGTGCTCAATTCTTGGATGACTCATATACCTGCTAATGAATCCCACTGCATGTGCAATATTTGGCCTAGTACATACCATAGTATACATAAATCTTCCTACAATTGAAGCATAGGGTACCTTAGACATCTTATCCTTCTCTTCTTGTGTCTTGGGACACATCTCCTTAGTCTGTGCTAACATATGTAGCATTCTTCATAGAGAAATGGTGCAACACCTTCTTAACATAATCAGCTTGAGATAGTGTCAATTTTCTATTTTTCCTATCTCTATAAATCTTCATACCAAGGATGTGTTTTGCTACCCCCAAATCCTTCATATAAAATGCATGTGCTAATTGGTGTTTTAGCCCCTTAATGTGATCCATGTTAGATCTAGTGATAAGCATATCATCAACATATAAACATAAATAATGTAGATGTCATCATACAGTCTCTTAAAATAAACATAATGATCTAAATGACACCTATTGTATCCATGCCCATGCATAAAACTATCAAATTTTAAATACCATTGCTGAGGTGCTTGCTTCAAGCCATATAATCTTTTCTTCAATTTGCACACTAAGTTCTCCTTACCTTTGACCACAAATCTCCATGGCTGAGCCATATATATCTCTTCATCCAAATCACCATGAAGGAAGGCTATTTTAACATCAAGTTGCTCTAAATGCAAATTTTTAGTAGCCACAAGACTTAAAATAGTATGGATAGAAGTCATCTTAACAATAGGAGAAAATATCTAATCAAAATCAATGCCTTTTTTCTATGTAGTTCCTTTCATAACTAACCTGGTTTTAAATCTTTTCTTAACTTCTTCCTCTTCTTTCAACCTGTAAACCCACTTATTCTATAAAGCTCTTTTACCTATAGGAAATTTTCATAAATTTCAAGTCTTATTTTTTAGCAAAGAGTCCATTTCTTCTTTCATTGCAGACTCCCACTGAATCTTAGTATCCATCTGCACAACTTCATCATAAAATTTAGGTTCACCAACATCTTTTAATAAAATATAATAAAAAGAGGGAGAAAATCTTTCTGGTGGTCTAATTTTCCTTGTTAACTATGTAACATTCACTGGTGTGTGGGGTATTTCCTATTGTGGTTGTTGCACATCATGAGGAATGGCTAGAACTTTAGCTTTTGGAGTATCATCCAACACTACATAATCATCTTCTTTCTTCTCATGTTGCTACAAAAGATATTTGTACAACACTTTCTCATTGAATATGATATCCCTGCTTCATAAAATTTTATGATTTTCAAAATCCCAAAGATTATAACCAAATTCATTAATTCCATATCCAAAAAATACACATTTATTTGACCTAGCTTCCAGCTTGGTTCTATTTTTAGAATCTATATGAGGAAAATCTTCACAACCGGAGGTCTTGAGAAAAGAATAACTCACCTTCTTACCAGTCCATGCTTCCTCTAGAATACCATAGCTCAAAGGATTGGAGGGACCTCTATTAATCAAATATATAGTAGTATTGATAGCCTCCACATACATATATGAGGGTAACCCAACATGCAACCTCATGCTCCTTGTACACTCCACTATAGTCGTATTCATGCATTCAACCACTCCATTTTTGGAATAGTTTTCTATATACCAATACCATTAGTGGAGCAATAATCTTCAAATTCACAACTGCAATACTCACCACCATTATCAGATCTGAGATGTTTTAATTTTTTACCAGTCTCATTTTCGACCAAGCATTTCCATTTCTTAAAAGTATGAAATACATCAAATTTTTGTCTAAGGAAATAAACTCATAATTTTCTAGTTGCATCATCAATAAATGTAACATAATAATGAGAGCCACCAAGAGAAGATACCTGAGCCAATCCCCATACATTTGTATGCACAAGCTCTAATTTCTCCTTTTTATTTTCCTTCCTAGTATTTAAAAAACTCACTCTCTTTTGTTTTCCATACACAAAACTTTTACAAAAATCCATATTAACACATTTTAGACCTGGTAAAACTTTCTTTGAATGAAGTACTTTCATACCTTTCTCACTCATTTGCCAAGTCTGTTGTGCCACAATGCTGTATTAGAATCTACAATAGCTATTTGTTCTCCCTACTCAACTACAACAATTGTTCCTAAACATTCATTTTTCTTTGAAACAATTTAAGTAGAAGGAACAATATGACCTGTACAAAGATATAAGGTTCCTACTTTCACATCTTTTGCTACTACAAGGGCACCTTTTGAAACGTTCCAATTTTTATCATTAAAAGTAACTATACAACCCTCATCACCAAGTTTCTCTACTGAAACTAAATTTCTACTCATCCTTGGAACATGTCTTACCTCATATAGTAGCCAATGATTCCCATTCTGCAACTTAATCTTAATTTTTCTCTTTCCAACAATCTGACAGGGTTCATTTTTGCCCAGATAAACAAGCCCAAAATCTCCTTGGACATAATCAATGAAATAACCTCTTTGAAGTGTAGCATGAAATGAAGCATCAAAATCTAAAACTCACGAATCATCAACACTTTCTAAAAACATAAGAAAAGCATCCTCTTTGAATTTTTTACTTACCACATTTGCCTCCTTGTCTCCATCAAGTTTATCTCCTTCATTTTTCTTTCATTTCTAGAAATCTTTCATGTTATGACCTAGCTTCCCACAATATCAGCAATTGTTCAGTCCTCTCAATTGAGACCTCCTCCCCTTTGAATTTTCTCTTGATTTCTCATGATTTCTAGAATTACTTCCTCTTTTAGTCGTTCTACCTCGACTTTGTGCATTCAAAGAACTTCTTGATGTAGATCCACTTGAGGATTTCCTACGAGTTTCCTCACTCAAAGAAACACCAATCACATCATCATATTTTAGGGTACTAAATCTAAGAATAGAATTACTCACAACCATTACCAAGCCATTCTAGCTTTCAAGCAAAGAACATAAAATCAAGAAAGCCCTAATTTATTCTTCAAAATTGATACCCACAGAAGATAACTAACTAGTAATAGTATTAAACTCATTTAAATGATTTGTAATAGATCCACCTTCTACCATTTTCATATTAAATAAATGCTTCATGAGAAATACTTTGTTTGAAGCAAAGGGATTTTCATATAGTGTCACTAGGGTTTTCATCAACTCTTCTGTTGTCTTCACTTTTGTAATATTAAATGCCACCAATGGTGCTAGGCATAATCAAATGCTTCCAAGTGCCTTTCTATTCAAAAGATCCCATTCATTATTCGACATAGATCACTAATTCTTGGCTTCACCTTCTAACGACTTCTATAAATCCTTCTGATAAAGATAGTCTTCCATTTGCATCTTTCATAACTGGAAGTTCTACCCATTAAACTTGTCAACCCTTAGCTTACCCTCATCTCCCATCACTCCCACTCAACCATGAGACTCCCACTCAATTGTGAGACTTTCTTGTAGAGGATAACTAAAAAAAAACCACTCTGATACCACTTGTTAGGATTAAACCATGCACAAAAATAAAAATTACATGCAAATATAACCAATAACAAAAAATAATAGGTCACATAGAAAAGAACTCAAGACACCAAGATTTAACATGGTTCATCCAATCTTTGGGCTATATCCACCAAACAAAAAGTCTGATATTATTATGATCTAATGATTATAAACTAATTACAATCTATAACCCCTTACAGCTCAATACCTCCACAAGAACCAATTTTGCATCAAAACTAGGAAACAATCCCTAACCCTAAGCTCTTTTATACAAGTTTTTTTACTGATTTAGGGTTATAATTAATAAATAAATGTCAGCCCAAAATTCCAATAAAATATGGCCCAATTTTTTTTGGGGGGTTGATGCCCTGAGTCCTAAAGTATTTATGATGTACAATACTTTCCTGATCAGTCACCACAATCTAACACAAACCACCCTAGACTCTATTGCTCTTTTGTTTATATTCAGTCTAGAAGAGCAACCAAAGCTGAAGAGGAGTTTAGCTTCTCCCTTGTTACTACCTTTGTAAACATATCTATTAGATTTTCATCTATATGTATCTTGTCTAGCTTTAATTGTCCATCATCCAAAATGGATTGAATGAAATGGTACCACAACTATATGTGTTTTATCTTTGAATGCAGAGCTGAATTCTTCACAAGATGAATGACACTCTAACTATCTATAAACAAATAATTATCCTTCTGAGGATGTACCAACTCTTCTAAGAACTAAATACATATCATCTCCTTAGCTGCCTCTATAGCAGCAACATACTCTACCTATGTAGTGGATAAAATGTTTATCTTCTATAACCTAGAAACCCAGCTCATAGTTGCCCCAGTAAAAATAAATACATAACCTATAGTAATCCACCTGGTATCAATATACCCTTCCAAATCTAAGTCAACATAGCCTGTAAATTATTAGTAGAGCCCCCAAACTGTAAACACTTAGTGGATGTACCTCTCAAATATTTGAGAATCCATTTGATTGCATTCCAATGCTCATTCCTAGATGACTCATATACTTCTAATGAATCCCACTACATGTGCAATATCTGGACTTGTACATACCATAGCATACATCAATCTTCATACAACTGAAGCATAGGGTACCTTGGACATCTTATCCTCTTCTTCTTGTGTCTTGGGACACATCTCCTTAGTCAGCTTCAAATGACCAGGGAAAGGTATGCTAACAGTTTTAGCATTCTCCATAGAGAAACGTTGCAACAACTTCTCAACATCATTAGCCTGAGATAGCATCAATTTTATGTTCTTCCTATCTCTATAAATCTTCATAACAAGGATTTGTTTTGCAGCCCCCAAATCCTTCATAGAAAATGCATGTGCTAACTAGCATTTGAGCCCCTTAATGTGATCCATGTTAGACCCAACTACAAGCATATCATCAACATATAAACATAAAATAATGTAGCTAACATCATCAAACCTCTTAAAGTAAACACAATGATCTAAGTGACACCTATTATATCCATGCTCATGCATAAACCTATCAAATTTCAGATACCATTGCCGAGGTGCCTACTTCAACCAATATAAACTCTTCTTCAATCTACACACTAAGTTCTCCTTACCCTTGACCTCAAATCCTTATGGCTGAGCCATATATATCTCTTCATCCAAATCACCATGAAGGAAGTCTATTTTAACATCAAGCTACTCCAAATACAAATCTTTAGTAGCCACAATACTTAAAATAGAATAGATAGAAGTCATTTTTAACAACGAGAGAAATATCTCATCAAAATCAATTCCTTTTTTCTGTGCAAATCCAACTAACCTAGCTTTAAATCTTTTCTTACCTCCTTCCTCTTCTTTCAACTTATAAACCTATTTATTTTGTAAAACCCCTTTACCTATAGGCAACTTGCACAAATCCCATGTCTTATTTTTCAGCAAAGAGTCCATTTCTTCTTTCATTGTAGACTCCCACTGAATCTTTGTATCCAACTACATAACTTCATTATAACATTCAGGTTCACCAGTATTAGTAAGTAAAATAGAAAACAAAGAGGGGGAAAATATTTTTGGAATTCTAATCATCCTTGTTGACCATCTAACATTCACTGGTGTGTGTGGTACTTGTTGTTACAGTTGTTGCACATCATGAGGAATTGCTAGAACATCAACTTTTGGAGTATCATCTGGCACTACATAATCATATTGTTTCTTCTCATGTTGCTGCAACAGATCTTTATACAATACTTTCTCATTGAATATGACATCCTTGCTTCTTACAATTTTACAATTTTCAAAATCCCAAAGCCTATAATCAAATTCATTAATGCCATAGCCAAAAAATACACATTTCTTTGACTTAGCTTGTAGCTTGGTTCTATTTTTAGAATCTATGTGAGAAAATGCTTCACAACTGAAGGTTCTAACAAAAGAATAACTTACCTTCTGACTAGCCCATGCTTCCTCTAGAATACCACAACCCAAAGGAGTAGAGAGACCTCTATTAATCAAATATACAATAGTATTGACAACCTCTTCTCACATGTGTAAGGGAAACCCAACATGCAACCTCATACTCCTTGCACACTCTATTATAGTCTTGTTCATGCATTTAGCCACTCCATTTTTCTGTGGAGTCCTTGGAATAGTTTTCAGTCTACAAATATCGTTAGTGGAGCAATAATCTTCAAATTCATGACTATAATAGTCACCACCATTATCAAATCTAAGATATTTTAATTTCTTACTAGTCTCATTTTCAACCAAGCATTTTCAATTCTTAAAAGTTTGAAATACATAAAATTTATGTCTAAGGAAATAAACACATGTTTTTCTAGTTGCATCATCAATAAATGTAACATAATAATGAGAGCCTCCAAGGGAAGATACATGAGCTGGTCCCCATACATTGGTATGCACAAGCTCTAATTTCTCTCTTTTATTTTCCTTCCCAGTCTTCACAAAAGTCACTCTCGTTTGTTTTCCATACACACAACTTTCACAGAAATCCATATTAGCACATTTTAGACCTATTAGAACTTTCTTTGAATGAAGTACTTTTATACCTTTCTCACTCATTTACCCAAGTCTATTGTGCCACATCACTATATTAGAATCTACAACAACTGTTCCTGGACTTTCATTTTTCTCTAAAACAATTAAAGTACAAGGAACAATATGACCTATACAAAGATATAAGGTGCCTACTTTCACACCTTTTGCTACTACATGAGAATGTTTTGAAACCTTCCAATTTTTATCATTAAAAGTAACTACACAACGCTCATCACTAAGTTGCCCTGCTAAAATTATATTCCTACTCAACTTTGGAACATGTCTTACCTCATGTAGTAGCCAATGATTCTCATTCTACAACTTAATCTTAACTTTTCCCTTTCCAACAATCTGACAGGGTTCATTATTCGCCAAATAAATAAGTTCAAAATCCCCTTGGACATAATCAATGAAATAACCTCTATGAGGTGTAGCATGAAATGAAGCACTAGAATCTATAAGCTAGGAATCATCAACACTTTCTGAAGATAGAAGAAAATCATCTTCTTCAAATTTGTTACTTACCACATTTTCCTCCTTGTCTCCATCTAGTTTATCTCCTTCATTTTTCTTTCGAGTCCAACAATCTTTCTTTTTATGCCCTAGTTTTCCATAGTACCAACAATCATTTGGTCCTCTTGATTGAGACCTTCTCCCCTTTAACTTTCCTCTTGCTTTCCCACAATTTTGAGAATTACTTTGTCTCTCAGTCATTTTTCCTCTACTTTGTGCATTCAAAGAACTTTTTGATGTAGATCCACTTTAAGTTTTTCTACAAGTTTCCTCACTCAAAATAACTTTGATCACATCATCATATTTGAAGGTACTAGATCTAGGAACATAGTTACTCACAACTATTATTAAGCCATTCCAACTTTCTAGAAAAGGAACACAAAATCAAGAGAGCCCTAATTTCTTCATCAAAATTAATTCTCATAGAAAATAATTGACTAGTAATAGTATTAAACTCATTTAAATGATCCACAATAGATCCACCTTCTATCATTTTCATATTAAATAAATGCTTCATGAGAAATACCTTATTTGAAGTGGAGGGCTTTTTATATAGTTTCACTAGGGTTTGCATCAACTCTTCTATTGTCTTTGCTTTTCTAATATTAAATGCCACTGATGGAGCTAGGCATAATCAAATGCTTCTAAGTATCTTGCTATTCAAAAGATCCCATTCATCATTTGACATAGATCCTTGATTCTTGGTTTTTCCTTCCAATGTCTTCTACAAATCCTTCTAATAAAGATAGTCTTCCATTTTCATCTTCCATAATTGAAACGTCTACCCATTAAACCTATCAACCCTCAGGTTACCCTTTTTTTTTGTCACTGCTACTCAACTGTGTGACTTTCCTACAAAGGATAACTAAAAAATAACCTCGGTCTGATACCACTTGCTAGGATTAAACCATAGATAGAAATAACAATTACATGCAAATATAAACCATATCAAAAAATAATAGATCACACAAAAAAGAACACAAGACACCAAGATTTAACATGGTTCACACAAACCTTGGGCTATATCTACCAAATAACAAGTCCAATATTTTTATGATCCAATGATTACAACCTAATTACAATCTGTAATCCCTTACAGCTCAATACTACCACAAGAACCAATTTTTGCATCACCTTATGAAAAAAAATCCCTAACCCTAAGCCCTTTTATACAAGTATTAAATTGCTTTAGGGTTATAATTAATAATTACATGTCAGGTCAAAATCTTGATCAAATAGGGCCTGAGGAATTTATAAAGTATGCATAGTACTTCCTTGATCAGTCACCACAAACTAACACTTTTGCTGCTTTTAGCCCTACCTAGTCTTTAGTTGAGTATTAGGAAAGCCTAGACAAATATTGTAACATGTTGGCTAGGAAGTGGATAGAAAAAAATTATAAAGGTAGTTCATGACCTCATGGTCTTATTGCACCAGGTTAATGGTTCTTTGTATGTTTTTCTCTTTGAAGAGTGGATGTATCATTATGTAAAACTCATTTTAAAGGTAAAATAGCTATTGGATTGGATAAAATTGATAGCCAACTCAATAAGAAATCAACTAAAACATGCGAAGGTTTCTAGAGAAGATTTCTACATATCTTCCTATCTGACCTATTAAATTACTTGTGTCAGCAATATTACTTCCCTCCCTCATGAAACTTGAAGTGAAGACATAACTATCTACCAATATTGTCCTTTACTCCATAGGGATAGAGTGTTGGAGGATTTTAGGAAAAACGCATGATCTGCTGATAGAAAGTGTGCACTTGAACCTCAAAAAGGCACCCATGCCCAGACTATCCCCAGAGGCCCAAAAGCTAGTTTAGATTTATGGGATCTATTTTATCCAATTTCCTAAATTCATATACTTAAGAATAGGAGGATTTAAAGAAGATGTAGTAAAATTTCCTCGTTATGCTCCAGACTGTTTCATCATAGCTAAAATTTCTAGATAGTTGTTTTCAGTAATTAAAGATAATCTACCTCAGGAAAATTGGGAGTCTATTTTCCCTATTAAGCTTGGTCACTTAACTTGCAGCAACATGATTAATGCCTTAGTCATTGGAAGCAACTTGTTTAGTTTTAATCTTGGATCCTATGAAGGAAGGAGAAATTTTGACAACAAAGGTTTCATGGCTAAAGTACTTGGTCTAAAGGGTCAATCACCCATAGTTCTGCATTTAGAAGATTTATGGAAACATTGTAATAATGAAGAAGTGATAAAGAAAGACCATTCAAGATTAACACTCCTGCAAATAAACTCTCTCAAAGTAAAGTTTCAATTGGAAGGAGTAGTTGAGGATGGTTTAGATAATATTGAACTAGGATGGGAAGAAGCAAAGGGGAAGAAGATGATATAAATTTGAGAACTCAATCTATCCTTACTCACACAGATAATTAGTTGAGAAGGAGAAACATGAAGACTGCCAATGAAAAATAGCCTAGAAAATCTCTAAAGAAAGTTTCTTTCTCTAAAACATTGACCTCTGACATATCAATTTTGTCTCATGTTACAGGTAGTACTTCGGTTCCCACTAAGAAGAAAAGAACATCGTCCCCTAAACAAAGCATGACCCCTAGAACTAGATCAAAGACTAAGTCCAAGACACTCATGTAGTAGGATATTCAAAAAGAGAAAATGACATCTAAGGGACAAGGCCTAGGAGAAGAACTCAGCTTCTTAGATACCCAGAATGGTGATATGCAGTTAGTAGAAGCTCCTAGGTTGGATTAGCCTAAGTTAATGAATCCTCTTAGGGGAAGTTAAGGGATGACTTCTACTCCTACTATTCCATCATGGCTATCTAATTTTTTCAGCAAGAAGTGAACCTTGCAACCTCTGTCTATAGTTGTTAAAGATATTGTCACCAAGTACATGGCTCATGGTTCTAAGAGAAAAAAGATGAAGATTGACATGTGGCTAATCAAAGATCTAGTGACTAGAAGGGTAAGGAAGAAGTGGCCACATAAAAATAGATAGAGGAATCAAAAGAAATTGATGGAGAAGGCTTTAAGGTCACCACTATAGAATTAGAGGCCATTACTAGAGACATTGGTAATCATTTCTTCAAATTCTCTACAGACTGTATGCTAACTCAATCAGAAAAAGACAAAAAGGAAAAGGAAGAATTAAAGGCACTGGTAATCATCATGAAAGCTTATATAGATTCACTAATGAATTTAGGTGCCCTTCCATTGGTCCAGACCCCACAATCTTTTGATCTGAATTCCTCAGATAGTTAGCTGTTGGTTAAATAGATGCAAAGGGTAAACTACTCTTAGACGTAGTACAAGAATGGGCGGCATCCATTGTAAATTAAGGCAGCAAATTCATTTTAGATTTTACCACCACATTTGTTGAAGGAGAATTGTTTTTGGGTGAAATTGTTTGGGAAGCTGACTAGGATTGTTGCCAAGCCATTATATTCTAGGTTCATGAAGTTGAGAAATACGGGGTATTAGAGTTTCTAAATGAAAATCCCATGAAAATTGTGGATTCGTGCATGATTTTCATTCTTAAGAGCAATATGGGATTGAAGGAGTCAATTTACAAAGGAGCCATTGAAGAAATGTGATCAATGGAAACTAAAATCACCAGAATAAACAAAGAACTCCTAAAGGACATGCAGGTTGTCAATCCTATTGGAATCCTACAATTTGAAGATGGTAACATGGACTCTAAGGTCTTGATCAAGAATTTCAATGATGATATGAAAAAAAATAAAAAAATGACACACTTACCCCTGGAGACTTCACTACCCTAGCAAACATCGAATTGATGTTATATCTAAACAAGAATCTCATGCCAAGACAAAGTTGAAGAATTAAAGAACTAAAATGGAAAAAGGATTCTTGCAGATCAAAGTTACTTAGTCTAAAGAATCCTCACTCCCATGCAATGTAGGAGTTCATAGACACCTTTAGGAGCTAGAAACTGGTGAAGTAGAGTATGGTGGATGGAGGGAATGTTGGTGATGGCATTTAGTTAGGATCAGTTATTTTCTATTTTGATTTCTAAGCTATTTTAAAAACTATTTCTTGTCCTCTCAACTATTTCTAATAGAAAGGCTGGGCTTTAATGGAGGCCTTTTTGGGTTTGTAATGAATAATAAATGCAGGAGAATTTAGCTAATTAGGGGGTTATATTTTTAGTAGCCAAAATATACTTTGATAAAGTTAGTATTGTTTTAAGTTAATTATCTAGAAGTAGCAATAGACAAATAGTCATATATTTTGAAATGCTTTCTTAAATGACTTGGTGCTAAAGAAGCCTTTTTGAATACATATCTATCACATTTTTTCATGCTATAAAACTTGGTTTTTAAAGTGGTTCAATCATGGTTACTTTGTGAGCTATGATGATTAGTTCTATGTGACATCTGCTGCTATTTCATTGTTGTTTGTTTTCATTTATATTTTTCCAAAATTAGTCTAAATTATTGTAAACTTGAATTCCTTAGTTAAAACCTACTTATTTGTGGAAATATTATGAGCTTTCAATTCATTGAATCTTTGAATATGTAAATCCTAACCTCAGTACATAAGAGTACATGAGCATTCCTTATGCACTGTTTAGCAAAAGTGTGCACTTAGTTAATTTTGATCTTTTAAGTTTATTGATAAATATTTTATAAAGGGAGTTGTACCTATCAAATTCAAAGGGAAACACATAACACAACATTTACCCAACTATTCTGAACTTTATTGGATTTTCTAGGCCTTGGGCATAGATTGAATTGTTTTTTTAGTAGGAAAAGACAATTTGTTCACTAACATCTTGACTACCATAGCCTTCCAATTAGCTATTGCCTTCTTTCATTTAGTTTCTCCTTCCTCTTGTACAAAATTCCACCAAGTCAATGCTTGTCCCTTTAGTCTTGACTTTGCAAACCTTACTTTTTGAGTCTTCATTGTCCCTTTACATTCAAAGTAGTTCTCAATTCTTTTAATCCATTCTAGGACCACTTCTGCATCCATCTTACCATGGAATAGTGAAACATTCTCAAAACTCTTTCCTCGAAATCCTTTGACAGCTTTGAGGAATTATTCTTGCTCACCAAGTGGAGGATTAGGTTTAGATATTTCATTCTCAAAGTTCACCTTCTCTTTAACCTTACTAATGTCTTTATCTTATTTTTCTTGGGTTGCATCTTCCATTTCTTTCAAATTATCTTTCATCTCTTCTATGGCCTCATCAAGAAGTCCAGTTTTCTCCTCCATGAGCTTCTTTTGGTCATCTACCTCCTTATCAAATTTTTCATTGGTTATGATCTTTGAAGATCCACTTGATTCAATAGAATATAACATACTACCAAAAGCCATAATCTTATGGCTCTGATACCACTCGGATGGGGAGCTTCCTCACTTAGAGATTTTCTTCTCTACCAAGGCTACTCCTAGCCTACTTAGGGTTACTATTCCAACCCTAATCTAAAGGACTCTCTTCCAATCCCCACTCTGAAAGAAACTCACCAATCAACTTAGTTTCACTCCTCACCCCACAACCCTAACTATGCACCTTTTGGCCTAGTGAGCCAAAATGCCACCAAATACATTCCAAGGGTCAAAATCAGGTTTATGCCATCTTTCCATGGTTTTTGATGCTTTTCACTTCATTTTGTATCATTTTTTAAAATCTATCTTACCCATGACTCAAATTTGTTGTGTTTGTCCTTGTAGCCCTAAGAGCCCCTATTAGAACTCCTAGAAATAAGGAACATGCAATAACTTGAAAATATACTTAATAAGGTCTAGTGAAGTCTACTAGATATTGTTCCGTATCAACCAAGGCTTAAGGATTTTCTTGGTTTCAAGACTCCATCGTGTTTGTACAGTACGGTTCGAAAAAACCCTTATTTTGATGGTTTTAAGGGAAATGTCAATAAAAAACTTACCAATTATTTTGAACCTTACACCAAACCTTATCCTCTCATTTGGGGACACCTGATACTCTACTCCACTAGTTCCCATTCAATATTGGCACATGCCAATCCACTATTTCATCTAGTTCTTCCTTACAAGCATTACAATGCCTTTGCAAGCTTCCACTTGATTGCCTAGGGCTCACTTGTAAAAATAGTTAAACGACTTCCAAAACCTTTAAAATTGGTATATACATAGTATAGAATGGCCATTTCTTGATTCCCAAAGGCCATGGATTTTCAACCATGGGAAGTCAAGCCTTAGCCATGTTTATTGTTGATTACTCAAAACTCGACAACAAGAATGTAAAAACTAATTATTTTTTAAAACCTACTAAAATAAAGACTTAAAATCTAAAATACTTTGGATAGAATCAATAATGAAACCAAGAAACTATTTCATCAAGAATAGTAGGCACACCAATCAAATAAAACAAAAAATCCTTCTAAAACCCATTTTATGTCAACAATTCCTTTAGTTTCATTAATTGTCCATACTTGAGTGATTCAACCAACCCTTATAAATTAATTTAAGCATGTTTAAATAGGCTCCCCATCCATCTTGGCCTTTATTTTGAGCCATAGGGTATGTGCAGGATCACGGTCAACCAAACTATGCCCTTAAGTTGCATGAATGAACAACAAATCAGGGTTATGCCAACTTGACATGCAATTTTAAACTTGTTATAAACTTTCAATCAAAAAGTTTTTAGAAAAGACTCTATAGGAAATTGAATTTAGTTTCTAAACTACTAGGCCTTATTTGAAGAAAATAAAATTTGATTGGTCAAAATTTTGAATTTTAATGCAATAGTACAAAAATTTTAAGACAAAATAAGTAGGCGTATGCCTGACCACCTTAATCAAAATCAAATGATAATATTTTTTGACAAGATTATCAATATAAGAAGTAGACTCATGCCCATATGTGATACAAAATGAATAATAATTACTTACTGAACTTGTAATTTGACAGACATTACATTTATGGACAGATAAGAACATTCTTAAGAAAGCCTTTTCATTTCATCAAATTTGGGTGAAAAAAGTCATTAGACACATGTTTGAAGAAAAAAAAAAATAAGAATAGGTCAAAAACATGTTTTTAGGACATTTTTAAAGGTGACCATGTATGGTTGGTATCCAAAGAAAGACTAGGCCTTATAAAGGTATTAATATTTTGGTTTAATATCAGGATGGATAGGAAAAATTTAGAATAGATTTTGAAGGTATTTCAGATTTACATATTTTTTAGATCGTTACTTTTTGGAATATCATGATCCCACACATACCCCATAACTACCAATTTTTCTTCTTCCTCAAAAAGTGCAAAAGTTGTCAATTGCAATTTTGCAAAAATTACAAAGTTGTCAATGAGCAATTTTGACAACTTTTGGAATTTTACAATCTAAGCCTCTAGACTTGTCTAGTTTTGTTTTAACCTTCATAAAATAAACCCTAAACACCTTAGGACCTCCATTAAACACCTCTTTCCTATTGGGGACATTTTACAAATTTTTTCCTCATACAGAAACTTTGGGCAATTTGTGGCTATTAGGACTTAATTGGTCACAACTTGACTCACACTCAAATCTTCCCTAACCACACCTCCTAAACCTATCTTGGGACTTTATATTGAGTCTTTATTCACTCAATGGTTGGTTAGACCATTTATAAACCAAAATTTGAGTTAGGGTTTTACCTTAACCTAGGTGCCCCTGCACCAAGAAGCCGATGAGTGTTGGAACAAGTAGGGGTATCAAGGATACCATCACTAGACATAGGTTCATCAATATGATCTTTCTCAATATGATCTTTCTCAAGAGAAGTATCCTCATCACATGAGTCATTAGAGGTATCAACAATCCCATTATAAATAAGATATTGGACTTTATGTTTTAGCTCAATTCAACCTAAAGTACTATGATCTTTATGTCAATGATAAGAACAATATATATCTAAGAATGGGTTTTCATATGAGATAGAATTGGGAAATGTGATGAGCTTAGTACCAAGAAGTGTTTGCAAGATGATAACATAAGAATCTTCCAAGGGAGTAAAATTTCTGTCAAGTGTATGTCTAGGCTATTCTTTTTGTTCATCAAGTGCATAAGATGCATCAATATCTTCATCAAAGATATGTTTATCATGAAATATTAGAGGTATAACTTGCTTTCTCTCTAAGGAGGTATTTAGATTTAGAAGATGGAGATAAGTGATGTGTTGGAGTAGAATATGTAGTCCTTGAAGAAGAGGATGACCATAAAGAAGAGGACTCACATAAATGTAATGATCTTAAGGAAGATTCATGCAAGAATGTATTTATTTCCTCTAACCTTTTCCCAAATTTTAGAATTCATTTATATCATTTATATCATGCCCCTTATGAGATGAAGGTAAGAAAGATCATTTGTCTCTTCCATTTATTTATATTGAGTGTATATATCTTGAAACTCTTTAGCGACATAGAAGAACTCATGAGGTTGAGGTTTCATAGCACAAGGTTTGAAGCCCATAACTATAGATAGAAAATCAAACATGAAGGATACTAGAGGAAGCTAATAAGGTGACAAAAGATAACTTGATGTCAAAAATAGAGAGGTATAGTATTCTCTTGCCAAAGAGAGTTAGCAATGAAAGAGTGTCTTGTCAAGGAAAGTGTCCAAGCAACTTATGACACTAGCGACTCAAGTCAAGAGCTAGACAAGAAGCCAAATTAGAAAAGTAGATAAATTAAGAGAGATTAAAAGTGCACAAATTTCCCAATCAAAGTGTGTAGTCAATAGATCAAGGTAACCTTTTAGCAAACGAGTGTTCTAGAAAATGGTCATAGACTGAAAAGGTGGAAAAGACCAAGAGCCATTTTAAGAAATTTCAAACATAGAAAAAAAGTAAAATAATGGAATTACTTATGATAAGAAACACAAACAAAATGTTTAGAATTGATATTTTTTTCTTAGTTGAAAAATTTTGACAATAGTTGATAGCATAGCATGTTTGATGTTCAAAAGAAAGATGTGACACATGGAGTAGTCTTCAAATAACCAAGAAAGGGACAAAGAAACCTTGCATGATACAAGGAAATGTGAGGTCTCAAAAGAAAGCCCTAGAACTACCATCATGTGTATGTTCAAATATTCCCATGGGTCTAGCATATTTTTAAAAATATAAAGAAATATCTACCTAAAGGACATGGTTCAATGTTCAATACCTTGGTCCAAAACTTGATTCTCCCTTGCCTTACACAAAGTAGTTGCCCATAATAGACATTGGATTTGTCATAGATTGGTTATCTATTAGGATTAAACCATAGATAGAAATAACAATTACATGCAAATATAACCAATAACATAAATAATAGATCACACAAAAGAGAACACAAGACACCAAGATTTAACGTGGTTTACCCAATCCTTGGGCTACATCCATCAAACAACAAGTCCAATAGTATTACACTTCAATGATTACAACTTGATTACAATCCATAATCCCTTACAACTTAATACCACCAAAAAAACCAATTTATGCATTATAACAATGAAACAATCCCTAACCCTATGCCCTTTTATACAAGTATTTGTACTACTTTAAGGTTACAACATGTTGGCCATATGTCTGCCACAACCCAAAAATTTATGAAGTATGTACAGTACTTCCCTGATTAGTCACCACAAACTAACAATCTCCCACTTGGGGACTGATCAATTTCCACACTAGACAACAATCTCCTACTTAGAAATTGATCCTATAGTAATAACACTACCACATGGGGTGCTCATTGGATCAAACCACCCTAGAATCTACTATTATTTTATTCATGTTTAGTATAAAAGACCAATTGAAGTTGAAGAAGAATTTAACTTCTACCTTGTCACTACCTCTATAAACATATATGCTAGACTGTCATCTATATGGATCTTGTCTAGCTTTAACTATCCATCATCCAAAATTGATTGAATGAGATGGTACCACAACTGTATGTGTTTGGTCTTTGAATGCAAAGCTAAATTCTTCACAAGATGAAGGGCACTCTAACTATCTATAAAAAAATAATGATCCCTCTAAGGGTGTCCCAATTCTTCTTGGCTACCTCTATAGCAACAACATACTCTGATAGCAACAATGATCATCTCCTTGGCTACCTCTATAGCAACAACATACTCTGCCTTTGTAGTGGATAAAGCATTAACCTTCCATAACCTAGATACCTAGGTCATGACTATCCTACTAATAGTAAATACATAGCCTATAGTACTCTACCTAGTATTAATATCCCTTCCAAATTTGAGTCAACATAGCCCTGTAAATCAGTAGTAGAGCCCCCAAAGTGTAAACACTTATTGGATGTTCCTCTCAAATATTTGAAAATCTATTTGACTACATTTCAATGCTCAATTCATGGATGACTCATATACCTGCTAATGACTCTCATTGCATGTGTAATATCTGTCCTTAAACATACCATAGTATACATCAAGCTACCTATAGCTGAAGCATAGGGTACCTTTGACATCTCCTCCTTTTCTTGTGTCTTGGGACCCATCTTCTTAGTCAAATACAAATGACTAGGTAAAGGTGTGCTAACAACTTTAGCATTCTCCATAAAGAAATGTTGTAAAACCTTCTCAACATAATCAGCCTAAGATATCATCAATTTCTTGTTCTTGCTATCTTTACAAATCTTCATGTTGAGATAATGGGTGTTGCACACATTGCATAATATTGTTATTTTATTATTTTATTTTATTATGTAATGTTGTGCCTAGATGGACGTGCAACATGTAAAGATTCCCATGAAATATTCTTGATGAGTTGTATTGTAACATTGTGAAAATATTTTATGTAATTATTTAATATTGGGGAAAAGAATTAAATGCCCAATATTAAATGTGGGGTCAGTGGGTTAGATAGCACATGGTTTATGTAATACCACTTAGTGGTTTTGTGAGACTTGCTACTATATAAGCAGCCACAAGGGTAGTTGTTGTAGAAGAGAGAGAAAGAGTGAGAAAGGCAAGAGTCAAGCGGGACAAGGCTTGACAGGTTAGCCAAGGGAGCATTTGTGAAAGTTGGAAGCATGGCATGGGATGTGTGGATTCATGCTTGTTCACATAGTTTGCTCGATTGTGGCTATGACCATGAAGGCTTCCATGGTTGTATGGCAATGGTATTTTTTGCTGAATAATACATGGTGATGGATGCTTTTGGAGGCTGGGTTTTTCCCTCAATGAGGGTTTCCCAGAGTATATCTTGTGTCACAATTTTGTGGGTATGTTGTCTATTCTCTTGCATGTGGATTTTAATTCCATGTTTATTTCAAATCTATTATGGGTTATGTGGAAACGGTTATATTCTTTATTGCCAAGTTTCCTTACAAGTGCTATCAGAGCTATGGTTTTATTATTTTTAACCCTAGATTGAATCCATGAGAATGCATGAGAGGATAAAAAGAAAGGGCAAGATATATGAATGATTTATTGCAGATCTAAAGGTTTTGGGTTTGCTGTTATGATGGGATGTTAAAAGATTTGGGCATGTGAAATTTTTTGGACAAAAGGATTTTTTGGATGTTTCATTTAAAATGAGGGTTTTGGGGGGTAGCATGCAGAAATGACCTCCTGGGTAAAACTAGACCTCACCATTGAATCTGAGTTGACATTTTCATAAATTTTGATATATAATATACCCTAGTTTGGCCAAGTTTAGAGGAAATGAAAGAGTTTTTTGGTTTCAGCCCATGATGGCCGTCAAATTTAATCCTGTCAGAATTTTCATCACAATAAAAAATGAAAAATCGAAGTGAAAATGGTAAAAATATTGTCTTATTAAAACAACCATAACTTTCTCTCAGAATATCGAATTTCAAAGTTCTTATAGGTGTTGGAAAGCTAATTTAGAGCACTACAACATGGTGTACTTTTGATTCTATGATTTTGAAATTTTGTCAAGTTTTAAGAGCCCTAAAGTTAGATGTTTTTTATTTTGAGCATGAATTAGGGCATAACTTAGACATACAGAGTCAATTTTTGGACTTCGAGAAGTCAACGGAAAGCTCTTGGAGAGCTCTACACATTAGTTTAGATTTGGTATAGGTTTGGCATGATCTATTTGGTGATATATTAATCTGAATAGTTTATAGGTATATTTTGACTATGGTAACATTGTGAGTTTATGGCATTGGAAGATTTAAGATTTGATGTCATTGTATACTCGGTTCATTATTCAGATTGGTCTCATGATGATATGGTTATTAGTATTTGGTTTGATATGTATGATGACTTGTTGGATCTACAAGTTGTGCAGTGTTGTAAGCAGTATATACTTATAGGTTGCATATATGGCTTGGTTATGGGTTGTCTTTGCCCATTGATCTTTCATTATTGATACATATTCAGATTGGTGGCTTGAATTTGGGTTGTCTATGCCCTAATTCACATGATTTACTATTTTCTTCATGTAGAAGGGATGAGATGTTGTTACTAGGTATAGTCATGGTGGAGGATTGTGGTTGACTATTTTATGCTAATAGGTTGGAATCTTTAAGAGACATATGCTCGGTTCATGGATGTGATCATGGTGCCATAGATTTTGGCATGACATGATTGGTTATATAGGTACATCCTTGATGTTCATTAGCTTGGATTTTCTGATTCAGTTATGGTGGTATATCTTCTTGGTTGAGGATCTTGGTTATTTGATTTCTTTTGAGGAGATCATGATGTGCACTTTGAGTTCTTTGATGGTTTGATGCCTTGGTTGATTCTCATGGTTAGAGGATGGTTATTTTTCATCATGATGTCATGGATAGCTTGGATACACCATTTAGTGGGAGCTTGTGATAGTGATGGGGTGACAGTGCAGGATTATTTCCTGGTTTGGTTTGGATCTTCATGTAGGAGATGGATTTTATGATGCCATAGGTGACTTGGTACCACGGTTGAGTGGGAGCTGTTGGCATTGATATATTTATTAAGTGTTTGCAGATGTTGGAGGTTTGTCTTAGATCTTGTTGCTGCAGAAGCGTCTTTGACATTTGCATGGTGCACTTGTTATCTTCATGGTATGTGGAGATGGTTCTTCCTAGTATGTGGAGATGGTTTCTTCATGGTGTATGGAGATGGTTGCATCTTGAGGACTCACAGAGTTCTTGGCAAAGGTGTGGTTTATGCTTTTATTTGGCATGTTATCCTTGGTATGAGGATGGTTTCATTATTATGTCATGGTATACTCTTGATACACGTTTAGAGTTGTGACATGTTATGGTATGTTCATGTGGAGCATGTTATCTCTTTAGTTGAGATGGTTAGATCATGTTGTCATGTTTATGTTCTTGAGGCCATGGTTGGAACTTTGACATTGATCTTGGTTTAGTTTCTTGGTATTGAGTACACTGATCATAAGCTGGATACTTCATGATATTGCTATGTTGCATTTGGAGTTGGCGTGGATTGATTGGTTACAGGTGCTCATGGATACTTAGGGACGGTGGTGACGCTGATTTCTCTTGGATTAGAGAAGTATTTGTTGGGATGGTTGATGGTTTCAGCAGGAAATCTGAGGGGCAGTCACTTGATATGGACTTGAGAGGAGATTATTCCTAGATGAGTCTTGGTTGGAGACTTGGGTATCTTGATGAGCATTCTCATTCCCCACTCTTGTTCTACTTAGCGGTTTGCTACTTGAGAGGTATAGCCCATTGTTTCTCTCAGTTGCATTATATTTATGTTTGTCTTTCATGGATATGGATCTTGAGCTATGGTACATGAGTTAGTTTTGGAGGGTTCATTTGAGTGATAGTTTAGCATTGGTTATCTTCATGTGCATATGTTTTTATGCTGGTTGAGTTTGGGAGATGGTTTTATATTGGGCATTTTCCTTGGATTAGGAATGGTTATTCCTTGGTTTAGGAATGGTTTATTGAGTTTGATCTTCTTGTGAGAGGCTTATATCCATGATTAGTTATATGGTATGGTTTGGGTGTTATTGAGGCTTCTTGTTGGGGTTTTATGGAGGAGATCATACTTGCACAGTTTACATCTAGAGGTGTGTGTAGAAGGACATAATACAGGTTATGATTTGTATGGTTTCTCTAGTTTTGGTTATCTTCTTGGATGTTCAGTTTTTCTTACATTGGATTTGAGATAGGTTAGAGATTGCGATCACTAGTTTGTGCTCATGTATGTCATGTGAGAGATGACATGGTTATTCCTTTATCTCTTTCCTTTGTTGGTTGTGGAGAACTTGGGAGATAATTGGAGACTTATTGTGAGCATTTTTCTTGCAGCATATCAATTTATGTATTGTGGATGTCCTTGATACTACATGGATTCACTTCTTTGAGATGTGTTGAGTGGATTGGTTATAGATTTGACATTATCTTTTTCAGTGGGAGCTTCTTGGTATATATGTGGTAGGTATTGCTCTTGAGGCTTGTGATTGCAGGTTATAGATTGGATATGTCAGTGATATGAGATTCACTTGTTATACCTTTGAGGTATGGATAGTTGGATGGGTTTGGCACTTACTGTGGGTGCTATTTCAGCTATGGATATATTTTGACAACTATGAATACATGTGATTACCTTTGGATCAGGTTTTTTTGTGCTTGGAATTTTAGTTGGTACAGGATTTTATGATCTTCTAATGCGACAGGTTGGGTGGTTTTTTCTCATTGGATGGCTTCTATGTATGTCTAGTGGTAGTGGCATAATAGGAGGTGAGATCATTCATGTTTGAGATGCTAGATACTTTGATTTTGTTGCGGGTACCAAGATGGAACACTTGGTGTATTTTGATCCATGATGGTGGATGTGCTGGGAGGGATTGTTCCCTTGTTCATTTATGTGGCTACGGATTGACCCTATGCAATGTATACAACAAGTGGGAGATTGTTGAGATAATGGGTGTTGCACACATTGCATAATATTGTTATTTTATTATGTAATGTTGTGCCTAGATGGACGTGCAACATGTAAAGATTCCCATGAAATATTCTTGATGAGTTGTATTGTAACATTGTGAAAATATTTTATATAATTATTTAATATTGGGGAAAAGACTTAAATGTCCAATATTAAATGTGGGGTCAGTGGGTTAGATAGCACATGGTTTATGTAATACCACTTAGTGGTTTTGTGGGACTTGCTACTATATAAGCAGCCACAAGGGTAGTTGTTGTAGAAGAGAGAGAAAGAGTGAGAAATGCAAGAGTCAAGCGGGACAAGGCTTGATAAGTTAGCCAAGGGAGCATTTGTGAAAGTTGGAAGCATGGCATGGGATGTGTGGATTCATGCTTGTTTGCATAGTTTGCTCGATTGTGGCTATGGCCATGAAGGCTTCCATGGTTGTATGACAATGGTATTTTTTGCTGAATAATACATGGTGATGGATGCTTTTGGAGGCTGGGTTTTTCCCTCAATGAGGGTTTCCCAGAGTATATCTTGTGTCACAATTTTGTGGGTATGTTGTCTATTCTCTTGCATGTGGATTTTAATTCCATGTTTATTTCAGATCTATTATGGGTTATGTGGAAATGGTTATATTCTTTATTGCCAAGTTTCCTTACACTTCATACCAAGAATTTGTTTCATTGCTCCCAAATCTTTCATAGCAAATGCATGTGCTAACTGGCATTTCAACCCCTTAATGTAATCCATGTGAGACCCAGCTATAAGCATATCATCAAGATATAAACATAAAATAATGTAGCTGTCATCATCCAACCTCTTAAAGTAAACACAATGATCTAAATGAAACCTACTATATCCATGCTCATGCATAAAACTGTCAAATTTTAGTTACCATTTCCAAGGTGCTTGCTTCAAGCCATATAAACTTTTTTTCAATTTGCACACTAAGTTCTCCTTACCTTTGACCTCAAATCTTTGTCATTGAGCCATATATATCTCTTCATCCAAATCACCAACAAGGAAGGTTTTTTTAACATCAAGTTTCTCTAAATGCAAATCTTCAATAGCCACAATACTTAAAATAGTATGAATAGAAGTCATTTTGACAATAAGAGAGAATATCTCATCAAAATTAATGTCCTATTTTTGTGCTAATCCTTTTACAACTAACCTGACTTTAAATATTTTCTTACCTCCATCCTCTTCTTTCAACTTGTAAACCCACTTATTTTGCAAAGCCCTTTTACCTACAGACAACTTGCATAAATCCCAAATCTTATTTTTTAGCAAAGAGTCAGTTCATTTCATCTTTCATGGTAGACTCCCATTGAATTTTAGTATCCACCTACATAGCTTCATCATAATATTCAGGTTGACCAGCATCTATTAGTAAAATAGAATGCAAAGAGGGTGAAAATCTTTCTAAAGGTTGAATTAGCCTTGTTGACCATCTAACATTCATTGGTGTGTGTGGTATTTGTTGTTGTAGTTGTTGCACATCATGAGGAATCATTCAAACATCATCTTTTGGACTATCATCCAACACTACATAATCATCTTCTTTCTTCTCATGTTGCTGCAATAGATCTTTTTACAACACTTTCTCATTGAATATGACATCCCTACCTCTTATAATTTTACTGATTTTCAAAATTTCAAAGCCTATAACCAAATTCATTAATGTCATATCCAACAAATACACATTTCTTTGACTTAGCTTCCAACTTGGTTCTATTTTCAAAATCTATATGAGAAAAAGATTCACAACCAAAGGTTTTGAGAAAAGAATAACTCACCTTCTTACTAGTCCATGCTTCCTCTATAATTCCACAACCCAAAGGTGTAGAGGGACCTCTATTAATCAAATACATAGTAGTATTGACAGTCTTTTCCCACATGTGTCAAGGTAACCCAGCATGCAACCTCATGCTCCATTATAGTCCTGCTCATGTGTTCAGCCACTCCATTTTCATGTAGAGTCCTTGGAATAGTTTTTTTGTCTCTAAATACCATTAGTGGAGAAATAATCTTCAAATTCATGATAGCAATACTCACCACCATTATCAGATCTGAGACATTTTAATTTCTTACTAGTCTCATTTTCAACCAAGCATTTTCATTTCTTAGAAGTTTGAAGTACATTAGAATTCTATCTAGGGAAATAAATCCATACTTTTCTAGTTGTGTCATCAATAAATATAACATAATAATGAGAGCCACCAAGGGAAGATACCTAAGCCGGTCCCCATACCTTTGTATGCACAAGCTCTAATTTCTCCTTTTTATTTTCCTTCATAGTCTTTACAAAACTCACTCTCTTTTGTTTTCCATACACACAACTTTAACAAAAATCCATATTAACACATGTTAGACCTAGTAAAACTTTCTTTGAATGAATTACTTTCATACCTTTCTCACTAATGTGCCCAAGTTTGTTGTGCCACAATTCTATATCAGAATCTACAATAGCTATTTGTTCTCCCTACTCAACTACAACAACTATTCCTAAACTTTCATTTTTCTCTGAAATAATTAAAGTAGAAGGAACAATATGACCTGTACAAAGATATAAGGTGGCTACTTTCACACCGTTTGCTACTACAAGGAAACCTTTTGAAACCTTTGAGTTTTTATCATTAAAAGTAACTACACAACCCTCATCATCGAGTTTCCCTACTAAAATTAAATTCCTACTTAGCCTTAGAACATGTCTTACCTCATGTAGTAGCCAATGATTCCCTTTCTGAAAATCTAATAGGGTTCATTATCCCTCAAATGAACAAGCCCAAAATCCCCTTGGACATAATCAATGAAATAACCTCAATGAGGTGTAGCATGAAATGAAGCACCAGAATCTAAAACCCATGAATCATCAACACTTTCTAATGATAGAAGCAAAGCATCCTCTTCAGAATTGTCATTTACCACATTTGCCTCCTTCTATCCATCTAGTTTATCTCCTTCATTTTTCTTTCGAGTCCAACAATATTTCTTTTTATGCCCAGGTTTCCCATAGTACCAGCAATCATTTCATCCTCTCGATTGAGACCTCCTCCCTTTTAACTTTCCTCTTGATTTCTCACAATTTCTGAAATTATTTCCTCTTTTAGTTATTTTGCCTCTACTTTGTGTGTGCAAAGCACTTCTTGATTTAGATCCACCTGAGGATTTTTGATGTGTTTCTTCACTCAAAATAATACTGATCACATCATCATATTTTAGGGTACTATATCCAAGAATAGAATTACTCACAACCATTATCAAGCCATTCCAATTTTTAGGCAAAGAACACAAAATCAAGAGAGCCCTAATTTCTTCATCAAAATTGATACCCATAGAAGATAACTAACTAGTAATAGTATTAAACTCATTTAAATGATCTGCAAGAGATCCACCTTCTGTTATTTTCATATTAAATAAAAGCTTCAAGAGAAATACCTTATTTGAAGTGGAGGGTTTTTCATACAATTTTGCTATGGCTTGCATTAATTATTCTATCATCTTCATTTTTGTAATATTAAATGCCACCGATGGTGCTAGGCATAATCAAATTCTTCCAAGTGTCTTTCTATCCAAAACATCCCAGTCATCATTTGACATAGATCCTTGATTCTTGGTTTTGCCTTCCAATGACTTCTATAAATCCTTCTGATAAAGATAGTCTTCCATTTACATCTTCCATAACTGGAAGTTCTACTCATTAAACCTATCAACCCTCATCTTACCCTCATCTACCATCTCTCCCACTCAACTATGAGACTTTCTTGCAAAGGATAACTGAAAAACACAACCTTGCTCTAATACCACATGTTAGGATTAAACCATAGACAAATATAACAATTACATCCAAATATAACCAATAACAAAAAATAATAGATCACATAAAAAAGAACACAAGACACAAAGATTTAATGTGGTTCACCCAATCCCTAGGCTATGTCCACCAAACACCATGTCCAAAATTATTACAATCTAGTGATTACAGCCTGATTACAATCTGTAATCCCTTACAACTCAATAATGTTGCAAGAATCAATTTTTGCATCACAACAATGAAACAATCCCTAACTCTAAGCCCTTTCATACAAGTATTTTTTCCACTTTAGGGTTACCTGTCGGCCATATGTCAGTCACAACATTGGCCACGATCAATTTTTTTTTTAATGAAGTATGTATAGTACTTCCCTAATTAGTCACCACAAACTAACATTATCCACATCTAAAGGAACACATGAATCAAATCTTGGGGTGATCTGGGTAGTCCACTAGGATTAATCCTTGCACCAAGATATTGAGAAAAAAAAGATGGCTTCTATTCCTAAGGTGTCTAGCAAGGGTTCTATTCACAACACTCCCCTTGCTCCCAATATGGGAGACCTTATCATATGATAAGTAATGGACCTCGTAGCCACACAAGTACCTTAAGAATTCTCACCTAGTATTTTCCTCATGGTCACAATCCCACAAGTCTTTGGCCTTTTTCAAGGGGTTTGTGATTATAGTGGATCAAGTTAGTTGGGTTTTTCTTATTCCCACTTTGGTTTTTTCCTATTGGTATCTTTCCAGCAATAGTAGGCCCTCTAAAGGAAAAATCTCACTAATGAAATTGAAAAAACAGACTGATTTTGATTCACCTTAGAAGGTGAAGAGAATACTATCCTATTCCTTGGTGCTTCCCCCAAACACACAAAAATGATTAATTAAAATCACTAAAAAGTGGATTATTCCACTCACTTTCTTTAATCCAATGAAGGTTCAAGATTTATAATTCACCCAAAGGGTGAAGATCATACTCTCCTACCAACAAAGGAACCCTACTCATGAGTTTTATGTGCCTAATGAAAAGAAATAACTAATATACTACCACACTTGAAAATGAAATAAAATATAAGAAATACTTGGTTTATTTGTTTGCTTTAGGCAGCCCTACAAACACATTAGTAAGGCTTTTATATTTGACATGCATTCTTTTCTTTTCTTTTTTGGAAAGAAAGTGTGTAGCCCCTACAAAACAAAAAGTTTAGGGTGTAAAAAGTAATTAATAGCTACAACACAACTTGGTTAGTTTCCTCAAAAATTTAAGTTGTCATTCAATCAAGTGTATGCAAAGAAAAGTGAAAAGTAATCACAAATGCTCTCTCTCTCTCTCTCTCTCTCTCTCTCTCTCTCTCTCTCTTTTAAAAAACTTTTGACCTAGTTAACAAGATCTGATTTGTTTGCTATTATTTCGGCCCCAAAAACAAAAATACAAAGAAGAAACCTTGACTAAAAACTAGAGAGCTTCCAAAACTGCAAGAAATTCAACAATATCTCTTAATTTGTGCCCTAAGGACCCATTTTCCCAAAATAGAACATTTTTTTTCCAATCATTTTACTGAGCCCTAATATAAATTGCAAATTAAAATTAAAAAGAACCAAAACACTATAGAATTTAAAGACCTTTCTAAAAATGTAATTTTTTTTCTAAAAAATTCTCTTATTTGCAACTACAAATGATTTTTTTATGAATAAGAAAGAAAAAATTATAATAGACACAAATCAACTAATTTTAAAAAAAAAATTTGATAGAGACATCTCAAATGCATCCTGACCTACAATCAAAATTTCAAATCCAAACTCCAAGCGGTTTAGGATATATGATCAAATCATTAAAAACCTAGGGTTTGGTCTTCAAATCAATTTGCACAAGGGTTAGCCTTAAAACCAAAGTGGGAAACCTACAAAACCACTTGATTGGATCCAATAATTTGTTGTAAAATACTAGAAATGAGAATACAACTAAAATGCAAGAAAGAAAATGGAGCTAAAAAATTGGTTCTAGCCTCACCATGGGCATAAAAAGTGTGTGTGCAAAAAGTGTCACACTTCTATAAACCATTATTCTTAAGTATTCCCATGAAAGAGAGCATCTCAAAAGGTGACTTACAGCTCTCTATATATGACATGAAAAGGTGCAAAATAATAGTATGATAGCTCTCAAATGAACAAAACTATGCAACCTTTGCAAGGTGCACCATAGAACTGTTAGAGAAAAGGTAATTTAATTAATAAAATTAAATTAAACTTTTTCTCTAACACCCTCCTTAAGATGAGAAACAATGCAATTACAAGCAATGTAGAAAGAGCAAGAAAACTACAATGCGATGTTGAAAGAAAACTTGGGTCCTAAAAACAAGGCCTGATAAGGTATTCAATCACAACTAAATCTCTATGAAATAGAGAAAACCCAGTGGGAAAAATTTTACTCCAAAAAGAGATAGCTGAAAACCTAATGAAGGACTACAAAAGCTTCTGACTAGAGGAATGTTCTAGAAAATAGGAACAATGAGCAATCATCAAAGAAACATTAGTGGAGCATGAAGAAGTTGTAAACTCTATCAAATAGAAACTGTTGATCTATTGAACCTCCTCTTAAAAAGAACCTAACTAGGTAGATAAGGCTATAATTTGCATCAAATCAAGGGGCACACAAAGGCAAATGACTTAACTTAAAGATATAGATGGCATGAAAAACCAAAGCCTAAAGAGATGATCAAATAAACCAAGGAAGCATGAGAAACAAAAAAGAACCCCCCTAATGCAAACAAGGGTGAGGTGATGGGAAACTGAGAAAGTGAGCCAATAACTCCCACAAAATAGAAAAAACCAAGAACATCAAGAGTGAGGAAGAGGTACATACACCTATAAAGGCACATGTCATCGACACATCATGGGGCTAATGTCATGTAAAGGACACTTACTTGATAAACGAAGATGACACTAAAAGGCAAACAATTATCCCCCAATGGCACTTTATTATGTAGTGTGAGTACAATAAGTCACAATGATGAGGAAGATCCTAAAAATGCAATGAGTGGAACTTTATCTTAGTGTGTTTGCATAAACATGCTTACAAATGATATCAACAATGATAAAAAAGGGAAAGGAGCTATTACAACAGATAGTATAGACCATAAGAAGGAATCCCATGCCACAAAAATGATCCTAGACCTAAAACACCCAAGATATCCACCATAGTGAAATAAAACAAAAATCATAATAGAAAGAGCTTGGAGCAGAATCTGAAAGAAAAACCAACATTTTTGGAAAGAGAACTCAATAAGCTTTCCAACCCCATAGCTCTTCACAAAAAAGAAAAAAAGTTATGGAGGCTAGAATTCTTAGATCCATAGATGAGACATTCTTGATTAGCCAAAAAAGATATTTCTATTATCAAAAGTGAATGAATAGTATTACAAAGAGATCAATCCTTATAAAAGGAGATCAAAACCCTAACAAGGTAAAACCTAGGTTGCATGATAATAATTAATAAAAGAATTAATTATCATATGCCTAAAGTTTAGCTTAAGTAAACTAGAGATAATAAATGACTTAATAATTAAATAAAAAAATTTAATTAATAAGGCAATATCTTATTACTAGATAACAAGAATGAGAGATTCAAAGATGAGAGAAAGAGTGCTAACATCCAAGAATCATAATTCAAGTGAAATGCAATGTAAGTTATACTAACATGAAAGGAAAGATGTAAGCTAAGATAATCAAATATGATGAGTTACAAGCCTTCCAACTTAAGCTATGTGAGCTATACTATGAGCACAAAGAAAGACTAAGCTAAAATGCCATAATGCAAGTAGAATGAGAGCTAAGATAAAATTCCAAAATGCAAGAATGCTCCAAGTCTTCAAAGCTCCAATAGTCTAATATTAGAGAATGGGGAGAGAGGGTCCTCATTTTAAATAAAAATGAATGGTAGAGATTAAGATGAAAAAAAGGCATAATCAAGGGAGGAGAATGCATCTTGGGTGATCCATATGCAAAAAATTTCAACCAATCACAATCAATGGCTGACTTTTTAGAGGGAAAGAAATGTGTGGAGGAGAATTAAATTTATTTTTTCTCACATAGAAAGTTGTGCATTCATGTGTAGACAAAAATGCCTTTTCCTCTTATTTTAAAAATAGAAATAATGCTTTATCTGTGCACACTTATTATAAGTGGGAAATATGACTTTTTATTTAATTAAAAGCAAGCATGTTCTTTTAATTAAATAAGAGACTTAGGATAAAGTGGTCAAACCATAGGTTATAGTCAAATAAATATAATTTTTAGAGTTTGATAAAAGATAAGAAATGGATAAATTATGTAAAATTGCTATAAAGGGGGCCCATAGTCTGGATGACCATTTTTGGAAGATTACAAAGATTGCCTCACAATTGCTTATAAATTTTATGTTTTGATATTGGATTAGTTCAATAATTATATTTGATCCATTGATGTTTTATAGTTTTCTGTGTGTGTGTGTGTGTGTGTGTGTGTGAGAGAGAGAGAGAGAGAGAGAGAGAGAGAGAGAGAAGAAGAAGATGTTATTTTTTACTTTATATATTTGAAAGTATAGAATTGTACAAACTTGTGTTATTATTCAAAAATTGATACAATGTAAAGTATTCTCTTGATTATATTTGTAAATATTTTAATAATGTTATGCTCTTTCTTAGCTCTCTTACTATGCATTTTTTATACTTTAAATGTGTTAAGATTTTAATGTTCAATTTATTTTTCTACTACTTCCATATTTTGTTAAAAAAAATCTATATATGATATGTTAAAAATAATGTTATTATAGTATTATAAGGTCTAGAATGTACGTGTGGTATTATTCACAAACTGATACAATCTCAAGTACACTTTCCATTATATTTGTAAATATTTAATAATGTTATACTCTTTCTTAGCTTTCTTACTATGCATTTTTTACATTTTAGATGGGTTAAGGTTTTAATGTTCAATTAATTTTTTTATTTCCTCCATATCTTGTTATAAGTATACATATGATAATTTTGGTTTCATCTTTCATCCAATTGAAAAAAGTTTTAAAAAAATTACATTTTCTCAAACTAGACTCTATTCTTTATACATTAGGAAAAATCGATTTACTTCGGAAAAAAATGTGGATTGCACACTCATTTTTGTGTTTTTGTGATGAGTCTTCTTTAAAAAATGGTGAATAAATCTTATATTTAGTTAAAATTAAAAGAATATTAAAGCACACACTACATAGTATTAGCTAAGCATATGTATACATACATGTGCACGTGTACACACACACACACACACGTGTGTGTGTGTGTGTGTGTGTGTGTATAGATGTACAAACATATATATGCAGATACATATATACATATATACATATATATACATACATATGTGTGTGTGTGTGTGTGTGTGTGTGTGTGTGTGTGTGTAGGTGCACGCGCACAGTGCGCACACACACATACATATATGTTTTTGATTAAGATATTAGTGTTTTTGTGGACCCACTATTTGAACTCTTTAATCCCTAACATTTTAAAAAATTAATTTAGAAAGTATATATAAGAACTATAATTCTTGTTCTTATTATGTTTTCAAAATTTGAACATAAATATCTTGAATTATTGACCCAAGATTAGTCTATTATTATTTAGAAAAAGAAAAATGGTGAGTTAAGATCCCTTCTTAGCTCCCTATTTATATGCAACCCCCTCCTCAATTATTGAGAAATGAACTAATATAATAATTATAGTAATGATTAACATTATATCATTGGATCTAGTCTATCTTAACATTGATCTTGAATAATTATATTTTTAAATTTTAGTTTTCTTATATTTTGTGTTTTTGTTTCGTGTCTTCATATTCAAGGTCTACTATGATTTTTTTCCATATTTCTTAGAAAAATATTCTTTATAGAATTTCATATTGCTTAACCTTGTTAAAATATTCCTTTATAGACTTTCATATTGCTTAAGCTTATCTCTATAAATCTTTTGATTGTTGTTCTCAAGATTTCATCATTGATCAAAGGAAGTTATGCTTTATTAAATGAAATATTTGAATCTATTATTTATTTTGTACCTTTACCTTTTTTCATCATGAACTAAATATCGTGTAACTATAATATCATTCTAATTAGAATAGTAGATACCTCTAAACTCCAATAATCTCCCTCTCAAGTTGTGTAAACTTCTATAATAAGGTTTCAAAATTGCATCAGCTCCAATTCCCTCTTTTAGTATCAAAGTGGAAGAAGTCAAATTCATTTAAAACATATTAGAATAATTTGAAGTTTGATACGCATATATTAAGAAGTGGTAAATTTTGACACCTTTTAGTATATTAGTGGTCAAAACAAAAGGTGAGTTCAAAAATAATATTAAACTACATTGTTGTTTTGATTTGTTTCATCTATCATAAACCAATAGAATTTAGACAATATACTTTTGTCAAAGATGTTTCAAAGGTATTCTAATGATTAACTTAATTATCACCCACTAATGATTCACTCCCACGCTAAACATGTTAAATAGTCTTTCGTGAACTTAATTTGCTCCTTCCTAATGTTTAAGGACTGCCATATTCTAGTGACTCGAAAACCTTTACGTAGAACGGTCTTGCCTTGTTTTATACGAGGACGTGGGTATCTTATCCAATGTTATATGTGTCCTCCTGTTATGCACGACACATAAATCAGCATAAGTTGTGAATATGGCACGTTGGATGTGTTGGGTTGTGATGGGGTTGCATTAAAGATAGGCATCACAGAATCAATGCCCTAAGCGAGTCACCAAGGTGGAGATCTTGAGTTATTGCCACATCACGAAAAGGCAGTAGCTTTAGAGGGTGACGCGTCCATTGGAGCACAGTTACAATGATAACAAGTGGATAGCGTGGCAGCAGAACAAAGGACGAATATGCTAATCGAGCAGTTAGGGTTTCGGAAGCTTCGAGCGTTCAAAATCCACTTTAGAATTTCAACAAAGCAAGGACGTCGTGTTGCCCTAGTATGCATATTTCTTTATCCAAAGTAAATTCGGAAGACCCCAGTAATCTCTTATGTCGGTTGTTTTTCTCACAGAGAATGTAAGAGAAAAGGATTCAACCACCCAGTGATACATAAATTAATGCAATAGTACCCCGATTCCTATCCAATCAGTCCTACCAAAAGGAAAGATATATATTCGGTGCTCAAATCCTAGCAAATCATATCAAAACGTCCGAACAGAAAAAGAGAAAGAAAAGATTTAAATAATATCTCCTGCTGTAGTAAATGCACAACAATTTGCATAGCTTTTTTCATCCCCCATTGACCCTGGTATTGCTCCCTTATAGCACTTCTGCTCGCTTTTCCAATCAATGTATAAATACATGCCCATTTTAGTGTTAATGAATCAGGTAAATCCTCTGCGTAAGACCTTAGTAGTTGCTTTGGTTGTGTACGTATAAGTCAAAACTCAGATGGGTGGTGTCTATCATGTTGGAAAATACAGTGATGAGTTTTATTTTAGGTTTTTAGATAACCCACCTGGAGGAGAGATTGTGAGAGGAAATGTTGTTCAAATTTTCTAGGCAAGACCGTTCTACATAAAGGGGGTAGTAAAGTTGATGTAGCAGCTTTAGCATAAGCGTGGAGATTTGGAAGGTTTTCTACTACCAGCTCTCGCAGGGCTAGGGCTGAGGTGGCTTTACAGGAAGGTGCCACGGTGGAGACAGTTATTGGGTTCCTTCCTTTCTTCAGGCCAATACCCACACTAAAACTTTTCAAGGGTTCTATAACTTCCTATTCTTGGTAGGATTACAATTTTCTTCCCCTTTCCTGCTTCTCAATTCTGCATCACAAGAAGCCCCAAGAATAGTGCACGTATGTTTATCAGTTCTTTCACAATGCTATGGACTACTTTTGAGATGATCGTACTATATTTCATAGCTCCTCAATGAAGTAAGATTATAAAACAGTATGGCAAAAGCTGGGGAGAACTAGCATAGTGTTAGAAACAAAGGTATGCATTAAATTATAGTGATAATATAATGTAGAGAAAAACCCATCATATAATTGTATCAATAGATCTATTGATTAATCTCTAATTATGAAAGATCTTGTTTTTGGTTTCCCAATTCTTAATCATTGTTGTGAATTGTCAAAATAGAGATTATTATGAATAAGACTGGTCTAGTTTCTTTTTAGTTAAAATTTGGCATTTTATATATTTTCTATATGAAAAATTGTGAACAAATATGTTAACATGAATGTTCAAGATACGCTATTTTGATTGTTTTTGAGAAGCTTGACAAAAAATTATTTAGGACAAAATGATAAGTCTATTTTATATCATATTGTTTCAAATTGTAATGATATGCCCAGTAAACTAAATCCTCCTTATAATTTAAATCATCTTTATATGTTACCTTATGATGTGTAAAACAGGTTTGAAGTGTTGTGAAGCCATGTAAAAATGAATTTTGACAATATTTGAAACCCACTTAGAGAAAGATGCACAAGATAGAACACATACAGACAATATTCCAATTATCATTTATAACAATGGTGGCCCAAAGGAGACTAAACATGAAAATCCCAAGTTACAACAACACAAGGAAAGAGACCCCAAGAAACTCAAAACAAAGGTTTTCTATAGGTTCACATAATCCTTACAATGAGTTTTGAGAAGACTCTTATAATATTCAAGGAAAGGCAACATAAACTTCACCACAACAATTACTAACCTCTCAAGTACCACTGATCTCTAGCTCAATAGAATATGAATCACTTCAATAGACCCACTAGAATTTTTAAAAAAAACACATAAAATAGTTTATGCAAGAAAATTACTAAAGAAATAGGTTTTAATAAGGGTCTCCAAACCTTCATTTAATGTAGCACCACAATCTCATAAATGCTACACATGGCATCGAAAGAAAAAAAAAAAAACATAAATAAGAAACACCCTTGAAATATGACTTGATAGGATAACAAGAGTGTAGTCAACTAAAGATATCAAGGATTCCATTACAACATCTCTCACCATCACCTGCAAAACTTGTATCCATCTCAAAATGAATCTACAACTCCACCTCATGAAGTATAATAAAAATGGAAAGATAAATTCTAAAAATTATCACACCACACAAACATATTCTCTACCTCAATAAAATAAACATAAGCAAGGACTACATGAAGGGTATTAAAAGTACTTTAAAGTAGAAACACATCTCAAGAGTAGAAAAATAGATGAATGAGACCCCTAACCAAAACAAGTCCTAAAACCTTAGAAACCTCAAAAGTTCCAACAAAAATAAAGCAATAAATATAATGAAGGGGAAAGAATTAAAGACAACATATCCTTGACACAAAAAGAATAAAACATATAATGCCATAGCACAAGAAGTAGAGATTTCAAATCCAGAGTTGGGGACACAACTTCAACTAGATCTCCAAAGCCAAGGCTATTGGGCTACAAAACCCAAGATAGGAACCAAACCAAACAAGTGGTCCAAAAATTCACTTTCCACTAGAAGAGTTGAAGAAGCCCCAATCATCCTCACAAAATCCAAAGATAAGTTAAAAAAATCTATTAAGGAGGTTTAAAGAACATTCAAAAAATGAGGAAAAAAACTTAAAATAGGCATCTCCACCATCATCTAGAAAATAACCCTTATGAGAAGGCATGGTAAAAAAAGATACACATTAAGGGTGACAAGGACAACCCTCAAACTACACTTGACCACAAAATTAGTTAAAAATCCTCACTTATACATGCATCAACAACTTCCCCAATATCAACCTATATTTTTACAACAAGGCAAGCACCCACAATAGAAATATAGGAAAAAGGTAGGAACTCTTCCCCATGCAAAATCAGACATGCCTAAAAAGAAACCACAAAACAACCCATATTAGAAAGACAAAATAGATAAATCTTAGGAAAATAACTTCTTAAAAAAATTCCAAAACCATGGAGAACTTCAAGTACAATTCCAACCAAAGAGATGACATGGGGCCATCTCCAAAAGGCCAAAGGAAAATGATCCTACTAAAAAAGCTACATCACTCCTCATCATCTAGATCCCCTTCTACATTAGAAGCATGTTCACTACTTCCTCCAGTTTCATCATGCTCCACAATTTTTCTAGTTTGATCATTTTTCTTAGGAATTTATTAACAAAATTGTTTTAAGTTCTTAGGTCTAACTATCAATCCACTATTTGGACCTCATCCTAATCTTCATTCTATCGACTATGAAACATCACCTTTTAATTAAAAAAAATAAATTACCATTTATTAAAAAGGGTTTTTATAATAATTTTTTATCTTAATGTTATATGTTAATACATTACTTTATTAGAGAAAATATATCTTATGGTGGGCTTTGTGACTTTACAAAATTGGTTAACAATCATGCTTGGAAAAATGAAAAATTTAAAAAGGGGAACCCTTCAAGCAGGCACTCATCCAAGAAATTCATTGAAACTCTAAAGAAATAAATACCCTAGAAAATGGCATTCATCAATAACCTTGAATTAGTAGGAAAAATCCTAGCTTCCATTTCAAGCAATGGAGAATGAAGGCTATCTACTCTAGGAATTTCCTATTCAAACCAGTTCAACGTGATCTCTAATCTACCTGAGGCAATATCTAAGTATCATGGAGAGGAATCTTATAGACAACAATGATTAATCCCATATTAGAAGCCTAATAATAAGGAGAGTTTTTTGTTGCCAAGAAATTTGGAACATAAAAAGTCATAGGTTGTCTTATCTTCTAATTACAAAAAGGATGGTTGGATCTTAGATATAAACCAACAGGATAAACCCCATCGAACTTAGAAAAGTTATTAGGAGAAGATCAAAATAATAAACTATGGGTTATCCCTATCACTAGATGTTTGTATCCAAAAGAAAAACATACAAATTAGGTTTCATTACAATGACAACAACCTCTAGAGGTTCCCCTTGGGCGAGTGCAAGAAGTTGAGTTTCGTGTTTGGGAAAAAAATGAAAGTGTTTTACTGATTTTTTAAATTTCTCATCATTTGATGTCCAAATTTGAGGCACATTAAGTTTGAATCTCAGAAAACTTCACCAGTAGAAATTTTAGTGCTTGGAGTTTATTTTTCTAATATGTAGTTTTTTGGAATACCTACATGGTATTAATTACATTTTGGTGGGGATGTTCAAAACCCATTTTTTCAAAATGTCTGTTTCAGGATCATAACACACATGTGTATGACCACCCATTTTTGTAGAAAGAATGACTTTTTGTGATTCCTTTTGGGTAAAGGTACCTAACACACCAAAGATTGATGAGAATATCTTTATTTTTTAATTAAATATTTAATTTTTGTAATTTTTATTTGACCATAAAGTGGATTTTGAAAACCTTGAGTGTATGACCACCATAATTTGATTAAAACTTTAGCTTTTTTATGTAGATCGATGAAATATAACTCATTTTTTTGAATTAAAAAAAAAGTTATATAAATTTTAGTTAAATATACTATTCAAAGTTTAGGTACTAATTTCGCTTGATAAATATATTAAAAATAATAAAATAAATCATACCACTTTAAAATTTACATTGTTAGAATCAAGACAAAGAGTACTATAATGGGTTTTTGTTTTGTAAGAAAATTCATTCGTAAAGTCCTTCAAAAAATTATAACAAGGTAGAAATTTCAGCTAACACAAGCATAGGTTTGGTAGGACCAAGCCTATCTCAAGCCAAAACTCAATGCAATGCATGACTTGTGAAATTCAAATTTTAAGAAATAGGTATACATTTCAAAACAAGCACTTGTTTCTAAAAGGGAAAATTGAGTTTTTAGATGGAAAAAATTTAAATTTCTAATGTTTTTAGAAATGGGTACCTATTTTGAAAATAACTAGCAACTATTTTGAAATGGGTCCCTATTTTGAAAATAATAAGTACCTATTTTTTGAATTTAGGATCAGGCATTCAAGCCAAAAGTGGCTACCCATTTCTAGCAACAAAATTTTTTCTTGAAGAACTTCCACAATTTTGGTACTCAACTTCTTGCATTTACCCCTTGTTAACATAAAAAGAGTTTCTTTAAATTAAAAGCCTCAAGTCAAACTTGGGTCCCTCAAAATCATATCTTAAGCATCCACTAATTAGAGTTAATTAGCAATTTAGGAAGGATAACAATAATTTATGTACTTCTATTATTAACAATATTTGTACGAAGGGTCTATGACACCACTACTTGAGAAATGGGATCTATGTTGTCTAGTGTGGTCCTTATTTGGCTTCATCAAAGATAACCTATTTGTTGAAGGAAGGCCTATGGCTCTAGGTAACTATCAATATACTTTCAAATAGTTATTTGTATTTAGATTGTAAAACAAAGGTATTTAGAGATACTTTTTAAAGTTCTAGCCCTATTTTATTTGAGGGTTACAACATTTCCTTTTTTAAATGGAACCCAAATTTCAATTCAAGAAACTTAACTTCTTACACTATTCCTAAATTGGTCATCATTAAAAAATTTCCAATTGAATTAAGTCACAACAAGATTCTTAGACAAATAGGGAATTTAATACGGGATGTGATAGTTATTGAAGTAGATTTTTTAGAATCTTCATCTATTAAGTTTTTAGTTAATCTTAGAATGGATAATACTAATTTGAAACCTATTAAACTTAAATTGCTAATTAATCTTTTTATAATATTTTTCTAATAAATTAATCATGGAATGGTTAATTACATTGAAATTTTTACCAAAGAAAAAGATCTCAACCAAGAAGGTATATTTTATACTCTCTAGATACCAAGACATTAAACTTGCAATCTCAATTCCCCTAGATTATAAAACTATTTTTTGCAAGGAAGGATCTTTTATCCTATGAGATCAATCTCATTCTATAGAGGTTAATTCAATCTAGAACTTGTTGGATAAGATAATGGTACCTATTTTAATAGCTTCTTATAACCCATCCATAACTATTACCCATAACATTGATTTAGATGAAGGAGAGATATTTTAAGATTTAGAATCTCATCTGTAAACTACATGTAAAAGCCTTAATCCCCATAGGTAATTAGGCTGTAAACTAGTAGTCTTGAAACTAGTTCTTAATGATTTACCTGAGAAAAAAAATCTAACAAAATATGGTCCTATTGATCTTCTAAATATAAAACTTGGAATCTCTTCTATAGATGTTCCATGATATAGTTTTCCTCCTCTTATTGATTTATAGCAAACTAGGACACCCAAAAGTAACTATTACAAAAAAAAAAGTAATGCAAGTTTGTAAGAATCCCTACTAGATTCAACCCTGACTGAGGTAGCACCATTTAAAGTAAATATAATTCAAATTGGTGAGGAAATTATGTGAAACAAGGCTGAGGATATAAATAATCACTCCTAAGTTACCCTTTCTAGAGTTATGCATGGAAGCCAACACAATTTAGGGGAAACCACAATAAATTATAGAGAAACCAATGCAAATATGATGAGACAATTTGTATTCAACATGTGAGGCATACGGCCTATCTAGTTACAACCATATTCAATCAACTAACAATCTGTGAGATTAGAAGCTTGGGGTTATAGAGCCAAACATTTATTATTTTCTTCTAAGTAACTTCATTCTAGTTGTTTCAATCTCAGATCTCTAATTTTATAGCTAGCAGACCACAAGTCAACTTGTCAAGAAGATTATTACAAAATATATGTATAGCCTCAAAGTATATAATATCAACAACCTTACAATCTAGCAAACTAACTTGCATATGGAAAAATATAGGTCCACACATGATCCAAGAATAAAAATACAAGGCCACATAAAGCCTTAATTCCAAACAAAACCTTTCTGAAGAAAAACATGGATGTTATTCATGCTGCTAGAAAACAACCATGCCTTGAACAAAGAGAAGGATAACTCATGCATATGATGGAATTAGTTTATGCAAGCTTAGGTACATGATGTGCAATAGGTCCACATTAAGGAGACAACTACATAGAAAGAGAAAACATGAACACCAAAGGCCATTCATGAATAATAGATAGGAATGAAAAAGAAAAGAAACAATTGGTTGATGCAAAATTGCCAAAGTACCCAAGATGATCCTGCATCAGACACATGTGGTAAATAAAGATTGATATTCACATAAAGAAGATTTAATGATCTAAGAATTATCATAAAGATCCAACTCATCTTGAGATATGCAAGAGCTATCTTCAATAGGTTTATATTGCAACAAAGCCAAGTATTCTTTACAGTCTTTTCCTCTAGTGCTTTTGCTTACCCTTGTATCCAAAATTTGATCAATTTCCTATGTCTTCTTCTTATAATACCCATATTTATTAGATACATCTCTTCATCATATTCATAATACTCAAATATGGATGAAACATTGTGTTAAGAATATACCCTGATAACCTATAGGTATGGAAATGTAGTTCACACTTATTCTTCTAAACCTGTATACTATGTATGGCCTTATACATTATTTCTAGTATGAAATGAAAACTTCCTAGAAGTGTTATGTGACATTAAAACTAAACTAATCACTATGTGTGTGTTAGTATTTAATTATAACTAAAACTTATATGTCGCCAATTTAAGGAAGATGCATATGTATCGATCTAGGTAAGAGACATGTCCATTGGAAAGTTAGGAACTTTAGTTAGGTATATAGGAAGGTTAGTATTGTAGATTGAAGAACACACAATTACAATTAAGTCTACTTCTTCAAGCAATACAATCCTATCGATTTATTGCAAATATTTAGATCAGAAGTAAAGGCCATAACTTCTTCTATATTCAAATTAACAAGAAGATCATTCTCAACAATCAAGAATAGACATAAAATCTTCATGAAGGAAAAAACCTTAGGAAAAAAATTTGTTGTAGATTTTACTAAACATTTCCAATTAGAATTTGCAAAAACTTTACATGGTATCAGAGCTCTGCTAGTCGAACCTAGGCTCTATAAAATTTAGTAGTCAAACTTTATATCTAGCAACAATCTCCTATATTCAATGGCATACGGAGTTAGAACTGAGGACAAGTTTTATGGGAAGGAACATTTTGATGCCTAGAAATTTAGAATCAAGATGATTCTCGAAGAGAATAATGTAAAACAATTTGTTGATGGAGCATCCAAAAAACCCCCAGTTGAATCTCACAAATCTATCTGGAGCTGAGGTAATAGAAAAGCTATTCAAATAATCTTAGATGGAGTAAAAAATGATATCATACCTATGCTTAAAAAACATCAAAATGCCTTTGATATGATGAATGCATTATGAAATGCATATGAAGTAAACAATGCAACTAGGGTTCTCGCACTAAAGAGGCAACTGAATCATAGAAAGATAAAGAAAGGAGAATCAATAAATTCTTACTTCCTAAGAGTTGTTGGCATTAGAGATGAACTATCAACTGTAGGAACCACCATTAGTGACACATAATTAACGCTTTTGGCTATAGATGGGTTTCCAGATTCATGGGAGACATTTGCACAAGGAATAAGTGCTAGAGATAATCTTCCAGACTTTAATAGACTAAAGAACGATTATATTCAAGAGGAATCCAAAGAACTAAAGATAGGAGGGAAATTGAAAGCAGAAGATGAAGAACTTCATGTTCTTAATACAAACTCCTATAAGAACAAGGAGAAGCATTTCAAGAAGAAAAAGGGCAATCAAAAGAATGGAAAACCCAAGAAAGATCTATCTAAAATAAAGTGTTTCAAATGTGAAAAATTTGGACACTATAGATCTAATTGTCTTGAAAATTCCAAACAATAAGAAAACTGTACAAATGTTATTAGAGAAAAAGATACTTATGATCCTGAGAGCCATCTTTTGTATTCCTCTCTATCAAATGAAACTTCAAAAAAAGCATGGGTAATTGATAGTGGATCTTCTAGACATATAATGAGATACAAAGAAACTCTTGACTCTTTATTAGAGAAGGTTAATGGTGAAGTTACCATTGGTGATAACTTAGCACACTCCATTGAAGGAATTGGAAATTGTACTTTGAAACTAAAATCAAGAACTACCCTTCTTCTTAAAGGTGTACTCTATGTACTAGGAATTAAAAGAAAACTAATCTCAATTATAGTACTTGAAGATGATGGGAAAAATGTTGCATTTGTGGATGGAAAAGTATTAACTTGGGCTAAGAACTCCTCCATCAAAAAAGAAAAGTTAATTGGTCAAAGGAAAGGATATTTGTATGAATTGAATATAGAATCTAGTCAATCTATTCAAGCCCTAGTTCATGAAGCTGCAAATATGAATGAAATACAACACAAAAGATTAGGGCATTTAAATTTCAAAACTTTATCAACTATGGAGATGATGGTTATTGGGTTACCTAAGCTAAATAAAGACCACCCAAGTATTTGCAAAGGGTGTGCTCTAGGTAAGAACACCACAAGTCACTTTCATGATAGTGCTAGGAAAAAAAATAATGTACTAGAATTAATTCATTTAGATTTATGTGGACATATGTCTGTTCCTTCTCTTGGAGTATTCTGGTATTATATCTTGTTCATAGATGACTTCTCTAGGAAAACATGGATTTACTTTTTAAAATACAAGGAATCAAAAGAAATCCTACAAAGATTTAAAGAATTCAAAACATTATTTGAAAACTTTTTAGGGCATAAAATTAAAACCTTTAGAACTAATAATAGAGGAGAATATACCTTAGACTTGTTTAAAAAGTTTTGTAAAGAATCAGGGATTAAGAGGGAGTACACTGTTCCTTATAATCCATAACAAAATGGGGTAGCACAAAGAAAGAATAGGACAATTATAGAAGATGCTAGAGCTATGAGTTTTGACCAAAAATTTAGAATATTATCTTTGGGAAAAAGTTGCTTGTACTACTATATATATTCAAAATAGAAGCCCTCACTCCAATCTTAAAGATAAAACCCCTAAAGAAGTATTTACTAAAGTAAAACTCAATATAAGTCATCTTAGAATTTTTGGGTGTCCTGTATATATCCATGTTCCAAAAGAAAAGAGAACCAAGTTAGAACCCTCTGGGAGGAAAGGTATTTTTGTAGGGTATAGTGAAACATCTAAGGCATATAGGATTTTCATACATGGACAGAAAAGTATTGAAATTAGTAGGGATGTAATCTTTGAAGATCTTGCATTCAAAAGAGCCATAAGTTCTGATGAGCCTTCTCCCTTTATCTAAATCTGAAAGAAATACTGAATCTAGGTCCCAAAGGGAGAACTTAGAAGAAATTGAAGATGAAATTCAAAATATGAACCTTGAAGAAAATTCAAAGAAAATACCACTTTGGGTCATTAAAATAGTTGAAGCATCTCAAGACATTGTTGCACCTTTTGGAATGGTTAGAGAAAACAAAAGACCTAAAAGATTCTCTAGTTATACAACAAACATGTGTGATTTATCCAAAACAAAACCAACCAATCCTTCTAATGATGTTAAACATACAGCTTGGAAAGAAGCTATGACAAAAGAATACCAATCTATTATGAAAAATGATGTTTGAGAAATTGTTCTAAGACCTAAAGGAAAATCTATTGTTTCTTCCAATTGGATATTTAAAATAAAGCATGTTACTCATGGTAGTATTGAGAAGTATAAATCTAGATTTATAGCTAGAGGATTTTCTCAAAAAGAAGGGATTGATTATGAAGAAACCTTTGCTCTATTGGAAATAATCAAGACTAACAAGGTTACTGAGAGGGGAGGGGTGAATGAGTAACTCTAAAACTTTAAATTAATTCTACATAATAACATATTCACCATTCATCCATCTAATCTACTGTATGCATGAAAAGATAAACATTTATAACACATGAACACACTGATTTGGTAACCCAGAAACCTTCCAATTAGAAAGTAAAACTTTGGTGGAGATGATGCCCACAAAACTTCAATATTGCAGTATAAAGTTGGCCTGTTGAGGCTTACAATTATCACTTATGATGATTTTCCCTATTAGGAGCAAGTAGGATTGCTAGATCCACCTTGTTAGAGGATTTACAAACATACAATGAAGTATGCACTCTGTTAGGAGATTTACAAAAGACTGTTAAGTCTACCCTGTTAAAGGATTTACAAACTGATTCACTTGTTAGAATGAAGCAGTGGATCTGGTTACAACTGATTGCTAATAAGATCCTTTATGCTCTGATCACCTGATTTGATAGATATAACTTTTCTGTATCTATGTTGACCTTGCTGTATTCCTCTATTCTGCCGCTGATTTGCTTTCCTTCTTCTCAAAATATTGGAATATATTACCAAAAACAACATACACCATTGCTTCTCTTCAAATGATATATACCATTCCAATATTTACACTAGCAAGGTCGGCCAAACACAAGTGAACAAATCTTTACTGAGTCAGCCAGTAGTAGAAAACTCGAGTTCCTCAAATTGACTTGGTGACCTTCTAATACTCAGCATCCACTACAATACACTGCATCATCATGCACTTGGTAAGAGTAGAGACACAGTCCATACTAATCATTCTAAGTAGCTTGGAACTCAGTAACCATTGGTGACTCGGTGAATATTGTGTCACTCGGTAAAAATTGAATCCATTGATAACCTTCTTCACTTGGTAAACACTGATTATTTCATTTACCTTGTTTACTTGGTAAACACTAAGTTCTTCATTTACCTTGATCACTCGGTAAACACTAAGTCTTTCATTTACCTTGATCACTCGGTAAACACTAAGTTCCTTCATTTACCTTGATCACTCGGTAAACACTAAGTCCTTTGTTTACCTTGATCACTCGATAAACACTCCCATCTCAGTTGCAATCTCTCCAATAGTTCTTTTGAGATTTGAGAGGCAATCTGGTCTGGGGAGTATTTCCATTTACCCACCTTATTGAGTACCAGTTCCTCAATTTGTATTTTCTCAGCATCTGTTCTAGTTTCAAATTTCAATGCCTTGAAATTTGTGATGCTAGCTCCTTCTTCAAATTGTTTGAGCCTTTGCTCAAATGTGGGTGTAGGCCTGACTAGTATAGGTTCCTGCTTACCTTTTCTAGTTCTTCTGGTAAATACTACAGTAGGCTTTTTCTTAGGTTTGGTAATGATTATCTTACCTTTCTTCTTTGGCTATTCTTCTATAGATTCTTCTTCTCCTTCTTCTTCACCTATTTCATCTTCACCTTTTCCCTAGGTGAGCATAAGAGGACTAGTTGAAGTTTTCAATTTGGGTATTTTCCTTTTGCCCTTGCTTATGGCCTGTGGTAGCTTGATTTCAAGCTCAATTCTAGCCTTAGCCTCATCATAGGTTCCAAAAATTTGTTGCCTTGGGTCTACTGGCTCATTTACCAGTGCTTCTATAATATCTCTGGCTTCATAAATATTTACCTCATAGGGAAGAGGTTTCACCCATGCAACTCGGGGTTTGACTGCCTGAATGTATACCTTGTCACAGTCAACCATGAAGCATACATCATCCTTATAATCTTCAACAAGCTTGGGAGGAATTCTGAATATGTTATTCATCCTCTCTTTGAAGTCTTCAAAATAGTTATCCATTACCTTATCAAAATTTATACCCATTTCTGCAATAAACTTATTTATCTGATACAAAATTGGAATATCTTTTCTCCATACAACTGTACCTTTAGAAGGGAAAAACTTTTGTACATAGAAAAATAAACAAACTAACAAAGAACCAAATTTATAAGAGTTGGTTTTTGAGGTCCTTATACTATCCATGTTCTTATTTAGTTGTTTCAATAGCACATCTGCTAGGTCAAACTCCATATTCTTCTTCACAATCTTATAGGCTAAGTCCATAGCCTCACAGGGCACACTATTCAATCTGCTGGAACTATACATCTTATATGCAATTAAATGAATTCCAAATCTTAGCTCTGCATTAGATACATTGTTAAGTTTCAATCCTCTTCCATCCCATTCAACTAGGGTTAACTTCTCAAGTTCATCCCGACTTAGGGTTTAGTGGTTTTGGATTTGCTCAACATAGGTAAACCCATGATCTTATGAATCATCTTCTTCATTATTAGGATGGGTTGCTCTAACCACAACTGACCATTATGCACACAACTTAAAATGTATCTTATCCATTTCATTTGAAAGTTCCTTGGCAATTGCGGATGAGTCAAACCTTTGGTTTCCAGATGCTTTTGCTCAAGTTTGAGGGTTCCATCCACACATAACTCGGCTAGGGCATTATCCATATCTAGTGTCCCTATCTCTTGAAAAATGCATTTGAAATGAGTACGAATGTCGTTTATAAGTAGTACCTTTGGTGGAATCTATGATTGGGCTCTGTACGGGTTGAGTGATTCAGCTATGGCGGGAACAAGCTTGAAGCTAGGTGCTTTCCATTCCACTCCCTTCACAAGCATTTCAGAGCCTCTCTTTGCCTTGCTACTGCTAGTGCTTGCAGATGCCATTGCTGCTTGGTGAGTGAATGATTTCGTAAAACAAATTCTTTGCTAGAAAATTACTTCAAATCACTTGAACTCAATTTCGTGCTCTTGGAGATCTCTTCGTTCTGTATATTCTAAATTCGCAGTGAAAAATGAGATCAAATTTTGCCTTTTTGATGAAAAATCTGTCATTAATGCTTGCGTACGAAGGTAGCTAAGATGACCTAGAGTTTTTTAGATAGTCATCAATTTACTCAGTAAACCTTACAACTAGGTGAAAAAACAAAACTTTTCATATTCTCGAACTAGCTCGGTTAAGTCTAAAACCAACCTTGCTCGGTAGATGCACCACAGTGAACTATGTCTTGTATTTGATATACTGACTTGCCATTTGCACTCCTTCATTCTAGAACTACTTAGGATATTGCTTGAAGATGCAGTCCCCAATCTTCCTTGATGAGTCTAATTAGAAATGGTGGAGTCACCCACTTCTTGAGTGACATTGCCATTATTTGAACTTTTTGGCTCGGTAGATTTAGGAATCCACTGTTGTCTCATCTGTTTTCTAATGCTGTCAGCTCTGGCTTTCTTTTCATCTTCAATTCTTCCTATGTTCATGCAATTCTTGGATATGTGACCAAGTTCAGTACATGTATAACATCTTATAGTAGTATCTTTCTTCCTTAGGTGATGCCTTGCACAGTTAATTCCAATATGTCCATATTCTCCACAATAATGACATCTGCACCAAGTATTGTAGTCCCAACCAAATAATGCATTGATAATTTGTTCTATTGGATTGAATGATTTAGATCTGCAGTTAGATGCCTTGTGACCTTGTTTCTTGCATTTGTGACTTTTGCCTTCAAATTTTGGTTTCTCTTTGCATTCATTTGCTTTGTGACCATGTTGATTGTAGTTGTAGCATTTACCATTGAATTTTTCTTTACCATTGCTCCAACATTTATTTGATGTATGTCCTATCTTGCCACAGTGATTGCAAGCGGGTCTTTGATTCCTTTGAGCACCTTGTTTGGAGGTTTCACCTTCTTCCTTGTATCCAAGACCAGCTTTACCTTTTTGTCTATGAAGATTCTACTCATTTTGCTGATTCAATTGATCCATATTTTCTTGAGATTTTATCATCCTTTCATTGACTTGCTTTTCAACATTTAAGTCATTTTCCAAACTTTAATTGATTTGTCTTTCAGATCTTAGATCACTTTGTAAGCTTGCATTGATTTGTCTTTCAGTGATTAAATCATTTCTCAAACTTTCATTCTCAGATCTTAGATTCATAATTTCTTCATTTGCATTAGATAGTTGACCTACAAGATCTTCATGCTGAAGGGATTGATTATTTCTTACCTCTAAGTCTTCATTTGCCTTGTTTCTCTATTCCAAAAATTCACATAGCCTAATGGATTGGATTTCTTGTTCTCTTTTGACCTTTCTTACTTCTTCCTGCAGAGAACCATTTTTTGCTAGGAGTTCCTTGGTTGCTTCATTAGCTTCATTTGAACTACTTGATGGTAAAAGGTCTTCAATCTTTTCTTCAATATATTGATGATCATTCATTTGTCTTGCAAGTTCCTTCCTTCTTTTCAGAGATTGAGAAAGATGCTCATTTCTTTCTTTGAGTTGAGCCATGGCCATTTCCAGATCTAGCTTTTCATTCTCAATAGATTTGTCAAGTCTGAATATCTCCATTGTCCTTGATCTTTTCTCAAGCTGTCAAACTTTATCCTAAGAACCACAAGGCTTTGATACCAATTGTTGGAAATAATCAAGACTAACAAGGTTACTGAGAGGGGAGGGGTGAATCAGTAACTCTAAAACTTTAAATTAATTCTGCATAATAACATATTCACCATTCATCCATCTAATCTACTGTATGCATGATAAGATAAACATTTATAACACATGAACACACTGATTTGGTAACCCAGAAACCTTTCAATTAGAAAGTAAAACTAGAGTGGGGATGATGCCTACAAAACTTCAATACTACAGTATAAAATTGGCCTGTTAAGGCTTACAATGATCACTTCTGATGATCTTCCCTGTTAGGAGCAAGTAGGATTTCTAGATCCACCTTGTTAGAGGATTTACAAACATACAATGAAGTATGCACTCTATTAGGAGATTTACAAAAGACTGTTAAGTCTACCCTGTTAAAGGATTTACAAACTAATTCACCTGTTAGAATGAAGCAGTGGATCTGGTTACAACTGATTGCTAATAAGATCCCTTATGCTCTGATCACCTGATGTGATAGATATAACTTTTCTGTATCTATGTTTACCTTGTTGTATTCTTCTATTCTGCTTCTGATTCACTTTCCTTCTTCTCAAAATATTGCAATATATTACCAACAATGACATACAACATTGCTTCTCTTCAAATGATATATACCATTCCAATATTTACACTGCCAAGGTTGGCCAAACACAAGTGAACAAATCTTTACTGAGTCGGCCAAATAGTAGAAAACTCAGGTTCCTCAAATTGACTTGGTGACCTTCTGATACTCAGCATCCACTACAATACACTGCATCATCATGCACTTGGTAAGAGTAGAGGCACGGTCCATACTAATCATTCTAAGTAGCTTGGAACTCGGTAACCATTGGTGACTCAGTGAATATTGTGTCACTCGGTAAAAACTGAATCCATTGATAACCTTCTTCACTTGGTAAACACTGATTCCTTCATTTACCTTGTTTACTCGATAAACACTAAGTTCTTTGTTTACCTTGATCACTCAGTAAACACTAAGTCTTTCATTTACCTTGATCACTCGATAAACACTAAGTTCCTTCATTTACCTTAATCACTCGGTAAAGACTAAGTCCTTTGTTTACCTTGATCACTCAGTAAACACTAAGTTTCTTTGTTTACCTTGATCACTCGGTAAACACTAAGTCCTTCGTTTACCTTGATCACTCGGTAAACACTGCGAAGCTCGATGACCACTAACTGCTTGGAGAACACTATTCTGCTCGGTAACCGCTATGAACTTGGCAAACACTGTTGAACTGCCCATATGCTCAATTTCCAAAGGAATGCTCGGTATAAACTTGTAGACTAAGTGATGAGCTTGGTAAGCATTCACAATCGAATAAGTGTTGTAACTTATGAAAAATATATCATAATTCCAACATGCTCCTATTGCTAGATATACCTTGGTAAGAGAAATCTTAACAATTTCTGCATCAAAGGGATGGAAGGTGCATCAGATGAATGTAAAAACAACATTCCTAAATGGAAAGATTTTAGAAGAAGTATATCTAAAGAAACCTAAAGGATTTGAAACTCATGATCCTAATACTTTTGTTTGCAAGCTCAAGAAAGCTCTCCATGGGCTTAAACAAGCTTCCAAGGCTTGGTATGAAAGAATTGATAAGTATTTCACCAACTTAGGATTCTCTAAGAATGAAGCTGATCCAAATTTATATTATAAAAGAGATAAAGATGATATGGTAATTATGATATTGTATGTTGATGATTTACTAATAATAGGTAATGATCATCTCATAGATCAAAAAAAGATCTAACTAGAGAATTTGAAATGAAAGATTTGGGACTTTTTCATTACTTCCTAGGACTAGAAGTATGACAAAATTCTGATAGTATCATACTTAATCAAGGAAGGATACATCAATTTTTTTGAAGAGATTTGGAATGTTGAATTACAAACCTATTTCTTCTCCAATGGAGATTAATATATATAAACTTAAGGAAGCAACAATAGAATCACCTTCCATAGATTCTACTCTCTACAAATAGATAATTGGGTCCCCTATGTACTTAGTAAATACAATACCAGATATTTTCTATGTAGTTAATGCCTTAAGTCAATTTATGTGTGAACCAAAGGAGAGTCACTTGGTTGCAGTTAAACACATTATGAGATACTTACAAGGCACTCTTAATTTTGGACTCAAATATGAAAAAATTTCTTTAGACTTGCATGGATTCACCAACTCAAATTGGGGTGGAAGTGTTAAAGATAGAAAAATTACTTTAGGATGCTATCTTAGTTTAGGATCAACTATGATATCTTAGATATGAAGAAAGCAGTCTTTAGTAGCTTAAAGCTCCACAAAAGCCAAATACATTGCAGTAGCAATAGCCTCTCGAGAAGCAATTTGGCTAAGGAAGTTTCTTGTAGGATTATTTGGACAAGTTATGAGTCCTTCAATTATTCATTGTGATAATCAAAGTTTCCTCAAGCTTTTAATGAATCTAGTGTTTCATGACAGGTCCAAGCATATTGAAATTCCTTACCATTATGTAAGAGATATGGTAAACATGAATTTTGTAAAATTAGAATACATTTGCATTATAGATTAGACAGCAAATATTCTCACCAAACCTCTATCTAGAGTAAAGATGGACCACTTTAGGAGAAGACTTGGTATGGTTAAATTTTAATTCATTTGTATTCTTCAAATTATTAAAAAAATAAATTTTTGTTCAAGCTATTGACTTTTATGGGCTCCACCATTTGTATTCATTATTTTAGAGGTGATGATCTCTTAGATAATGTGCTAAATAGTAGAGTTCTACTGTAAGATCTAGATGAGTTCAAGATCATATTGTGATGTATACATTGCTATGTTTATGAGTCACAATTTGGATAAAGGGAGAATTTTAGTATTCTTTGAGTTTATCTTGTTTTCTGGTATATCTTAAACTCAGGATCTTTTTGTGATATAGGAATACCAATTTCTATGAGTCACAACTTGGATAAATGAAGAAATTAAATTACTCTTTAGATTTATCCTACATATAATCACTAGCAATAGTGATTTGTCATATCACAAGTTTAGTAATATGACTTTGTATCATGTGTTCTATGATACCTAATTCTAAGAAGATACAAACAAATGTAGAGTATTAATTCTTTCTTATTCATCTGTTTTGATGTTGCTAGATATGATATCTCTTTGTATGATTATTAGGTTAAGAGAGAGTGTTAAGAATATAACCTAATAACCTATAGGTCTAGAAATGTAGTTCACACTTATTCTTCTAAACCTATATACTACATAGGCCTTATATATTATTCCTAGTATGAAATGATAACTTCCTAGAAGTGTTATGTGACATTAAAACTAAACTAATCACTATGTGTTAGTTAGTATTTAATTATAACTAAAACTTGTAAGTTGCTAATTTAAGGAAGAGGCATATGTATCAACCCAGGTAAGAGACATGTTCATTGGAGTGTTATAACCTTTAGTTGGGTATATAGGAAGGTTAGTATTGCAGATTGAAGAATGCACAATTACAATCAAGTCTGCTTCTTCAAGAAATACAATCCTATTGATTTATTGTAGATATTTTTAAATAATATTTAGATTAGAAGTAAAGGTGACAACTTCTTCTATATTTAGATTAACAAGATGATCATTCTTAGCAATCAAGAATAGACATAAAATCTTCATAAAGGAAAATACCTTAGGACAACAATTTGTTGCAGATTTTATTGAACATTTCCAATTAGAATTTACAAAAACATTACACATTGAACACATGTCAAATATCCATATCATCAAACAATTCAGCTTCAAAAGCATTACCACTGTTAGGTTTATTCAAGATTTTACAAGGTCCAAATTTATTCATTTTCAACCTACTGCATGTACCAGCTAGAAATCTATTATTTTTCAAATATACCATTGTCTCAGCTCCAACCTCAAAATTCTTTTGTCCTCTCTTCTTAGCTTCTTTGTATTTATATCCTTGATTACTATCATGTAGATTATTCTTTACTTCTTCATGCAAATCCTTTATAAAGTCCACAAATCCTTTAACTTCTACACTATTCGTTACTTCAACATACAATTTCCTCATCTTAGTAGTTCCCTTAGAACTCCTTATTAATCTCATATTGGTTTTGACATATGAGTAACAATATACTTAAGTCATTTACTTAGTTCATGTTGAACAAGTAATGCATGTTGGGTATAAGTTGCCAGATTGTATATGTCAAGCAAGAGATATACAATATATGCCAAGTAACTAGTAAGTGTCGAGTCAATCAAGTGCTAGGCAGATAGATGATGCCAAGAAACCAATGGATGCCAAGTCATTCAAATGCTGAGTTACAAAAATGAATTTGCAGTTGATGCTTAGCATTAGGGACTTCAAGTGTCGAGTAATACAATTTTGGCATAGTTGTTTTTAATGGCACAAGCTACTATGTAAACCATTTTAAAGATGACTTAAGCATTGTTTGGGATCCTAGATGATAAGGATGAATCTTTATTAAGGATTCCTATGCAGTACATGCAACCAATCAGTTGAAGGGATGTTTTGAGTGGCCACATGGATGAATTACAATTGTTGATTCATACCTAACCCTAGGTCACCTAGGTATTCTTAAGGATGATAAACTATAAAATTTGTATGAATGTAGAAGGAGAAAAGAGAGAAGTTTGCATGCACAAAAAAAGCATTCATAGTGGCTAAGGAGTTGTGAATTGAGATACATTGCAAAACCAGTTAGAGGAGAATAAAGGAAAGGAATTAGAGGGAAAAAAAGATGCATCTGATCAATGAGGATCACATACACATCAAGAAAGAGGTAATTTGTTTATCAAGCAGCAAAGTGCTAACCACAGGGTCATTGCTGATGCATTCTAATAAGTGAATTAGTTAAATTTCTTAACAGAGTAGTCTTAATAGGTTATTGTAAATCCTTTAACAAGGTGCTTACATCATTTTAAGTTAAAGTCCTTTTACTAGGCACAGTTCTAATAGGGTGTTGAAATACTTTATCAGGGCAAGATCTAACAATCTTGTAAGCCTTTAACATGGAAGATCTTTCATAAGGTAGATCATATTTCATGATCAAATATTGTAGCCTTCATTGGATACACTTTATTACTACAGTAGTGAAGATTTGTGGGTGTCATCCCCACCCCAATTTTACCTCCCATTGGAGGGTTTTTGGGTAATCAAATTTCTTGTGTCATACATGTGTTGAATTTTATTTTCTTTCATATTATGGATGAATCTATTTAGCTAGCTATTTCAATTTACATGGGATGGATGTGTGGTGAATGAATTTATGGTTAAATATTTGAAGGGCCAATTCAGACCCCCCCTCTAGAGTTTACTTTCCCTATTATATTACAAACAATTGGTATCAGAGTGAAGGTTCTCAGGGGAAAGGAAAGCTTTGCAACTTTGAGGAAATATTTTGAAGATGGAAGTCTACAAGTTGGGAAAGATCATTGATAACCATAAGATTGAAATACAACTTGCCCTACATCAGTTGAATGAAGTAAGGGATGACTTAAAGTGATCATTGAAAAGAAGGAAAGAGACAGGTATTGAATAGAATGACACACATTTCAAAGAAAATGACACTACTAAATTCTTTGTAGATTGAAATTCAAGTGAATTTGATGCAACGGTTGCAGATTTGATGGAAAAGAATGGAGCCTTAACTAAAGAGGTCACAAATCTAAAGATAGAGCAAGAAGTTCAATCATTATTGCTATGTGAAGTGACCAAGTAGAAAAAGAAAGATGAAGAGGACCAAGTCATGATTGAAGATGACAAAAGGAAACTGACCAATATAATGGAAGAGAAGACATCAGAGGTGAACATGATTGCTCACGTGAAACTAGAAACATTGAATCAAATGATGATTGCAAATCATGAATTGAATGGAAAAGATATTGAGATCACAACACTGAAGTTATAGAATGAATGACTAAGAAATGATCTGAAAAGAGGAAAAAGAATTTGCTAAAAGTTTCAACATACCTAGGGAAGCCATCAAGTATTTTGAGAAATTGATGAGATCTCTTAGATCCAATAGTGATCCTACTAGATTGGGTTACACCAGTAGTGAAGAAGGAGAATCATCTAAAAGTGGTGAACAAAGGAGCAACAATGGTAAGGACTACAAACCTACTTTTCATAACTATGGTAAAATAGGTCATACAACAAATTTTTGCATAAGCAAGACCAAAATCAGAATCCTATGTAGAAGTTCATGGGTCACTACCACAAGTGCAACAAGCAAGGACATCAAGCACATGAATGTAAGACCAAAACATCAAGCACACAAATATTTGAAGGATACTCCTATAACTATAAGAAGTATGAACATAGAGCATATGAGTTCAGATCAAATCCTAACTGGTCATCAAACAAGCAAGCTAATGTAAACCATATTGGCTAATCATACAATTGGAACTACAATACAAGGTATAGTTGTCACTATTTTCAAGAGTATGGACATGTTTCTAAAAATTGCATTAGAACACATTTTAGAAGTGACTATAAAAGATGGTTGAGTCAAACTACATGTTTTAGCTATTTGAAGATTAGTCACATAAGTAGAAATTGTCCAACAAGGTCAGAAGCATGTAGCAGTGAGTTCAATAAAGGAAAAGGAAAGGTTGATGTTGAAGAAGTCAAAGTGTAGATGAACAAGACATTGAAGAAGAAGGAAGATCAAAACACATCAAGTTAAAATGGGATCACTTCATCCAATGGATCAAGTGATCACATCATCCCCAACTATGTAATTAAGAGCTATGTATGGGACTCATATTTCAAAGTTCAATTATACATTGATTCCAAGGATTGAGTTTTAAAAAGATCATATGTGCATGACATAAGATGTCAAGCATGAAAAGTTTCACTGTGATTGCTGAGTGAAAGTTAGTTGATGTCGAGCTATTGAAGGTGATAGTGTAGGCCAAGCTCATAGTGGTTGCTAGGCATGCAGGAAATTACATGGAAGCTGAGTGAGTTAGAATAGCTATTGGAGTTGAGCTTACAACTTTTAAGCACTGAGCATTTATTGTGAAGTTTTAAGGGCTATATGGTCAATTTTTGACTCCATTACAATCATTCAAAGATTGGAGAGAGAACAAAGAACTTAAGGCTGATTGGAGAGATCATTCCAAATGTTTGTAAACTGAATTCAACCAATATTTGACACCATTCATTAGATTTGAGAAGGTATTTATAGTGTGGCGAGCTATATTGTTTGAGTTTTTGCAAATCCTAGGTAATTGATATGGCATCTAGTTCTTCTACTTCTAAGGTTAAGAAAGGAAAGGAAGTTTTTAATGTTTAATTGATAAGTAATGAGATCAAACAACTACATTTCTAGGAAATTCTTAATATTGCATATAAAGGAGACTCGTTTACTGTGTAATCAATGATATTGCCACAAGTTTTAATGATACAGGATGTAAGGTGTTGATACACTTGTAAGGTTGGAAGAATTGGATACATTGAGATAAGAGAACTATATGGAAATTTATGTGAGAATGGAGTATTGAAAGGAGAATTCAAAGTTGTAGAGAGAAAAGGGTTAACCTATGCCCTAGATTTTCCAAACATGTTCAAAATGGAATGGATTAAGATTGTTCTTAGTACAATTCATGAAAATTCTATATGGTTGGAGGATGGCCCTATAAAAATCACAAAGAGGATCATTCATAGAGTGACAAGGTATCCAACCCTAGATAGACCTAAGACAACGAGGAGTGATGCAAAAGAGGTAATTGAAAAGAATACACGGGCACTATGGAACAAGAGAGGAATGACCATAGACACAATTTTTGATCCCCTAATTACTTTTGCAGTAAGAATTATTGCACATAAGTTATTTCAATCTAGTAGGTTATACAGTATACCATGTATGGGTTTGGATTTGGGTTAGAAGATAGTGAAGAAAGACCATTCTTATGACCTTGCCGAGTTACAACTTCAAAAATTATTTGGAAACATGGGAGCCATAAGGAAAATAAAACATGCACAATGAAAATTTGGTTCAATACTTGTTTGTATATTTTTCTTTGTGTAGAACACTTTCCCCACATTTGGGAAAGTGTATTGGAAGACTAACATATTGGTTGCAGTGAAAATTGGTGAATTTAGAGAGCAACTTGGAGAAAACTTTGAGTCTATAATGACTAGATACTTTGAAGATTTTAGGAAGTCAATGAAACAAAGACATAGGATTCTAGTGTCACTAGTTGAGAAGAACTTCAATGATGTTTGATTTCTAGTTGATACTAATTTCACATATGTACACGTTGCAGTTCCAAGAGTGAGATGGTTAAAGCCTCTAGGTTATGAGATAAATGTGGATGAGGCATCTGTAGCAATCACTGCTTTATTGGCAGAAGAAGCAGATAAGGATGTTACTACTTTTGGAAACTATGATGTAGCAAAGTCAAAGATCACAATGGATTTAAAGATAGCTTCTATGATAAGGAAAAAGAATAAGCTTGTGAAGAAACTCAAAGAACAATTTGGTGAAGGGGCAGAAGGAGATGAAGAAGAAGAAGATAATGAAGATGATAAAGATACACCTGCACAAGCACCACTTGCTATCACATAGGATCAAGATAAGGACTAAGGAGAAGAAGAAGAACAAATTGATGAAGGCATCGAGGGAGAATAAGTCATTGAAGCACTTGTTTCCATAGAAGAAAAGAAGCTAGCAGAAAGAAAACCTAAAAAGGTTTTGAAATCCTCACAACAAAAGTCTATAGTTCCTGTTACTAGGGCTGCAATAGAGCTACTACCAAGAAGAATTAGGAGGTTTAGAAGCCTAAAGGCAAGAGAGCTAGTAGAACTACATAAGGAGATGAACCTGAGTAGAAGCAAAGAAGGAATTATATTGCCCTAGCTGAATTAGATGAGGAGAAAACAAAGTTAGATGATAACAACCAATGCAAAGTGGCAAGTCATAGTCCCTCTTTTGGTTTGAACAACTAATGTGAAAATATTAAGAATAATGTTGATTTAAGTAGATTCACACATGTTGAGTTTGATAAACTTGTGAAGTTAGATATGGATAAAGTAGAAAAGTCTATATATGCCATGATGATAACTTTTAAGATGACTCCAATTGAGATTGCCAACTCTCTACCAAAGAGCCTATATGAAAGAGTTGAGTGAAGGTGGAAATACAGTCTCACAAGAGAGAGAAATATTTGAGAGACTACACTTTCAAGAGTGATGCCAGATTTGGACAAATTTGAGATGACAAAAGCTACTGATAAGTACAAGGGAATATTTTCTCCAAAGTACCAAGATTTTAACATTTTACAGAATAAGATTAAAGTTGTTGTCCAACAAAAAACACAAATATGAAAGGTAATTTATAGGCTGGCAATACAAAAGGCTATTGAGAAAGCACCTCAAAAAGTAGGTGAAGAAAAACTAGAGGAAGAGGTAGCTAAAGCAAAAAATGATGAATCTATGATGAAAGTACATGGGGAAGGCACTACAGAGGCAACAGTTGAAGAAGAACAACAACTAGACTAGAATGTACTAGTAGTGCAAATGCTGAGTGCCAATCCTTAGGCAGATATGGGTATGTGCAGGATCATGGTCAACCAAACTAAGCTCTCAAGTGGCAATAAAAAATCAAAAAATCATGGTTATGTCAACTTGATGTTCAATTTTCTACTTGTTATTAACTTTATTTCAAAAAGTTGAGAGAAAAGAATCTCTAGAAAATTGAAACTAGTTTCTAAACTATTAGGACTTATCTCAAAAAAATAAAAATTGATTGGTCAAAATTTTGAATTTTAATGCAATATTACAAAAATTTTAGAACAGAAATAAAAAGTAGATGTACGTCTAACCACCTTAATCAAAATAAAATTATAATATTTTTAAATAATATTCTAGATATAAGTAGTAGACTCATGCCTGGATGTGGCACATTTTTTTGGGTATTTTTATTCTAAATAAATAATAATTAATTAATTTTTGACTTTAGTATTTTTGGAAATAAAAAACTCTCATGTCTGACCACCTTAACTAATTCAAAACTCTGCAAAATTTAATTTTTCATTTTTTTTCCTTATAATAGAAGAAACATAGAATGTGATGCATGTTTTGGATTTAAAAAATCTTGAACCATTTGAAAGCTATAGTTATTTTTCAAGTAGTGTGTCAGTCAGTACTTTATACATAAATCAATTAGAAAATAAGTAATAATTACTTACTAAACTCATAATTTGAAAAACCTTACATTTATGGAAAGATAAGAACATTCTTAAGAAACCCTTTTCATTTCTTCAAATTTTGGTGAAAAAAAATCGTCAGCTACATGTTTGAAGTAAAAATCACATAAAAATAGTCCAAAAACACATTTTAAGGATGTTTTTAAAGTTGAGCATATAGGGTTGGTATCAAAAGATGTAGTAGACCTTATAAAGATATTAATTGTTTTCATTTAGTATCAGGGTGGGTGGGAAAAAAGTTAGAATAGATTTTGAAATGGTTTGAGATATTTCAGAACTACAAATTTTTCAGATCACCACTTTTTGGCACACCATTATCTTGCACATACCCATATAGAAAAGGTCAAGGATGTCTCTAACACCACCATTCAAAACCTCAATCCCCTAATAGAGGAGGATATGTAGAAGATAATAATTGATTCTACCAAGGTTGGTTCATCCTATGTTGGTAAGTGTGGATGAGATTGAGAAGGAAGAATTGGCATCTATAGGGGAGAAAACTCAAGCATTATCAAGTACCCCCTCTCAATATACAGATGTGAAACCTGCCATGCATATGGTAGTATAGAATAGGAAGGACACCATGCCTTCACATATCAGCACCAAGGTACCTACAATCATAATAATTAAAAAAGAAAGGACACTAGTTAAAATAGGTCTAGAAGCTAGTCTTGCACTTACACCACATGCACAAGGTGGAGAAGAGATCAAAGAGAAGGAGAAGGATGGGATTGAAGATTCAGTCTTGATTACAAAGTTAGAGGAAGTAATAGTAATACAGACACTAGTTACCTTATGAGACACTGTTACTCCTACTCCTAGTCAAGCACTTCATAGGTAGAGTATTGAAGCTACACCTTTGCAAGCATTAAGGCCAAGTCCTAGCACATCTAAGGTTGACAAGGTTACATCCTATGGTGACATAAACTTAGTTGAGGTGATTGAGTTACCAAATTATGCTCTTACTACAATCATAATAGAGTAGATAATCATATTGTAGGATGCTCTAGCAAGGAAGAAATACCAAGAACTGCTTAGAAGGGAGCATAGGTAGAAATAAGAACTTTATAACATCAAGGACATATTTCTTGATGCAATCATCCTCCATGCACCTGATAAAGCCAAGCCCATCATTGAGTAGTTGGAAAATATTGTAGAGAAAATCAATGATGAAGACCTAGATACAAATATCAAATTATTAAAATGGTCTAAAAAGAAATTTCAAACCAAGGTGCATGAATGGATAGCTAGTGCCATTGTACTACACTAGGTTAAGTTAGCAACTAAGATTGAGAGTGTGAAGAAAGTATTGGATAATATTTTCTAATATTTTCTCTCTTTACCCCAAGTTGTGTGATACAACTCTGTTCACACAAGAAGTGCATCGACATATTAACACTTTGCAAGGAAATATAAAGCTAAAAAGTACTACTCTACCTAATTCTCTAGCTCAAAGTCAAAAGAACTTTAGGACTTTGATGATCTTCCAAGGTCATTTGGTAGCCCTACATGCTCAAGATGAAAACATTTAGGCTACACTAATTAGTATCAAGTCCATGTTGACACCACACATGGAGATAGTACACTAGGAACTAGCCTTTGCAATAATAGTAATCAAGAAAGATTCCCATATTTCTACACACAAAGGATTAGTTCACCTTGCTATCGAGTTCTATATCCAAATCAAATCATTGGAAGTAACATGTGATAACTAGGATGCAACTCTAAATATAATACTTGAGTTCCATAAACATTCTTCGACAAACACACAATTCATGTATAACCCATGAGATAAGCATCAAAAGGGGGAGAATAAATCAAGGGGAAGAGAATGAAGAAAGGGGAAGAATGCATGAAAGGAGAGATAAGTTTTGGGGGAGAACAAACAAAGATAGAGTCAACATAGTTGATATAATCAACAAGAGTATTTAGTTTCAGATTTAGAATAGAATAACCAACTTAGGGAGAGTTATTGAATTTTGAGGTATGAATGATGAGTCATAAGTTTTGCAAAAGTTTTAACTTTTGAAATTTTGTATGTAAGAAAAATGCTAAATGGATATTATCTAAGTTATGTTTGAAAGGATAAGGATATTCATGTATGACATGGTATCTTGTGACTCATGTCAAAGAGGGAGATTGTCAATCTTAGATTGGTTTTGACATATAAGTGACAATATACTTAATTCATTTACTTATTTCATGCCAAACAAGTAATGTATGCCAAGCATAAGTTTCCAGATAGTATATGTCAAGCAAGAGATATACGATATATGTTGAGTAACTAGTAAGTTCCAAGTAGACAGATGATGCTGAGTGATTTAGATGTCAAGTAACCAATGGATGCAAAGTTATTTAGATGCTGAGTTACAACACTGAAGTTTTAGTTGATGCCAAGAATCTGGGACTTCAAGTGTTGAGCAATACAATTTTGACATAGTTGTTTGTAATGGCACAAAATTTTATGTGAACCATTTTGGAGCTGACTTAAGGATGATTTTGCGATCCTAGATGATAAAGATGAATCTTTATTAATGATCCCTATGTAGTACATGAAACCAATCAATTAAAGGGATGTTTTGAGAAGCTATATGGATAAATTACAATTGTTGATTCATATCTAACCCTAAGTCACCTATGTCTTCTTAAGGAGGAAAAACCCTAAAATTTGTATGAATGTAGAAGGAGAAAAGAGAGAAGTTTGCATGCACAAACAGGGCATTCATAGTGGCTAAGGAGTTGTGATTGAGATACATTGTAGAATCAATTGGAGGAGAACAAAGGAAAGGAATTAGAGGACAAAAGAGAAACATTTAATAAGTGAGGATAGAGTACACATCAGGAAAGAGGTGATATGTTATCTATCAACAAAGTGTTAACCATAGGACCATTGTTGATACATTCTAATAGGTGAATCAGTTAAATCTCTTAGTAGAGTAGTCTTAACATGTTATTGTAAATCTTTTAATAGGGTGCTTACTTCATTGTATGTTAAAGTCCTTTTGTGAACCCACAATAGTGGGTTACACTTTTTTGGAGGAAGAAATTTGTCGAAAAATGCACAAGACAAATTTTTGGCCCTAAAACTTTTGATAGAAACTCCTCACATAGTTTCGATCGAAACTACTTTTGAAGGTAGTTTCGATCAAAACTAACTAGACAAAATTTTTTTGGCCTAAATAGTTTCGATAGAAACTAAGTAGTTTCTATAGACACTATTTTATAGTTTTGATAGAAACTAAATAATTTCTATAGAAACTATTTAGTTTCTATCAAAACTATTTAGTTTCTATCAAAACTATTTAGTTTCTATCGAAACTAATTAGGCACAAAAAATTTGGCCTAAATAGTTTCGATAGAAACTAATTGATAATAGTTTCTATCGAAAATATTAAAAAACTTTCAATAGAAAGTTAGTTTCTATCGAAACTAGTAAAGTAGATGCATTTTTCAAAGTCTATAATGTTTCCTATCATTTTCATGGCTTCTAGGCTTTGTTTCTAGGTTCAGATGGAGCACTTAAGATATTTCATTTTTTAGGACACATATACTCAGAACTAGCTTTCTAATGACTATGGATTTGATATATTTCATTTGGTTTAAGTATACATTTTTTTCCATTAATTGAATAGAGGTTTGTTATAAAAAATAAACCTATATATTGAACACTCATGGAAAAATAGTAAATAAGAGAATAAATATTTTGAAAAATAAGTAGAGTCTCCTTATTTGAGTCCTTTTTCATTCAAAAAAAGAAATTTTGAAATTGGATAAATCTATAATAAGTTACATGTGTCAAAATCCACATATGTCCAAATTAGTGTTAGGTCAACTTTAAACTCTAATAAAATATGAAATACTAAGGATAAAGACATCATATCACCTCTATGGTTTTTCTATGGATGTTAACAAGCTAAATTTGAAAGAATCACATTGATATCTATTGTAGAAAAAAATTTATGTGTGTCAAAAACAATGTCACTTTTTAAAAATTAGGTTTTTGATAACATAGCAATTTTCATGGGAGAAAAATTAATTCAATCAAATAAATCCAAAAATAAAAATAAAAAATATATTTAGAATCTATACAGAAAATCCTAAAAGACTCTAATTTACTTCATCTTCAAATTCCTTACCTTTAAATGGCAATTTGCATCTGAATGTGAAATTTTTCTTGAAAATTCACAATTTAGTGTTAGTTTACGCAAAAAAGTGTAACCCATTATTGTGGGTCCATAATATTAAATATTAAATACCAAGCACACTTCTAACAAGGTGTTGAAATCCTTTGATAGGGTAAGATCTAATATTCTTGTAAGCCTTTAACAAGGCAAAAATTTCATAGGGTAGATCATGTTTCATGATCAAACATTGTAGCCTTCATTAGATACACTTTGTTACCACAATAGTGATGATTTGTGGGTGTGATCCCACCCCATTTTTACCTTCTCATTGGAGGGTTTTTGGGTAACCAAATATCTTGTGTCATACATGTATTGAAGATTATTTTCTTTCATATTATGGATGAATGTGTTTAGCTAACTATTTTAGTTTACATGAGATGGATGTGTGGCAAATGGATTTATGGTTAAATATTTGAAGGACTGATCCATCCCCCGCCCCACCCCTCTCCACCCCCACCCCCACCCCCCCCCCCCCACCCCCCTCTTAGAGTTTACTATCCCTATTTTATTTCCAACACTTATATCATTTATAATCTCAAAATGAGTCTTCTTAGTACTTATTCTCACTAAATTTTTATATGCAAATTCTTTGTATGCCAAAACCAAGTCCCAATTACAAGGTTTGTATCCAATCAAACATCTCAAAAGGCTACCCAAATATCTACTTACAACTTCAATTTTCCCATTAGTGTACAAGTGAAATTTAGAACTAAGTTAAGCTCACCATTTAACTTCTTCCAAAGTATTCTCTAAAAAATAAATAGTAAACTTAGAATTTTTTTGAAAAACAATAGTCTTAGGAAATCCATGTAGTCTCACAATCTCTTTGAAAAATAAGTCATCTATGTGTACTACGTCAGATGTCTACTTAGAAAGTATGAAATGTTCCATTTTAGAAAAAAAATTCAACCACTACAAAGATAGAATCATTACCTCTTTGAGTTCTAGGTCATCCGATAAAGAAATCCATATTGATATCTTCCCAAGGTCTACAAGGAATATGAAAAAGGTGTATAGAATCCAACATTCTTACTACTTCCTTTAGCTACTTCACAAATTATACAACTCTTCATAATTTTCTAAATATCCTTATATATTTGTGGCCAAAAAGTATCTTTCTAAAATTGACTTTAGTATCTTATTGATCCAAAAATGTCTTGCAAGTCCACCTCTATGTTCTCCTTAATGATATGGTCTCACATAGATCCTCTTGGTATACACAAGTGAATTATCTTAAGTAATATGTCTTCTTTAATAAAATAATCAACCCACTTATGTCACTCATCTATCATATCATTCTTACAATATTTCTAAGGTTCAGCAAAATTAGGTTTAGTTTTATACAAGCTCTTCAAATATTCAAATCCAAGAACTTCAACACTCATCTCTATCAAAAAACTTCTTCTTCTACTTAATGTATTTTCTACCTTATTTGAATGTCCACTCTTAGGTTTCAACAAAAAATAAAGTTTCTTCATGTATTCAACTCATTTCATATGTATTTGATTCAACTTATTCAAACTTCCCAAATATTGTAAAGCTTTATAATTAGTGTACAATAAAAATTCTCTAGGCATCAAGTAATGTCTCCATTTCTTCAAAGCATGGATTATTGCATAAAATTCTTGATTATATGTTGAATATTTATACTTAGTATCATTCAATTTGTCACTATAGAAAGATATGGGCTTACCTTCTTGGCTCAAAATTTCTCCAATGACATTCGCACTAACACCACAGTCAACTTGAATTTTTTTGAGAAAATCAGGTAAAATAAACACAAGTAATTCTATGATCTTTTTCTTCAATGTTTCAAATATTTTATTTGATCCATGTGTCCATCCAAATTCCTTTTTATCACCTTTCATTATCTCTATCATCATGTTACATACTGAACTAAAATTTCTAATAAACTTCCTATAAACACTCCACAAGCCATAAAATGATCTAACTTCTCCAACATTCTCAGGTATAGGCCAATCAAGAATAACATTAACTTTCTGAAGATCTATATTCAAACCATCAATGTAAATCACAATACAAAGATACATAATTTTATCTTTCATAAATGAACATCTCTTGAAATTTATGAACTTTCTTCTTTCAACTTTTGTAATACTTGTCTAATGTGCATTAGGTTCTCTTCTTTTTATTGCTATAGATTAGTATGTCATCTAGATATGTAATCACAAATTTACCCAAGAACTTCTTCAAAACCTCATTCATTAACCTCATAAAAGTACTAGGTGTATTAGTTAAACCAAAGGCATAACCAAAAATTCATACAAAACTTCATTAGTCTTAAAAGTAGTTTTCTATTCACCCCTTCTTTGATCCTAATATGATGATATTTAGTTTTAAAATCAATATTTGTAAAATACTTTTCTCCACTCAATTTGTCTATAATTTCATCCATCCTAGGAAAAAGAAACCTATACTTCATTGTTATTTTTTATGGCTTTCGAATCACTGCACATTCTCCATTATCCATTCTTATTAGGTGCTAATATAGAAGATACCACACAAGGAATCAAACTCTCTCTAATCAAACATTTCTCAAGTAATTCTTGCACTTGTCTATTCAATTATTCATTCTTTATAGGTTCCAATCTATTTGGTTCTTTATTAGGAAAACTAGTTCCATGTATCAAATCCATGTAATGACTTATACTTATCATAGGGAGTAATCCATCAAGTACATTATAAGAAATAATATTTTGAAATTTAGTCAATGAATATCTAATGTCAGGTGCATGCTTAAGTTTTTATTGTTTCTTAGTCTATGTAGTGATCAAAGGAAAGAAAATATTTTATTTCTTCATATCTTTCACAAACTGATTTCATTCAACCAAGAAAACTCTAACTATAGTAAAATGATTTTCTTAAGGTTCTCTACTAAAGGAAACAATGCTTATCACTTTCCATTAACCCAAATAGTATATTGATTCAATCTACTATCATGTAAATCTTCTCTGTTATACTGCCAAGGTCTTCCCAAAAGAATATGACAACAATCCACAATCATGATATCACAAATAATTTCATCAAACTAATTTCAAATTTTGAATTTCACAATGCATTGTTCATTTACTAGTAGTTATTAGATATCTGAGAGGGGGTGGGGGTAGTGAATCAAGTATGTCAATTATCATACTGTCCCTTGAAACATTTTAGTACCAAAAAAAACTATAAGTATCAACAACATTCACTTGGTGTAAACATTAACCAACTATGTCAATTAATATATCCCAAACTATTAACTTACCACTCCTTTCTTTTTTGAGTGTCGGCAAAATTCCTTAGTTGTTATGTAGTTTTTATTTAGTTATACCAAGTTGTACTAAACTATAAAACAACTTGCAATTGAAATAATAATCACACAATTAAAACCAATATATTAATGTTGAAACTCTGTGAAGGGAAAAAACACCTAGAATCAACAACCCAAAATTTTCACTCTTCTAAAGTGAACTCTATTAGGACATGACCTTGAAAAAGGTTACATACACTTTATTAATGTGACCTTGTTAGAGCATTTCACCAAAAGATCATCTAAATGTTATCACTCTGTGTGCCCGACTAGAAAGAGTGGCATGATCTAAAGGACTTACAAATACAACTAATGAATGTTACCATATAGGATTTCATAGACTTGTTAGGTCCATTCAGTACTTGTGAGACTATTTTCTATAATGGTTAAAAATTAATATTATAAAGTGGTCTATTGAGAACATAAACTAAATTTTCATGTTCAGATCTCTATTCTTTCTCTTCCTCTCTCTTTTTCTCACTTGGCTGATTATCCCTTTCACTAAGTCTGGCTCTTATCATTTCTCTACTCTTCTTGATTCACCAAGCTCAAATATTTACTCTTTTTCCTCAAAAACTTTGTACTTCACAACAACCTTCAGTTAAATCTTAATTAGTAACATAAAATCTTGATTAGTAGTAGTATTATCATCCAACGAGCAACCTAAAACTATCTTGTTCTCCTCCTTAAATAGCTTTCTCAATTCTTTTAGATCCTTCCATATTTTGCCTCTAAAATGTCATTGTTGATCTTAGGTTTATGCAACATTACTAGATTCAAAAGCTTCATACAATGAATCTAGACATTCTAAAAATATGACTTTCATAGAACTTCGTGCACACCCTTATCTTAATTCAATTTCCATCATCAAATCCTTGAATTTTCCCAACCATTGATCTTGTAACAAACTTTTAATTATGTCTTAAACCATCTCAAACTTTCCAAATTTCCATCAAAAGTCAGCCTTAGATTCCAGTTTTCCAAAAAAATTATCCAACTACCACTCGATAAACATAACATTTACTCGAGTAACATAGAACTTGGTTAATACTAAATTTATTAGAAAATATTGTGTTTCTCTTTCTTTTTTCCATCACTTGGACAATATATTAGTCACTCAATGAATATAGTCTCCCTTCATTAAAATTCCTATTGGACTAACTGCTAATATTCCCCTTTGGGATTTGTAACATGGCTTAACTACCTCCTAGTTTGTATAAGTCTAGTGGTTGTATCGAGCATTGATAGGTTGATCTTTTGGTGCAATGGCAACCCTAGCTTGTAACAAGTGGTATTACAACTTAGTTATAGGTTTGAATCTCCTCGAGTAACACTGAGGGGGGAATTGTTGGACTAGTTGCTAGCATTCCACTTTGGGATTCATGACATGACTTAATCACCTCCTATGTTGTATAAGTCTAGTGGTTGTATCGGGCATTGATAGGTCAATCTTTTGGTGCAACGAAAACTCTAGCTTGTAACACTTCCAAATTAGTTAAGTTTGTGCTTCCCAATACTTTGCAATAATACATGATTGTAAAACAATCAAACTAGAATATTAAACTATCATTGTCCAACTTATTCAAGTACTTATTGGATACCTTACATATTAATTCTATCTTTGTCATAATTTCTTCAAATCCGCTTCATCAATGAAATCCTCTTCATCAATCTAATGATATGGTACTCTACTAAGTTATCATAATGTCTAGCCAACTAAGACTTTGAAATTAATGACAATATAACAAATGATACGGCTCTCTCACATACATTCATAACATCATCATCTAACAATATGGCATGATAAATGATATTATAAGTTTTGGCTAACAATGATCCAAGCAATGTGATAAGGGTTAGGATGTCTCAATATTTACAACTTCAACTTAGAGAACAACTCTTCAAATACCAAACTATCAAAATTGCCACTATCAATAATTAATTTACAACACTTACCTTCAATATTACATCTAGTTTTGGAATTAGTTTTCATCAAAATAGGTTCCACATCCAATTTCTCATTCCATAGGGTTCTTCTAACCATCCTGGTTCTCTCCTTTTCCAAGTTCATTAGGTGCATCAATAAATTTTTCCTAAATCAAGGCATTTCTGCTACTAATTCTTGTCTTCTTACCAAAAAAGTCACATTCAAAAGCTCTATTTCCTTCTTCACCAAATTTTTAAAAAGTTACCTTTAAACTAAAGTCTATCTTTTCTTTTGCCAATTTTATTATTCCTAGAGTAAGAATAATAATTACCTCTACTGTAGTTACCTTTTTCTCTACTTCTATTGTCTTCTTTCCATTCTGATTTTCCTTTATCATTAGTTGCACTATCATATATGCTACCTTATCCTTAAGATCTACCTCTACTTTTACTAAATCTTCCACCTCTTGTCTTTTGTCTATGTTCTTATTCCTTTGCCAACTTTTCTTCAACCTTCAAGGCATACAAATATGCTTCTTCAATACTTTCCATTTTCAAAAAACTAATGTCATCTTGTATAGAATTTCTCAAGTCATTCAAGTATCTAGAAACCTTTTCCACCTCATCATCAACATGTTTAGATATAATGTCCAACTTATAGAATACTTTAGTATAATATTTCACACTCATGTCTTTCTATCTCAAATTTTGCATTCTTCCCAACAAATTAACTTGGCAATTAGTAGGAAATATTTTCCTCCTCAATTTACCAACCATTCTCATCAAAGTCTTCATCTTTTCTTTTACTCTTCTCTATCTATTAGTTTGAAAGTGTTCCCACCAAAGGTATGCATGACCTTTCAAATTTGTAGCTACCATCCACACCTTTTTATCTTCAATAGTACTTCAATAATTAAATTACTTCTCAATCTTAGAGATCAAATCCAACAAGGAATCATTTTCTTCAAATTTTCTACTATAAGTAGAAAGTTCAAAAGTTGGTCTCGAATTATCTCTAGAAAAATCCTTAAATAATCTTTCCTCATCTTGTTCTTAATAAGATTCAGGGTTAGGTGGCATAGGGAGATATAGGGAAGCTCTAAATCAAAATGTAGAATAAACTCAACTTAAAATTTTAGTACTCCTTGATGAGAGCTACACACAAAAGATACACAATGATTAAAGAAAATTATAGAAAATACAAGGCTAGATGCAACATATTTATTGGTCTACTAATTTAACTTTGCATATAAAATAACCACAACACGCTCAACTATTAGGCCTTTCAAGTTATGGCCTTATACAAAAATAATAATTCTATAAACTCAAAGCCTTACCTTGCATCTTCTATATGATACTCTTTAAGAATGCTACTTCCATACATCTAACAAAGCTTCTTTTATAGCTAGCTAAGCCACAAGTTAGTTAGTTAAGCATTTATTTATAGTTTAGGGCCATACATGGAGAGTAAACAAAAACCTATGCAAAATGGTCATATGAACTGATTCTCACTGGAAGGTAGATCCACATGTGTGTTATGAGTTGGATCCTAACTATGAAAGATACCACATAATCAATCAAAATTTCTCTAATCAAAACAATACACTACATGAGGTAGAAATAATAGGAAAACATAACTGCAAAGAACAAAACATAACTTGAGAAATAGAGAACATAAGAGTTCATGAACTTAGAAAAAAGATCAAGGATAGGTCCTCAACTCAATGACAAATTTTCTTAACTTGAAAAAAAAAGAAACAATGACTACTTCAAAAATAACAAACTTTTACTAAAAATAGGAAATGGGTTTTGGTTGATACAAGATTACTCAAACACCCAAGATGCTCTTGGATCAGATACTTGGGGTTAATAAAGAACTAATTTCCACATGAATCATGACTAATATTCTAATTTGAATCATAGATATCCAAATTATCTTGTGTAATACATGAACTGTCTTTAATTGATTTGTGTTAGTGTAGTTTTTAAATTTCCTAGTGGGTTCTTTATTTTTCCCTATATTGCTAGTTTTTTCCTACACTTTTAATAATCTTTCTTAGGTTAATAAAGCATATCTTATTTAGAAAGTAGTTGTGAGGTTTCACCTTCCTACATGTGAGCATCCATTATCTATCTTAGGAAGATACTTTGCTATCTTTAGTCTGATAGATGGTTGCTCCTAATTGGTCAGTGTTGCCACCTCCTCCCTCTTCCTAGTCTATATAAGCATGCTACATGGCTTTTATTTGTGATCAATTTATTTTGCATCTTCTTAATGCTATTTTTCTTCTAGCATTTGCATTACTCTCTTGCAGACTAACTCTATATTGCTATTTTTATTTTGTATCATTTGCATTCATAGTTTAGATATATATTCTTTGCACTAGTTTTCTAGGTTATCAATCTTTTTAGATTCTAACATGGTATCAGAGCCATTTTGTGTGCAAAAGTAGATTTTAGTTTCCTTATTTGAGAGATTTGGGGGGGGGGGGGGGGGGGGGGGGGGTGCTAATAAATCTTATTGTAGTTTTTTGAAAAATGAAGTATGCTCTTCTCTTGCATCTTTGGAAGACCTTGAGAATCTAAAATGTTTTTAATCTTTGGGGTTTCAATCTCAAATCCGACAACCAATATGCATATTTGAAGTTTTCAATCAGTATTGTAGGTTCTAGCATGCCATTGATGGACTTAGGAAGCTGATTCAACATTCGTATTACTCTCTTGGAGACTAACTCTATGTTGCTATTTCAATTTTGTATCATTTTCATTCATAGTTTAGATATCTATTCTTTGCACTGGTTTTTGGGGTCATCAATCTTTTCAGATTCTAAAATGGTATCAGATGAGAAACATTTATGTTCTAATGAAGGGTCTAACAAAGAATAAGAAAATAATAAGGGAAAAGGAAAGGGCAAGGCCCTTGTTGCAGTTGCTTCCTCAGCATCCACTTGGGTTCTTGATTTGGGTGCTTCGCACCACATGGCCTCATCTAATGAAGAACTTGCATCCTTGGAGCCATGTAATATGCTTTCTATTTTGATGGGTGATGACACTCTTATTGAGGTGTGTGGGAGAGGGTCTATTGATGTGGAGGATGACCCATCCCATGATGTTCTTTGTGTACCCTCATTATCAACTAATCTCCTATCGATATACCAGATCACTCACACAAGTTTAGGCAAGTGGGTTGAGTTCACTCCTGATTTAGTGGAGATATTTGAGTTGAATAGTGATTCTATAGTTGCAGTAGGAAGAGCAGATCATCACTCAAAACTCTATTTTTTTTCTCACTTTGTTCCTAATCCTCCTTCATTTGTTTTGCTCACTCACTCTAATGATGTGAGTAAATTATGGCATGAGTGATTTGGCCATCTTAAATTCCACTATTTGCATCAACTCAACTAGCAAAGCATGGTCATAGGGTTTCCTTCAGTTTAGTTCTTGATTAGTGTTTGCCAAGGTTGTGTTGGTGCTCAAAATTGTGTTCTCATTTTGAGCATCTATTTCAAATTTTGAGTCAAATCAAGTCCTTTGAATGCCCATAAATGCCTATGTACTTGACTATACCTTTGAGGCCCCTAAGGTGTTTAATGTCTCTAACACCCTACATTTAGCCTTTATAAGCATTCCATGAAGAAAAATTGTCATTCTAAGTCATTCCATGAAGTCTTGTTTTCAACAAATGTCAAATCTGCATTTTTCACCAAAGTGTCAAATAGCTACAGGAGGGCATGTTTGCAATTGAATATCTCACACCCAGAAATGTTTTGTGACTCGCCACTTTGGGAGTGTTTAGTGTCCATACTAGAGAACCTATGTTTCAGATTTTCAGTCATTTTAAGTCCATTTGCCTAGGTTTTGAATCCCTCAAAGTTTGCAGTTTATTGTTTTCATGCTGATGCACATTGCACATAATTCTGAGAAGCCCTATTTGACATGTTATAACTTTTGACTAGTTGACTGAAATGATGAAATTCCTTTTGTGTTTCATTTTAGACATCAGAGACTTGTTATGTTTCAAGTTTCAGCTTATGACGAATTCGTTTGATCAGTTTTCAAATGCTATTCCAAACATAATTTCTATCTTTTACTGGTGTCAGCATTTGTAGATTTGTCAGGACCCTTGTTTGTGATGTTATATCTTGAACTTCATGATTTCCTAGATTGAATGGATTGTATCCTTGTGTTGTACTCTAAAAATATTCCAAGTGTACCAATTTTCAAGTCTTGACGAATCCATATGCACACTTTGCTAGGGCAGTTCCATGTGCAAAAGTCGTTATCTTGTCATTGTTTCCAGTCAGCAAATCCAAGTAGCCCACTTTGACCACTCACCAAACACATCCAGTTATTTTTCATGAGCCCAAATTGTAGATCCATACTCTCCTCATGACAGAGAAACAACACCCCAAGTTTCGTACCCTCAAGTGTCAGTTTACCCAGTTTTCAAAGCCAAATCCGAACCCAATTTATTGTTTTTTGACATGTTTTATTGTAGGCAGTGCTAGATGGTCAACTTTGACTGCGAATATATTTTGATCTCAAATTTTTCATGAGATGAGATTCGATAGGGTAGGAGTTTGCAGAAAAGAGAATCAATATTGTTGATTTCATAGCCTGGTCAAAGGTTCGAATCAGTTTTTAAGGCCAGTCAAAGGACCTTCTGGCACTAAAATGACAGTTGGATAAAAAAAGGGGTAAAGTGATTTTCAAAAGTTGAATTAATGAAAAAGTTTGATTCCAATTATAATCAGGCATTCAGTGGTTCAATTTGTGTATAAGTTGTCCAAAAATGAACTTTTTTTAGTCGGGCCCACTTTTTGGGGCCCGACTAAAATCTCACCCGGTTGATAAAAATGATGGGTTTGACAAAGTGTCAGCGGTGGTGACTTTGATTTCATGGAACCAATTTAGAAGTGATATTTGAAATATGTAGAGAGGGCTGGGCATGATAAACATAAGTTGCTACTATATACCATTGTCTCTAGGAGTTACAAACAAATTGACTAGTTGCTTTGAGACCTTCAAATGTTATTCAACACCATTGAGGATTTTTTGTGGTTCAAGTTAGCTATTGTTTGAGACACTAGGGGTGCTAGTTCATCCTTAGCATTTGTTCCAGAAGGTCTAGCACCATATAGTTTCAAAGGTCTTTAGAACTACCTAAACAAATTTTAGCCGTCATACTACATAAAGAATGGGAAAGACCCATTGGTTTATCCATATGTGATACTTTTAAGCATTCAGCTACAGTCGACAGTTCAATATCTCACAAAAGAAGCTGGTAGTGAAAGCTATAACATTGATGCTATACATATTTCTATTATACAGGTTGATCATGGAGTCTTATTAGAGGGAGTTGGACAAAAGCTTTGGATAATGGATGTTGTTACTGAATTTGCTAGCATGATACAACAATATGGTTTGTTGTATGTAAGGCTAGGTAACTTGCCACTTGCATAGTTGTGAAAACTTGAGAACAGTAATGTTTAGTTGTAAAAATATTGTAAACTTGACCATACGTTACTGTCAAGATCTTAATAAGCTAGCAAATTTAAAAAGGTCCAAGTTGCTTGAAGAGGGTTATAATCGATGGATGTGGTAATTTGAAATATCTTAGATTGGACGGTCTTGTAAATCTTGAGAGTTTGTCAGGTAACATGGAACTTAGATAGCTGAAAATTGATCAGTGCCTCGCATTGGAGGAGTTGCCAAGTCTTGCCCGAATGAACTTTTTGGGAGAAAATTCATATTAAGTCCTATGAAAAGCTGTAGAGCATTATACTACCATCAATGCTACCAAATAGAATGCCTCACAGATTTAAGTGGATGAAAGTGAAGTATTTGATGGAGATTTGAGAAAATTTTCCTGCAAGGATCAAAAGTAGTAGCCATCCACAAAAGGGCAACCCACATAATAAAGGAGAAGTAACCAACATATGCAAGGACCAGCTCACATTTAGGGGTAGTTAAAAAGAGCCACGACCACTAAGGAAGCATGTGCTAGTCATAGGGAAGCTCATGCATACATCAGAACCAGTAGAATACTCTACTCTAGGAGCCAAAGCTATGAGTTAACTTGGAGGGAGCCATAGCTTCAAAGGAGCCACTTGGCAAGTCGTGTCTAGTGAGAACCTATGCTCAGACAGTAGACAAAGGGGAACACAATGCAAAGAATAGAAATCCATGTAGGGGGAGCATGTGAAATTAGAAAGCCACAGGTAAAAAAAGCGGGTAAAGCCATCCCACACTAAGGTCCCCTGCAATGCCCACATCCCATACTGAAGGAGGCAGCATATTGAAGATGTGAGCCCACACATTCAAAAAAGAATGACTACAACACCAGTCCAAATAGGATTATGTTAGAAGAAAAGGGGTGGAACCAAAGGAAAAAGTAGCACCAAGAAACTATGTAACAAGAAGTCACAACCTTAGAAAAAGGAATGCTCACGTTAAGCAAGTGTCACTATTGGAAAGCCACGAGTATGGAAGCAACAAAAGCCAAACCAGAGATGCCAAACAAAGAGGGAAGAATCCATGTTAGACGAAGGGAGTCATGGCGTCTAGTGGCAAGGCAAAGCATCCAGTATTGGAAAAGGATGTTAGACTATTGCCCATAGCAAGAAAATTACGTGAGCTACAAATAGTGTTATTGCAAAGCTTTACTTTGAATGAAGGTCGCAGGGTGTAAAACAAGAAAGAGAGTGTTAAAAACACAGAGCGAAGGAAGGGGACTGATGAAACAATATCCCACATTGCCTCTATAGGGGAGCTTTTTGTTTTTAAAATACAACAGCACACACAATGTAAAATGTCTTAAGGAAGGTACTTTTGAAGTGCCAACCCTTATGCGTCGGGCCCTATGGTCAGTCAAAAATAAATTAAATTTTGAATGAACTTGCATGTAAAATAGCGATGATGTCAGAAACAACTCAGTCATTGAAAAAAGTCCAAAATCTGGCAATTCGCTATCTCGCCATAAAAAATGGTGAGGTTTTTCGATAGCAACATAGCAAGTCGTCAGAGAACCTTAGAAATTCGGCAAAGGTTGAATGAGCCTACGGGTCCCATTTCAAATGCAATCAGTGAACCAAATGGTGACACATGGCACATCTAATGATCATTTTTATCTTGCTAAAGGAGAGATGCACAAGAATTAACATGGCGAGATAGCAAGCTTTGATGTGGCGACGATACGTGGCACTGACATGGGAGGAGAGTCAAGATGAGAGGTGGGTCTCACCTGAATGTGTCAAAATGAAAAAAAGAATGAAAAGTGGTAATCGAGAGGTGATGTGGTGAGCAAGTTTTAATGTTGCACTAGATTGTGCCATGTGGCAGATCTAACAACGGTCGTTATGTTGCTAAGGCGAAGATGCTCAAACATTAACATGGTGACATAGTGAATCACGTTAGGAAGATGACACATGTCACTGACACTATGGCAATGTGGACAAATATCATGTTGACACATGGCACTAAATTAGAGGTGGATGACTAAGAATAGGAATGAACCAATTGTGTCTAGACACGTGTCATCAAGTTGGTCAAACTAAGTTTGACCCAGATTGAAAAGGCAGGAGAAATTCAGAGGTCTCAAATAAAAGTTTATTTTATTCTTCTTAAGGTTTCACGTGTAGGGGCAAAATATTATTTTAAATAAAATTTGATTTATCATATAGTTCAAACTATATGAAAATGTTAAATTTTTACAATAATGCATTGGAAGCCATGGATGGAGACCTGATCTTCAGAGGGCCATATCTGGGGCAATTTTTGTTGAAAATGGGCACTTCAATATACCACCGAAACCAAAACAAGAGAAACTTTCCAAATTTGAATTTGGTTTTTGCACAGGTGATCACTAGTTCAAGTTGCGATCCAATTTGTGAATTTTGGGGCATTCTCAATGAAATGAGCAGATTTCAACATTGGTCATCATAATTGGTTAGAGGGCATTTATGAAGACTATTTTAAGCCAGAATGTGGAAAAAATGACTTTGAGAAGATTGTATTGCATTTTGGTGCCTTTTAATTGATTTTTGGCTTAACCATGATTTAAAATTTGGCATCAAAAGTGGTTATGATGATGAACCAAATATCTGAGATTCTTTATGCCTTGTAGAGCTAGAATGATGGGATTTGATTTTTAGTTATAGAGAGAAGGTAGAGAGAGGCTTTTTCTACTTCTTGGGAAGGAATTTTGAAGGGACACTTGTCATCTCTTGATCAAATTCAGGATTTTCTTCTTCCTATATCTATCTTTTTCTTTCTCTTTGTGTAGGTTCTAGTCTTTGGAGAAAAATCACTCACTAATGAGATACCAAGTTTTGGATCTAGTTTTGATGTATTCCCAATACCAAGACACCATATTTTTCAGCATGATTCTCTCATGTGAATAGGTGTAGGAAGGAATATATAGATAGTTCAGATTTATTAGGTTGTTTCATGTTTTTCATTTCATGCATATGGTTGTATTGTTTCAAAGAAATTAATACAAAGAATAGAAGGTTGAGTTTCATCTTGAATCTTCTCTCCTATCTTAGTGAGCTTCAATGTTATATGATCTTTGAAAAAAGAGCCTAGATTGTAGTTGCAGTCCCTTAAGGTTGTATGTTGTCTTATTGTTGCTTGTAACTCAAGGGGTTATGTAAATGCTTTAGTGAATCAGTAGGGTTGCAGGTTTATTGAGAAGGATATCATGTAAGAATGAGGTTTGGATTGAGTACCAATTTTTATTTACAAGGTAAATAGATAGATCATATATCTAAATATATACATAAGTTCCATATGTATGCATTTGATTCATGGATTTTCCCAATGGATTAAGTACTAGTTAGCTACAAGATCATTAAAGTCTTATTGCTGCATATCTAAGGGTTTGTTGAATTCAACATTATTATTCAAATGTTCTTTCCCTTTCATGTTGAAGGACCTAAATGTTTAACCCTTACTCAGCTTATAAGATTCATAGCTTTGCATTTAGCTATTGTAGATCAGTGTCATTTCATGAGTCATTAGGAGAAATAAGGCTAAAATTTGCTTAATAGATTCAAGGATATGTTTTTGCACTGGTATGGTATTAGTTGAATCTAAGGTCTACCCACCTAAGTTTTGCAGACCCCAAAGTAGAAGAAGATTCATGCCTTATAGTTGGCCCGATGTCTGAAATGGCATGTTGAAAATGGGAGTTAGCTGCCCCTAGATGTGTTATATTCTCATTGGGATAATTGAAAACCCTCCAGCATTTTCAAACACCAACAGGTTGCATTCTTGGGAATCATCCTAAGAAAAATTTTGACAAAAGTGAGGCATGGAGAGCTTCACAGATACTAGAGTTAGTTCATGATGATTTGGCTAGTCCATTTTAGCATCCTTCTTTCAGCAAGGCCTAATATGTCCTCACATTCATTGATGAATTTTCTCAATATACTTGGGTGTACTTTCTCAAATGGAAGTTAGAGGTATTTGATCATTTTTCAGGACTTCAAAACTTGTGTAGAGAAGCAATCCGAGAAAGCCATCAAATTTTTGTACACAAACAATGGTGGTGAGTATGTCAACCATCGGTTTGAAAGATTTTTCACTTTAGAGGGGATTGATTTAAAAAATCCAATTCCATAGAATCCTCAACAAAATGGTGTTGCTGAATGGAAGAATAGATCATTGAAGGAAATGAAAAACTATATGATTCACTCTAGACCTCTTGCACCATAGTATTGGGTAGAAGCCATTAACTATGCTTGTTATATCCAAAATCATGTTCCTCACTGAGCCTTGAAGGGAGTTACTCCTTTTGAAGCTTGGAATGGTCAAAAGCCATTAGTTAAGCACTTTCAAGTTTTTGGCTCTCCTACATGGGCCCATATTCTTGTAGAGAAATGTAAGACCTTATATCTATAGAGAAAACCTTGCATATTTGTAGGTTATCATGATGGTGTGAAGGGTTATCGGTTGCTCCACCCTACTACACATGAGTTGTTCATTGAGAGGAGTGTTTAATTTGAGGAGGGACCTTCAATCTCCCTTTCTATTGCTTCTCTAACTCCTACTTTGACATTGGAGTCACTTAGAATACATGATAGATCTTTTGATGAGTCAGATTCACATGAGTTGTCTTCTACCTCCACTTCTGATGAAAAGAGTGATTTAGAGGACTCACCTCCTTCCTCTCCTAGTCATCATTCACAAGTTGATGATTCTCCTTCAGATTCTCCATATTCTTTTCCACTTTAGGCTAGATAATCCTTGCAATCTGTAGGTGATTGGGTTGGGGATCCATTAGACACTAGGTAGACTTGTTTACAATTCCAAGATGCTGCACATGTCTTCATTTCTACTAGCTTAGATCCATAGTCCTTTCATGAGGCTTTTGGTATTCTTGAGTAGGATATAGCTATGCAGGAAGAGTATAGTTCCTTGATGAGGAACCACACTTGGGATCTTGTCCCTCTTCCTAAGGTAAGAAAAATTTTTCGTTGTAAGTGGATCTATTGGAAAAAAATTGTAGTAGATGGGTCAGTTGACAAACACAAGGCTCGCTTGGTCACCAAAGGATTCTCCAAGTTCCTGGGATTAAGTACTCTAAGACTTTTGCACTAGTTTCCCAAATGAATTCCATTCAACTTGATCTTGCCATTGTTACAACCAATTGTTGGGAAGTACATCAAATGGATGTGAAGAGTGCTTTTCTTCATGGTGACCTTCATGAGGAGATCTACATGAAGTAGCCATAGGTTTTCCTTAAGGATTCTTCACTTGTGTGTCATCTTTGAAAGTCTATCTATGGCCTTATATTCTATTAGTTGGATTCACTCAGTGCCATTCTAATCCTAATGTCTACATTCTACAACAAGGTGATTCACTCCTATTTTTGGTTTTTTATGTTCATGACTTGCTGATCATAGGAAGTTCTTCACCCACAATTAAGGCTATCAAATTTTCCCTTCAAGATAGTTTCTTGATGACTGACTTGGACTTATTACATTACTTTCTTGGGATTGAGATCTTTCAACCTCCTTCTAGGATCACTATTACACATTCCAAGTATGCTCTAGATTCACTCTTGAGGTTTCATATGGCTGACTCTATGCTTGCTCTGACTCCCTTCCTTTCTGGAGTCAAACTTGAGGCTCAGTGTTCTTCTCCACTTGTTGATGTCACCTCATATTATCAACTTGTTGGGAGTCTCATTTATTCAACTCGTATAAGACCTGACATCTCATATGCTATAGGCATGGTCTCTTGACTCATGTAGGAGCCTCATGAGCTACACTGGAAAGTAGCCAAGTAGATCCTTCACTACATTCAGGATTCTCATAGTTATGGGATTCACTATGCAATAGGTATTGAGCTTGATTTGGTGGGCTACACAAATTCAGATTGGGCAAGTGATTCTTAGGATCACAAGTCTACTTTAGGTTATAGCTTCTCACTTGGTTTCAGTACTATTTGTTGGTTGAGCAAGAAGTTGTCTGCTATTGCTCTATCTTCTACTGAGGATGAGTATCGAGGGGATGTGAATGCTGCCACTAAGGCCATTTGGCTTCAACATCTTCTCATTGTGTTTGGTATCTAGATCAAATGACCATCAGTCATATCTTGTGACAACTAGAGTACCATTCAGATCTCATAGAATCTAGTCCATCATCAATCGAGCAAACACATCAAGATCCACATGCACTACATTGAGGAGCTCATCCATGGTCATGTCATTGACCTTCACTATTGTCTAACTTCTAAGTAGGTTGCTAATATCTTCACCAAACCCTTCACTGAGAGCAAGTTCCTTCATTTGTGAGATTTTTTGGGGGTGCGAGATGCTTCATCTTTTGGGGGGGGGGGGGGGGGGTGGCCTCTTCCTTTCACTTGGAGTCTTGATTATTTTTGGAGGTCTCTTCTCTCTCTTTTGGGGGAATTTTATACACATGGATACCTCATCAGGCTTGACTTGTTGGGACCCATTTCTCCATCCACCTAAGCTTCACTTATGGGGGGTGTTAGTGTAATTTTTTAATTTCCTAGTGGGTTATCTAGTTTTCCCTATATTACTAGTTTTTTCCTACACTTTTATTAATTTTTCTTAGGTTAATAAAGCATGTCTCATTTAGAAAGTGGTTGCAAGGTGTCACCTTCCTACATGTGACCATCCATTAGCTATCTTAGAAAGATACTTTGCTATCTTTAGTCTGATAGGTGGTTGCTCCTCATTGGTCGATGTTGCCACCTCCTCCCTCTTCCTAGTCTATATAAGCATGCTACCTAACTTGTATTTGTGATCGATTTCTTTTTCATCCTCTTAATTCTATTTTTCTTCCAAAATTTGCATTACTCTCTTGGAGAATAACTATATGTTGCTATTTTAATTTTTTATCATTTGCATTCATAGTTTAGATATGTATTCTTTGCACTAGTTTTTTGGGTTATCAATCTTTTCAAATTCTAACAATTTGTCTTTCTACCAAACTAGGTATTCCATGTAATCTTTTCCTTTGGTGCTTTTACTTACTTGACTACTCAATATGTTTTCAATGTCATCTATTTTATTCTTAGGGTAATCCAAGTTACCTTTCCATTTTTCATCTAATTCAAAATACTCAAAGATATTTGCAATGGTGAATATAGGTGAAATTTCCATGTCTTCTAGTAATTCAATTTCAGAGGCATTTCCACGATCAAACTTCCTTAGGACCTTACAAGGAAAAAAATGATTCATCTTCAACTTGTTGTAGGTGCCAAATGGAAATCTATTTTTCTTCAAGGAAATCATTACATCATCATCAACTTCAATAGATTTATATATCCTTCACTTATCTACTCTCTATTTGTATTCTAGATTACTATCTTCTAGGTTCCTTTTAACTCCCTCATGTAAAGCCTTCATGAAATTACAAATTCACTAGCTTCAATACTCCTATTTATCTCAAGGTTCAAATTTCTCAATTTAGTACTTCCTTTAGAATTCATTCTAATAATAATCCCAAAAGATGCCTTCTCAGTGATCCCGTTCATAGAATTATTGAATGTGAATGCTTCGTGTGCAAAAATAAACTCCAATTAGTAGGCTTATCTCCAACCAAACATCTCAATGGGTTACCCTAAATTTTTTTTATAGCTTCAGTTAGTCCATCTATTTGTGGATGAAAGGTCAAACTATACTTCAACTCTGTATTTGTCTTCTTCCAAAATATCCTCTAGAGATAATTAGTGAATTTAGTATCTCTATTTGAAATACTAGTTTAGGAAATCCTTGCAATCTCACATCATTCTTAAAGAACAATTCAACTATATGTACAATATCATGACTTCTTACAAGGTATGAAATGATCCATCTTTAAAAATGTGTCAACTATTACCAAAATAGAATCATTATCTCTCCAAGTTCTAGGAAAAACAAAAACAAAATCCATACTAATATCTTCCAAAGGATTATCAAGTATAGGAAATGGTGAATATAATCCCAAATTATGACTAGTCCCTTTTCTATTTGACAAATTATGCAACCTCTTAACAATTTTTTACACATTCTTATATATTTGGGGCCAAAAAACCTATCTAAAATCAACTTCACTATTGTATCAATCCCAAAATGTTCAACAAGTCCACCACTATGCTTATTCTTTATGATGTTCTCTCTCATAGATCCTCTATGTATGCACAACTGAATTCTCATAAACAACATGTCCTCTTGAATGAAATAATCAGCCCACTTGTCCCTTACTATCTAATCTTTACAATCTTTCCAAGGTTTTGCAAAATCAAGATTAGTTTCATACAAATACTTCAAATCATTAAACCAAGTACCTATCCTTTAATTTTTTTAAGAAAATTCCTTCTTTAGATCAAAGCATCAAAAAATTTGTTTGACTATCCACTTCATATGTCTTTGTGTCAACTTATTCTGACTTCCCAAATAGTACAAAACTTTATTATCAGTATAAAAGACAAAATCCTTAGGTATTTAATAATGTATCCATTTCCTTAGAGATTGAACAATAGAATATAATTCTTGATCATAAATTGAATATTTCCTCTTAGCATCATTCAATTTCTCACTAAAGAAGGCTACATGTCTTCCATCTTGACTCAAACTACTCTAATAGAACTTCCATTAGCATCACATTCTACTTGAAAAAATTTACTAAAATCATACAAACCAAGTGTAGGAAATTCTACAATCTTTTGTTTCAGTGTTTGAAAACTCTTTGTTGCTCCATGTACCCATTTTAAATCCTTTTTTGTTTCCTCTCATAGTTTTAGTGATTTTATTAGAAATAACATTGAAATTTTTGATGAAATTTCTATAAAACCTTGCCAATCCATGAAATAATCTTACCTCTCCACCATTCTCATGTGTAGGCCAATCAAGAATAACTATCACCTTTTTAGGATCCATTTTCAAACCTTCAACTAAAATAATGAAACCAAGATACACAATCTCTTCCTTCATAAATGAATATTTCTTCAGTTTAATCAATAATTTCTCCTCTTTCAATCTCTTCAATACTTGTCTAGCATGTTAAAGATGCTCTTCCTTAATCTTATTGAATATCAAAAAGTCATCTAGACATACAATCAATAGTTTACTCAAGAATCTTTTCAAAACCTCATTCATCAATTTCATAAAAGTACAAGTTGCATTAATTAAACCAAAGGGCATAAACAACTACTTATACAAACCTTCATTGGTTTTAGAAGTAGTTTTTCACTCATCCCCTTCTCTAATTATGATATGATGATAGCCACTTTTTAAATTAATATTTGGTAAAATATCTCCACTAAAACTATCCATTATGTTATCCATCCTAGGAAAAAGAAATCTATATTTCATTGTTATCTTATTTATAGCTCTAGTATCAGTGCGCATTCTTTGTTCTCCATTATTTTTAGGTTCTAACAAAAAAAGTATATCATAAGGACTCGATATTTCTCTAATCATACCCTTCTCAAGAAATTCTTTCACTTTCTTATTTAACTCAATCCTTTCATCAAGTGTCAATCTATGTTGTGCTTTATTAGGAAAACTAGCTCTAGGTATCAAACCCATGTAATGACTTATACTTCTCATGGGTGTTAAATCATCAAATACATTATCATAAATTATGTCATGAAATTTTTCTAAAAAGGATTCAATCTCAGGTGCATGCTCTAACTCATGTTGTTTCTCAGTCTTTCTAGGAATCAAGGAAAAAAAACTTATGTTCTTTTACATCTCTAGCAAATTGATTACCTTCAACCAAACACACTCTAACTGTGGTACATTGATTCTCCTCGGGTTTCTCTACCAAGGGTAACAATATTTGTTTCTTTCCATCTATCCAAATAGTATACTAATCTAATCTACCATTATGTAAAACTTCTCTATCACACTACCAAGGGCTACATAAAAGGATATGGCAACAATCCATAGGCATAATATCACATGAGACTTAATCATGATAACCCCAATTTTGAGTTTAACAAGGCATTATTCACTTACAATTAATTTATGCTACTTCTAGATACAAGAAACATGATAAGGCTTAGGATGTCTCAATCTCTGCAACTATAACTTCCACTATTAGTGATTACCTTGCAATATTTTCTAGCTATTTTATATTTGGATTTGAATAGGCTTCTTAAAATAGGTTCTCCATTAGTTTCCTCATTCCATAAGATTTTTCTTAGCATCAAGTTCTCACTAATTTCAGTTTCATTAGGTAGTTCAACAACTTATTCACAAGCCAAAGTGCTCCCAGCTATTACCTCTAATCTTCTTCCTAGATTTTTTACATTCAAACGCCCTATGTCCTTCTCCATATTTATAAAAAGTACCTTTAATTCAAGATCTTTCCTCTCTTTTTCCACCATTATTATTCCTAGTGTCATTAGTATAGCTACATCTAGTATGGTTTCCTCTTATGCCAATAGGTTCTTCCTTCCATTATGATTTTCCTTTATCTTGAATTGTGATGTCAGATCTACTACCTTCTCCATATGTTCTACCTTTGCTCCTCTAAAATTTTCCACCTCTTCATCTCTATCTCTGATCATGTTTCTTTGCTAATATTTCTTCATCCTTCAAAGCATACTGATATGCTTCTTTCACATTTTCCATCTTAACATAGTTGATCTCATCCAAAATTGATGTCCTTGGACCATTTAGATATCTTGCCACCTTCTCAGCTTCATCATCTATATTCCTAGAAGTGATATCTAGTCTATAGAATTTGTAGAAGTTGGTGTATAAATGATGTGAAACCTAACTTCACAGAACTCAAAATGATCACCTACAAGAAAAAACCTATTACAAGGAAGAGAGAAGCAAGTAGAGAAGAGTGTCTCTCAAAGATGAAAATATATTCAAGAGAGACAATAATGAATCAAAAGTGTTACAAAATACAAGAGGATAAATCCATGTAAAAGGAGATCAACATTTCTCAAAAAGGAAACCCTAAAGAGATAATGTGACATTTAATAAAAGAAAACAAATATTAAATGTCACATTCATGAAGAGACAAAATTTAATACTCCAATAGTCAAATCTTAAGAGTAAGTAAAACATAATAAAACTTCTACTCTAACACCCCACCTCAAGATGAGTGACAATCCAGCTACAAATATTGCAAATAAAAGTAAAGAAACTACAATGAAAAGGGAAACTTGGGTCCTAAAAAAAAGTCCTAATTAGTTACCCAATCACAACCAAATCTCTATAAAGTGGAGAAATATAGAAAACTACATGGGAAAAACTCTACTCCAAAAAGAGATGAAAAAACATGCTAAAAAACATGAAAGGAAGGAAGACCTCACTAAGAGCCCCCAAGGACAATTTCCTTCATCCTAAGCATAGTCCACAACTAAGGATAGCATGGTGATGCAAAAGATTTAGTGAATATGTCAAAAACTTGTGCTTCTATAGGAATGTACTCCAAGAGGATAACACCATCATGATTCAACTATCAGATGAAATACATGTGAATCTTGATATCCTTAGTACACTAATGCTCCACTGGCTTGCAAGAAATATGAATGACACTTTGATTGTCACAACAAAGCAAAGTGGGACTATCAAGAGGAAACCCAAACTCAGTCATCAACTATCAAAGCCACAAAATCTCCTAACTAGCTAACACTACTTCTTGATATTTGATCTCTATAGATGATAATTCAATAGAAGACTACTTCTTACAAGACCATGTGATAGTACTAGAGCCAGGAAAGAAAACAAATCTAGATGTAGACTTCTGATCATCAACATCACTACTCCAATTTGAGTCATTAAAGCTTACAATGTATGGGGATATCATAATGTAGTAAATGCAAAAATGTTAAGTGCCCTAAGTAGCCTCAAGATAAATTTGGTAGCTTTCCAATGGATCTCATGAGGGTCATGGGAAAATTGAGAGACAAGACTAACTACAAAGGGGAGATTGGGATGGGTATGTGTTAGGTACAAAAAACTGCCAACCAATTATTGGTATAAAGTGGGATCCACTAAAGCCATAGGATAAGTAGTAGACAACATGACACTTGATTAAAAATGGTATAGGGGAAGGCTTGCAATCAAGAATGTTGAAGCATTGTAGCATATCAAAAGCATACTTCTTCTGACAGATGGAAATACCACCAAAAGTATAAGTAACCTATAGGCCCAAAAGATAGTGTAGAAGATAGAGATCTATCATCTCAAATTGCTCCATCAATGCTCTTTGAATACTCTAAATCATGGAGGATGAGCTAGCAGTAATGATGAGATCATCAACATAGAGAAAAAGTATCACATTATCAACCCCTCAACACTGAATGTACACTATATGACCAAAATGATGACATGCAAAGTTTGTAGAAAGTAAGAATGAGTTCATCTTCTCATACCAAGCTTGAGAGGCTTGTTTGAGACCATACAATGAACATCGAAGCCTACAAACTAATGAAGAGTCTTACACAAAGCCTTGAGGCTACTCCATATAGATCTCCTCATGAAGATCACCATGCAAGAATGTACTCTTCACATCCATCTGAAAGACTAGCCATTCTTGTGAAGTTTCTAGTGAAAGGACAAAATGAATAGAATTCATCTTAGCGATAGGAGAAAAAGTCTTAGAGTAATCAATACCCTCAATATGTGAGAATATCTTTCCAACAAGATGTGCCTTTTACTTATCAATGGAGCCATATACAACATACTTGGTATGGTACAATCACTTGCACCAAACCAAATTTCTTCCTTTTGGAAGAGTACAAAGATCCCAAGTGTGACTCTTCATCAAAGAAGAATACTCCTCATCCATAGCCAATCCCACTTTGAATGTCTAGTTGCCTCAGAAAATCTCTATGGATCTATAAAAATAACATGAATCAAAAGACTAGAACTAGATGTCTAAGCTCAAGTATGATGGATATCTATAGGATCTCCTTCCAAAGGACCAACTAATTAAATTATAACATAGGCCCACCTAGGAATAGGTGGAGCAATTGGTGATGGTGGAGGAGGTGGATGCAGTGGATCATCTTCTACATCATTGTCAAAAGATGGAGCATCCTCAATAGATGAAGAGAAAGGAGTAAGAAATGAGGAGGAAACCAAGGAAGGAGAATTAGGAAAAGGAAAACACTCATCAAACTAGACATCTCCTTGAAACAAGACCTCTCATTATTCAAGATCAAACAACATGTAAGCCTTCACATCCTCACAATAGCCAACAAAAATGAGTGGTCAAATCTTCTTCTCCATAGATTTTCTCTAACCATAAAAAATAAAAGCCCATGCCTTATTGCCAAAAACTCAAAATATGGATACATCAAGCTTGGGATGAGACCAAGCCTCCTTAGGAGTCATATGTCACAATTCCTTGTGGGGCATCCAATTATGAATCTAGTTGGCACAGTTGACTTCTTTAGCCCAAAAAGAAGACTGTATATCCCCTAATTGAATCATGAAATTTTCCATCTCTTGTAAGGTTTTGTTCTTTCTATTGGAAAAACCATTCTTAAGAGGGACATTTGGAACTAAAAGCTGATGTAGTAAACCATCCTCAATGCAAAAATCAATGAATGCTTAATTCACGTACTCCCCCCATTATCTATGCATATATGTTTGATAGGAAAACTAGATTATTTCTCCACAAAAGTCTTAAAGATTTAGAAGGAATCAAATAAATTATATTTGTACTTAATAAAGTACACCCAAATGCATCTAGAGAAGTAATCAATGAATGTTAGAACATGGAAAGCCCCTAAAAAAGGAGTAGGAAAGGACATCTCTATTAACCAAATCCAAGGGTGCCTTAGCACGAGTGACTAATCCCAAACAAAAGTGGTGCAAGAGCACCCACTATAAATCAATATCAAACCTTAGATCCAAATATAAAACATTGAATCTCAATATAAAACCTTAGAAAGATTAATCAATAGGCATCTAGACCAAAATTGTATGACCTAGTTCCAAGATTGACATTGTTACAAGCCCTTGGTCAACTATGGTCAAAGATGGTCAAAGGGCCTAGAACCTTATGATTTTGGATCATTTTATGTTTTATCATGTTTAGGACCTATTTTGATCATTAGGTTTAGGTTTTCATAAATTTTCTCATAAAGCGCAAAAAGTGCAAAAAAAGCAAAATTGCTTGAAAAGTTGTCAAACAATTTTCAAACAACCTTTTGTAAATCAAAGCTAAAACTTCCCCAATAGCCATAAAAAGTTTGAAATTTTTTTATGGACATTGGAAGGCCTATAATAATACCTTTTAGGTGGGTGTTAGTTAGAGATGATGCACTTTCAATAAAACCTATTGTTCTGTGTTGTATGGATTAGTATGGATTCTTCCAAAGTTTTAGACCTGCATTTTTGGATAGGTGGATGAAGTAACTCTCCAATTCTTCTAGTTTTAATTTTTCATCTATTCCCTAAATAAAGATATTCAAATTTTGTGTAAGTAGGTCCAAATTTCTTGCTAACCTAGGGTTTGAAATATTTTCAAGCATAGAAGAGGATTTCGCCATGGGAATTTTGTTAAAAATAGTGAATACTAAGAGAGGGAGCAAAATTACTATTCTACAAACTTTTGTTACCAAATAGATATTAATAATTACTTTGAACCATGCATAAGAAAGTAAAAAAATAATGTTGAATAGTAAAGGTAATCATACATAAAGAGAACTCATAACACCATATTTTGTTAACTAGGAAAACCCTAGCCAAGGGAAAACCCTAGTGGGAATAATGCCCACAAAGATATACTAATATATATGTTCCTTGTTAGAGGATAGACCCTATTAGGAGTCACTAAGTAAATTTAGTATATAGAGTCCCTATTAGGAGACTTTGAATCCCTGTCAAGAGATTCCAACCCTATTAGGAGTTGTTGAATGAAGTATGCAAGAAGAGCGCACTACCCAAACATGCACTTTCAATTACAAGAAGAGCTCACTCCATAAATAAGTAATTGAACTTTAAGTTCCTCAAATATAAATGTAGAGATGCTATAACTTCTTCTCAACTAATCTCTGACCTTAGCTTAATCTCAAATCACAAAATCAGGTTCTCAAATGCTTTGCATATATCGCTTCACAAAAAGTTTGCATATCATTTTTCACATCAAAGCGCACACTTAATCTTGTAAGAAGTCCCTTATATAAATACCACACCTTTTCAAAAATTGGTGCTAGGTTAGATAAAACCACAAATATACTTTTTCAACTTAGAGTAAATGTCTAAGATGTTGACCCTAATTGGTCAAGTAATTATTTTGTAAAAAAAATAATTCCTTTACCTTTCATTCTGATGTCCTATACATCTTAATTATCATTCTTTCATACTTTTTTTTTACTGATGTTTGAGGTTATACATGTCATTACCAACATGTATACTATCTCCATATAACCTTGCTACTCATAATATAATGTCAAAAACATTTTACATATAAAACAATGTACTATTTAACATTTATTTTTGAGGTTTACTACAAGTATGTACATCATGTGTTTCCATTAATGAAAACACTTGCATATCTATATATAGTCAATTGTCAAAAATCCCCCCCCCTTTGGCATTGATGGTAACAAAGTAAGGAAAATTGGCTAAGTAATAAAAACTAAACAGAAACATGTATTACTTATTATACATTACAAATACTTCATATTAAAAATGCTCCCCCTTTCTATATGATTACTACATACATAACTTACTACAATTTTCTTCTACAACTTCTCCCCCTTTGACATCAATGACAAATGTTGGAAGGTCCAAAAATTGTCAAAACTTTCTATCTTGTTGCTTCAAGCTGATATTATCTTGATGCAATCATCACAATTTATCTTCAAACTTTTCATACATTTCTCCCATGTCTCCTTTTCTACTTTAGTAAAGGTGAGAATTACACATAAGGCATATGATGCAATCTCAACTGCATTAAGGTTGAAGTATGTAAAATTAGAATAAGTCTCCTTTTCTTTGACACATTCCTCCATTTGTCTCTCAATAGTTGATGCCTTTAGAGTAATAGATTCTCTTAATTCTGATAGTCATCTCAAAAAAAATTATTTATCAAATTGTAGTTTGCTGATGTTAGAGTGAACACTAGCAACTTGTCCTTCAAACTCATCAATTCTACAAGAGGATTTCTATATCTGACTAGTTAGAGCTTCCAACTCACTTAGCTTCCCTTGAATCTTGTTATCCAACTTTATTGTCAACTTATGAGATAAAGTACATTTGATGTACAGTACCTTACCAACTTGTTAACATTTTTGAAGTTCCTTGATACAAGTATCAAGACTAATCAAATCATTCTTAATATTCTAACAAATGGTGCTAAAAAGATTAGCATCATGTGAAATTTGAGCCTTAGACTTAGCAACATTCAACAAATTTGTAAACTCATCATCAAATGATTTTATAACTACTTGAGTTCTTTGTTTGGGTTTTCTTTTGTATGTTTGGCTAAAAGGGTGTTGTGCAATCTGTCTGTCACCTCCATTAATGCTCTTTGTAAACTCTTGACTTTTTTGTTCTTCGTAATCAATTTTGTCAAAGATGAGATCAAGTTAGTTTGATCATCATCATCACTTGTAAGATTAGTGAGAGATATAGGAGTGGATGAACTAGATGCTTTTACCACATCTTCCTCTTGTTTCTTCTTTCATGCCTTCTTTGATTTTCTCTCTTCTTCTTTTTCCTCTCTTTCTTTTCTTTCTTTTTAATTTCTTTTCTTTTTCTTTCTTTTCATTTTCATTTTCTCTCCTCTTTTCTTCTTCTTTTTGCTTCTTCTCCTCAAGAAATTTCTACTTGACTTCTTCAAATTTTTCCTTTTCTTCTTCTAGCTATCTTTTCTCTTATTTAATTAGTCTCAACTAATCCTATATATCTTCTGAATAAGATTTGGGCTGATTGAAAGGATTTTCATCAATGTTAATAGTAACATTTGTCTAATCAATCTGCATAGTATCACCACTTACTGATACTTCCAAATTTTTCTCTATAGTGGTAGTTTCTACCTTTAACTCACTCATCATTTGATTGATGGCTATTGAATTTTGACTTCGTATAAGATTCTTAACATTCTAAACTACTGACATATCCATAATTACACCAAATATAAATTTATCCAACAAATTCTATGCAAGAAATGATAAAATTACCTTTTCTTTTGAGGTAGGGTTTTTCTTGAAATCATCTTTACAAATTGATTTCGTATGCTCTAATCTTCTAAAATGATTCACAATATGGAAATAATTATGTTTTGTACTCCTTTTATCCAACTTGAACTTGTATTAATTGTGTACTTTGCTAACTCAGAAAATTTGTTAATTGCATTCTAAAATCAAATATATGCTCAAGATCATCTATCCAATCTTCAAATGCTACCTGAGGATAACTATAGCTTCCATCCATCATAACAATACTTCACAAAACTTTGCCTCATGAAATCTTTTGTAAGAACATTGATTCCATCTACTATTATAGGGTCAACCTTTTTTGAATTACAATAGTAACTCTTATTTCCTTCATAATTTTTTACTAAAAGATCTAGATTCCAAGTGAGCTCAGCCATGGTCTAGATTCATCTAGATACACCTTTTTCCAACCTCGCTACTCACAGTTGTATCTCTACCTGGAGTTCTGATTTCTAGTGTGAGCTTAATTCAACTTAGTTGGATCAAACTCAATTCCTGACTTTAATCTTCTTGACTCTGCATCATCTAAATTTTCTTTGGAAATATGTAATCCTTTTACAAATTCCTCACCAAGTTCTTCTCTAAGTTCACTAACTACATTTGTTTGATCTTCATTTTCTTCCTTACTTTTGAAGTTTCTTTCATGATTCCTTCTTTCATTTCCAAATTTTTGTTCATTTTTTGCTTCTGTCCATTTTGGTATACTTTGTAGTATATTTGAAGATGTTGCATAATTGACATACTATGGTTCTACTTCTAGGATTTTGTTAATCAATAGGTGCTAGACAATTCCAGGCTATGTGTCCAAAGTTGTTACACTTATAACACACAATCTACTTTCTTTCATCAAAAGGTCTTCTTTCTCTTGATGTCCTCTCATTCAATCTTCTTCTATCTACAGGATTAGTATTTTAAGACATTATTCTATTCCTTTTATCATTATCATATTTAGGCTTCTTACAATCAATTTCTTTATGACTCATATGATGACAATTATGACAATAAAAACTTGTAACATGATTAAATGACTTATTTGTACAATTTCTGTGCATATGACTTATTCCATTACATGAAGCAAACTTACCTCTAAATTCATACCTAGTTTCCTTAGGAGATTCTACTTGGTTAGGTTCATCCAATTTCATAGTTTCCTTCTTTGTTCCAACTTCTTTGGATTTATAAGAAGATTGATTGGATTCAATCTTATCATCAGATTTTTCTTTTCTTTTAGATCTGATCCACTTTCAATTTTCTTTGCAGATATATTAAATAGGTAACAAAGACTAGTCTTATCATAGGTAGGTCTTTGTATTAACGTAGATTCATCAAGTTTTTCTCTACTATAATAAAGCTTTTCAAGCTATACCTTACTTTGAGTTAGTTCACCTTTCACAATAATGTTGTACTTTTGAAGTTCTTCATGATCTTCTCTTAATGCTTCAAGCTCAGATGTCAACTTTGTTAGATTGTTTCTAAGATTTGAATTTTCAATCTTTAATTCAAATTCAAATTTGTTAGGATCACTATTCAAACTTAACTTCATATCAGTAATCTTCAACTCATGCTTCAAGATCTTGTACTCTATTTTCAGCTTTGAATATTCATCATCACCATTTTTAGATCCAATAGAATTAGTCTTGGATTTTAGATACTCAATTTTGTCCTTCAGTTGTCCAATGTATACTTTGGTGTTCACATATATCCTTCAACTTATCTCTTTCTTTAGTAAGATCAATTTTTTCAAGTGCCTCTTCAAGGTTCTTCATCAACTATTCCATATCTATAGGTACCTTACTCAAGTTGTTAAGCCTCTTTTATGTAATTGTGCTCTAATACCAATTATTAGAAATAGTTAATACTAAGAGGTGGGTGGGGAGGGGGGCGGGGGCGAGGGGGGTGAATCAGTATTCTACAAACTTTTTTTTCCAATTGGATATTATTAATTACTTTGAACCATGCATAAGAAAGTAAACAAATAGTGTTGAACAATAAAGGTAATCATACACAAAGATAACTCATAACACCATATTTTGTTAACTAGGGAAACCCTGGCCAAGGGAAAACCCCAGTGGGAATGATGCCCACAAAGATAAAGATATATATGTGTGTGTATGTGTGTGTGTGTGTGTGTGTGTGTGTGTGTGTGTGTGTGTGTTCCTTGTTAGAGGATGGACGCTATTGGGAACAATAAACAAATTTAGTATATAGAGTCCTTGTTAGGAGACTTTAAATTCCTGTTAGGAGATTCCAACCTTGTTAGGATTTTTTGAATGAAGTATGAAAGAAGAGCTCATTGCCCAAACAAGTAACTAAATTTTAAGTTCCTCAAATGTAGATGTATAGATGGTGTAACTTCTTCTCAGTTGATATCTGACCTCAACTCAATCTTGGATCACAAAATAAAGTTCTCAAAAACTTCACATATATCGCTTCACAAAAAGTTGACATCTCACTTTTCACATCAAAACACACACTTAATCTCATAAGATATCCCTTGTATAAATACCATTCCTTTTCACAAATTGCTACTATACTTTTCTAACTTAGAGTAAACATCTAGGATGTCAGCCCTAATTGGTCAAGTAATTATTTTGTAAACAAAATAATTCCTTTACCTTTCATTATGATGTCCTGTATATCTTAATTATCATTCTTTTGTGCTATTTTTACTAATGTTTGAGGTTATACACATCATTACCAACATCTATACTATTTCCATCTAACCTCGCTAGTCATAATATGATGTCAAAAACATTTTACATATAAAACAATGTAGTGTTGTAAAGCATTTTCATACTTAGACAATTTTCTAAGTAACAAAAAGCTAAGTAGCTGTAATTCTATGGCTTACTAAAAGTATGTATGTATCATGTGTTGCCATTAATGACAACATTTGCATATATGTATATAGCCAATTGTCAACAAATTTAATGGCCTCTAGTGAAATCCTAGTATTGGATATGTATTTTAAGGTGCAAATGGATTTAAGTTTGCACTTGCAAGGTTCATTGAGAAATTTGATGCCCTAGGCATGCATTTCCCATGTGCATGCTAGGAAAAGGATGCAACATCTCTCACAACTCCAACCAGACTTGGCATCAAGGCTCGAAATCAAGTTTGTAACTTGTCTAAGGTTGTCCTTGTAGACACCTAAATTGAATTACACTACTAGGTAATCATATTTACTAATCTCCTAGGATATTATTGATTAAATATTTATTATTTAATTAATTAATCATGATCCCCTAGTTAATTAATTAATTTAATTAACTATAGCTCAATTGATAAAATCAAATGATAATCCAAAATCAATTTATCAATTAAATCCATATTTCTCTACTAAATTAAATAAACCCTCAAATATATTTAATTTAATCCCACATCCCTTATTTATTAAATAAATCATTTAATAAATTATTCAAACCCTTAAAACATCCCTAACCCTATCTTTACCCCTGATCCAAACCATCCACTCATACTAACCTCATTTAGCCTCCTAACTAGCCCATCCCATCAAAGCTTAGTGACTTGCCCCCTAACCCCCTTTCTAAGCTAAGTCTAATCCCTCTTCTAAACATGTGTGCAACTTTAAGCAAGGGTTAAGACTTGCTAACCCAAGACAAAGTCAACAAGTCTCCCTTATCCTCTTCCATCCCTATCCAAGAGCATTAATGACTCTTACATGCCATTAATGCCTCTTATATCCCTTTTAATGCCTCTTACATCCCTCTTACAAACTCATCTTCCTTCATTACTCCCCTTGACCCTCCATTTTGACAACCCAATCCCTTTGTGACACTTGTCAAAAGGCTAGAGCTCTAAACAAGCATAGTCCATGTGCCCCCCTTTCAAATCATCCTAGCCCTTCCCCACCATTCTTCCATCCTTGCATCCTGACTCTCCATTTCACTATCCCTTAGCCTATAAATAAAGAACTTCCCTCTCACAATCCATCATCAACTTTCATGAAAACTTATAATACCCCACTAACCACTACATCACAACCATTTCACACTATCACCATGCTGAAATACATCCACAACTCCATTGTTGAAATCATCACCCATCTACACACTTGTTAAAAACACCTATCCATTGGAAGCTTGAGCACACCATGAGCATACATCCCCTATCTATTAGGGATAGATCTATGTCATCATAGGTTACACCCAAGGAGCTTACCATTCTTGGCTCGCCTTCCTTCTTGGTTATAACCTCATCCTATCATAAGTGTTTACTTATTTAGTTTTGTAAATGTTTTTGTTAGTATTAGTATTCAATATTACAATACTAGATTAGGTGATATAGATCTCACATGTTCCCATTTTTTTTGTAGGATGGAGTCCTAGAACATGTACTTCCTTTATAAATGGAGGCCTAATTACCCTAGTTTTCTAAGAAAGAAAGTGAACAAAATCCCATTTGGTTGTGCCATAAAATCTTGGTACCGTAGAATGTTTTGGTAAGTCCCAAAAGGGTACCCAAAACTAAATTTTGTTCCTTGGGTTGCATGGAGATATTTCCTTTAAACTCTAATTTTCATCAAAAAGGTCTACTAGATCTTTTTGATGGTTTAACAAAGCAACTATATGGAAAAACTTACATGGTTTGGTTTTAACCATTGTTTCATGTCATTGGTGACCTCAATAGACTATTCCCATGTGTTGGAGTCTTCCTTGGTCATTTGAATAAGTTTAAGGTTGTTTTCCTAAAATTGGTCAATTTGTGCATTATAAGAAACTTGTGATAAGTTGTCTTGCTCATAGGGTTCCCTAGTGATTAGAGTTTTCCTTTTTTGGGTGTAGGATTATGATAACCTAGTATCATCCTTGTAGTACTTGTTATTTTTTCTTGCACATTTTATCATCCTCACCAAGAGGTTTGGTTGAAGAACTTTAGTGAAGAGGGTTTTTGAACCAATTGATCACCTTTGTGATTAGCCCCACTAGACTCCATTGCATTAAGTGGTGTGAGAGAGAAGAGGAGGAAATACCTAGTAGGGTAAAAAATTCTAAACTAGCGAAAATAGTAAGGGAGTAAAGAGAAACTACTATTTCTCTTGCAAAGAGGTTGAAGGAAGTTGAAGGAAATTCAAAGGCAAGTTGAACAAACAAAGACACACATAGTCTGAAGAAGATCTAAATGTAGAGGTTGAAGGTTTTGATGAAGATGATGAAGTAACCACTAAAAAAATGCCTATGTTGAATGCTCTCAAATCCATGGAGAAAAGAACCATGGAGGGGAAGTTGGAATTTCCAACTTTCAATAGAAAAATGAATGTTGATGTAGCATTGGATTGGATAGAAGCCCTAACTAGTTTCTTTGAGTGTGAAGATATCCCAAAGAAGCAAATGGTAAAGATGGAAAAGTCCAAGTTGAACGAAGCAACCCTAACTTGGTGGAACTTCATCCAAATAGAAAGGGTGAAGAAAGGAAGAAACATGATTTCTTCTTGGGATAGAATGGCAGCACTACTCAGGGAAAAATATGTGCCTGAAGACTATGGTGTCCAACTCCATAGGAGGAAACAAAGTATGAAGCAAAAGGATCTAGATGTTAGTTCCTATATAGAGTTCTTAAAATTGTGTATAAAGACCAACATATTATAGGATGAGGAAGAAAAATTTGCAAGGTAAATGAATGGCCTTAAGTTACCCATCCAAGAAGAACCTAGCCTTCACACTCCCAATTCCATGAACAAGATCTACCAATTAGCACTCAAGGTGGAAGAAAAATGGAAGAGTAGGTAGGATCAAAATAAAGGCAAGGAGAATAATAAAAATTTCAAGCCCAAGAATAATTCTTGGAACAATGGGTAGAATAGTGGAAACAAGCCTACTGATCAAAATAAGGATCAGGGAGGAAAAAGTTCTAATGGAAACTATAGAGGAGAAAAGTCTTTAAGAGGTAGAGGAAGAGACAATGGGCCTCTCACATGCTACAATTGTAATCAAGTAGGACACCATGTAGGAAAGTGCCCTAAAAAGAGAAACAACAATCAAGGGGAAACAAGAGCACAAATTATGGAGGAAGAGAAATTTGATTGTAGTGAACTTGAGCCTAAGGAAGGAGCATGTCTAGTGATGAGACAAGCATTTTTTCAGATCCCTCAGACCCAAGAGACACACCAAAGAAATAATATCTTTAGGACAAGGATCAAGTGCCAAGGCAAGGTATGCAATTTGTTGATTGATTCAGGTTCTACTAAAAATCTAGTTTCTTTTGAAATGGTAGAGAAATTCAAACTACCTAAGAAACCCCACCACTTTCCATATCTTGTCTCTTGGCTAACAAAGGGTCAAAAAACCTTAGTGATAGAACAAGCATGTGTAGAATTTTCTCTAGTAGATTCAAGGATAAGGTACTTTGTGATGTTGTAGAAATGGATGCATCTCATATACTTCTAGGAAGACCCTAGCAGTATGATGTTGATGCCATCCACCATTGCAAGAAGAATACCTATTCTATAACTAGGAATGGTGTAACCTTTACCATGAAGCCCATGCCTAATCCTAAAGTGAAACCTATTGTTATAACCATAGGGGAGAAAGAAATGATTAAAGCCTTGAAAGAACCTAATGTCCAAGGTTTTATTTTGGCCTCTAAGCCAAAGGAAAACATAACTTCTAAGGACAAGGATCTTGTCCCTAAAGAAATACAAGATCTACTACAAAAGTATAGTCAGGGCACTATTACTAATTTACCCACAAGAATCCCTCCCATTAGAGATATCAGTCACCAAATTGACTTCATACCTAGCTCTTCCCTACCTAACAAGGCACCCAATAAAATGACACCTACTCGACATGCACAAATTGCCTATTAGGTGAATTATTTGTTAGAAAAAGGTCCAATACAAGAGAGTTTAAGTCCTTGTGTTGTTCCATATATCCTTGCTCCTAAAAAAGATGGAAAATGGAGGTTGTCTACTGATAGTAGGGCTATCAACAAGATTTCCATAAGGTATAGATTCTGCATGCCTAGAATTGAGGATCTATTGGATCAACTAGGAGGAGCTTGCTATTTCAACAAAATAGACATGAAGTCTGGCTACCATCAAATTAGAATAAAACCAAGTGATGAATGGAAGAAAACATTCAAAACTACTAAAGGTTTGTATGAATGGTTAGTAATACCCTTTGGGTTAAGAAATGCCCCTAGCACTTTTATGAGGCTTATGAATGAGATATTCATAGATTTTATTATCAAATCTGTTGTTATTTACCTTGATGACATACTAATATTTAGTCATAACAAAGAGGAACATATTGATCATGTGGAAAAAGTATTAAGGAGGCTTCATTAGCATAAGTTGGTGATCAAATTTGAAAAGTGCACGTTCATGAAGAAGGAACTTGTGTTCCTAGGATTTGTAATCTCACAAGGTACCCTCAAGATGGACCCATAGAAGGTTGAAGAAATCATCAACTAGCCCCCACCAAAGAACCAAGGTGATGTAAGAAGCTTTGATGGTATTGCCACCTTCTATAGGAAGTTTATCAAAAACTTCAGTCATGTGTGTGCACCCATACTTGACATCATCAAAGGAGGAAAGAAGAGTAAATTTTATTGGACAAAAGAACCCAATGATGGATTTCAGTACTTGAAGAATAGAGTCTCTCAATACCCAATCTTGGTTCTACCTAACTTCAATAATGTTTTCATTGTGGAAACTGATGCAAACGATTTGGCCATAGGTGTAGTCCTAAGTTAGGAATGTAAGGTAGTAGCTTTCTTTTCTGAGAAACTAAATGATTCTAAGAAAAAAATTTCAACTTATGATTTGGAGCTTTATGCCATGGTACAAGCCCTCAAGAATGGAGGCACTATCCAATTCCAAAGGATTTTTTAGTATACATTGACAACCATGCATCAAGTTTCCTCAATTCTCAGGAAAAGCTATATGTTAGACATTTGAAATGGATGGAGTAGTTGCAAGCTTATACTTTCAACATCAAACATAAGAAAGGTATTGCAAATAAATTTTTTGATGCCCTTAGTAGAAGGTTTGGTATAGTTGAAGAAGTAAAACTACAAAGTGTGGGAATTGATTCCTTCAAGCACTTATATGCTAAAGATCTTGATTTTGCAAAAATTCTTCAAGTTTGCACAGAGATGGTTGGAAGATACCATATAGATTTCTTTGAATATCTTATTTAGAATGGAATCCTATTCAAAGGATCTCAATTATGCATTCTAAAATGCTCAATGAGGACAAATATCATCAAGAAGAAACTTTATGGTGGTCTAGGAGGACATTTTGGCATTGACAAGACAATAAACATGGTGAAAAGAAGCTATTATTGGCCAAAGATGAACAATGAAGTAACAAAGTTCATTGAGACTTTTACCATCTATTAGTAAGCCAAAGGTGTTTTAACAAATTAGGGGTTATATCAACCCTTACCAATCCCCACAAGACCTTGGGAATCAATCTCAATGGATTTTGTCATGGGGTTAACTAGAACTGAGCAAGGTTTTGATCGTATTTGTCTGGTAGTGGATAGATTTAATAAATGGTCCACTTTATATGATGTAAAAGCACAAATGATGTGTCTCATATTGCTCATTTTTTCTTTAAGTAAGTAGTTAGGATCCATGGTTTACCACAAACTATTGTATCTGACAAGGATATAATATTTCAAGGCCATTTTTGGAGAACATTTTTCAAGAAACTTGGTACTAACCTAACCTATAGTTCTACCTACCATCCACAAATTGTTGGGTAGACTGAGGTGGTAAATAGATCTTTAGGAAATATCCTAAGATGCCTAAAAAATTAGTATGCTTAGAGTTTGGATCTATTCTTTCCCCAAGTAGAGTTTTCATTTAATGACCCCATCAATAGATCAATAGGCAAAACTCCCTTCCAAGTAGTCTATGTCCTTCATCCCAAGGGACCATTGGACCTAGTATAACTACTATCTAATTTCAAAATCAATGCTCAAAGAGAAGAGTTAGCAAAAATCACTACAAAGGTGCAACATGAAGTCAAGGAAGCATTACAAAGATCATCACTAAAATACAAGGAACATGCTGATAAGAAAAGAATTGAAATCCACTTCAAAGTTGGCGACAAGGTTTGGGCATATTTCAAAAAAGAGAGACTACCTAAAAGTAGATATTCCAAACTTCAGATGAAGAAACTTGGACCATGCAATATACTCAACAAGATGGGTGAAATGCATATGAGATCTCTCTTCCCCTACCTTGAAAAATTCTCTAGTCATCAATGTTGTAGACCTCACCCCATACAAAGGCATTGCATATTCAACAAGTGAACAAGGTGAGCAAGAAGACATCAATAGTGAAGACTAAGTAAACGATTTTCCTCAAAGAAAACCAATGGATTTAGAACAAATTTTGGACACCAAGTTTCTAAAAAAAACTAGAACCAAGAAGTACATGTAGTACTTAGTCAAGTGGAAAGGGCTCCTCAATATTGATGCAACTTGGATGACAGAAGACCAAATCAAACAACATGACATTTCTATGGAGCAATTACCCTCAAGTAGGAACTTGAGTTTTCAAACACAAGGGGAGTATGGTGTATGAACACACACTATAAATCAATATCAAATCTTAGATACAAATATAAAACCTTGGATCTCAATATAAAATCTAAAAAAGATTAATCATTAGGCATCTAGATCAAAATTGTATGACCTAGTTCCAAGATTGGCATTGTTATAAGCCCTTGGTCAACTATTGTCAAAGATGGTCAAAGGGACTATAATTTTAGGATTTTGGATCATTCTATGTTTTATCATGTTTAGGACCTATTTGGGTCATTAGGTTTAAGTTTTAATAACTTTTTCTCATAAAGCACAAAAAGTACAAAAAATACAAAATTGCTTGAAAAGTTATCAAACAACTTTCAAGCAACTTTTTGTAAATCAAAGAAAAAACTTATCAAATGGACATAACTAGTTTGAAATTTTGTTATGAATTTTGGAAGGTCTATAATAAGCCCTTTAAGGTTTTTGATAGGCACATATGATGCACTTTCAATTTTTAATTAATAAAGATACCCTATTTTTAACTACAAACAGCTTGTTGTTCTATGTGGTAAGGATTTGTATGGATTCTTTAGAAGTTTAAGACCTAAATTTTTGGATAGGTGGATAATGTAACTCTCCAATGCTTCTATTTTGAATTCTCCATCTATTCCCTAACTCAATATTCACATTTTGTGTAAGTAGGTCCAGATTTCTTACTAACCTAGGTTTTGAAACATTCTCAAGCATAGAAGAGGATTTCACCATGGGAATTTAATGGCCTATGGTGAAATATTAGTATTAAATATGTATTTTAAGATGAAAGTGGATTTAACTTTTCACTTTCATGGTTAATTGAGAAATTTGATGCCCTAGGCATGCATTTCCCATGTGCATGCTAGGAAAAGGATGCAACATCTCCCACAACTCCAATCAAACTTGGCATCAAGGCTCAAAATCAAGTTTGTAACTTTTCTAGGGTTGTACTCACATGTTTCCATTTTTTTTTTTGTAGGATGAAGTCCTATAACATGTACTTCCTTTGTAAATGGAGGCTTAATTTCCCTAGTTGTCTAAGTGAGAAAGTGAACAAAATCCCATATGGTTGTGTCATCAAACCTTGGTTATGTGGAGATATTTACTTTAAAATCTAATTTTCATAAAAAAGGACTACTAGTTGTTTTGGATAGTTTAACATAGAAACTATGTGGAAAAACTTTCATATTTTAGTTTTAACCATTGTTTCATGTCATTTGTGACCTAAATAGACAATTCCCATGTGTTGGAGTCTTCCTTGGTCATTTGAAGAAGTTTAAGGTTGTTTTCCTAAAATTGGTCAATTCATCCATTATAAGCAACTTGTGATAAGTTGTCTTGTTTGTAGGGTTCCCTACTGATTAGGGTTTTCCTTGCTTTGGTGTAGGTTGGAATAACTTGGTATCATCCTTGTAGCACTTGTGATTGGTCCTTGCACATTTGATCATCCTCACCAAGATATTTGGTTGAAGGACTTTAGTGAAGAGATTTTTTGGACCATTTTATCACCTTGTGATCAATCCCACTAGGCTCCCTTGCATAAGAAAAGGATCTTGATGATGCTTTTCAAGAATTCATTCATGAAAAACACCATAATTACAAAAGATCTGTGGAAGCCCAACCTATGTACTCATTTTTTTGTAAATAGTAGTAGTTGACATTTCCAGAATGCTCAATGATTTCTCATAGAGTCTGCATGTGCAACAAGAGAAGAACCCACACTTTCTAAACTCTTAAAGCCATTAAATTAGTATAAGTGAGACTGGGGATCCACACTACCAGTAGTAATGAATGAATTAGGATCAAGGAGATCTCAAATAACCACATCATGTGGTGAGAACTCAACTATTTTACCAAAGCCAAAAAGGAAAATATGATAAAATAAAAGAGGGTTCATATAAATGTGAGGAACTACAAGAACATCTTGAAGAGAACCACCATTCAGTGAAACTAAACCTGAATTGAGAACTAAGAGCTATGTAGAGTTGCCAACTATAATATGTGATGTGGTACTATGAACAAGTTTGGTGACCAAATCATGTGAGTGAGTTATATGGTGTGAAGCACCATAATCAATGATCCAAGATCATCTTGAAGACAAGGCTTGTGCATTAAGATCATAGACCTTTCCCATAGATGAGGAATCTACATGAGGAGAGGAGATGTGATGCTACTACATGGCATCCTCTAAAGCCTCTAACCATTTCCAACACCTAGAATTTGGATGTCCTTCCCTGCCACAAAAACTATAACGATCACTTGTGGACTTCTAAGTCTTAGTGGGAGACTCGCCAAACTTAGAAGAATTACCTTTCTTAGGTTTGGGTTATGGTTTGGAAGGAGATTATGTAGATGGCTTGGAGGGAAGGTAACAACCAACTAAATCTCTCTTGGGCTTTGGTGCCTACTTTTTCTTCACTCTAGATGAATGTGTAACCAATGTTGTGGTCTTTGATCCTAATAGAGAATTCAACTAGGAAAGATTGGCTTGTTCTCTAGTCAAGTGGTCACAGAATTCCTCAAATCTTAGCATGGTGAAATTAGTTCCTAATGCATGCATAGTGGAGTAAAAATTATAGGAGAAATATGAAATTCCTCGAAGCTTTGACAGTATCAAGAAAATGCATTCTTTATCTATCTTTATCTTGGCACAACCTTGAAAAAATGATCTCTATTGATTGAATATTATCAAAAATTCCTCAATGGTGGGGAAAGAATTAGGTACAAGTGATGTAAGATCTATGTCAAGCTAAATTTACCTAAACTCACTAATTGTACCAAAAAGGGTCTTGAACTTGAGCCACATTTTTTGAGGAGTAGTACACTCATCAAGATGAAACTATAAGTTGTCCGCAATACTGTGAGAGATAAGACCCATGGCCTTATCTATCTTGTTATATATCTCAAATGGAATTTGAAATAGAGGCTAATCCCCATCCAAACAAGACCACTAACCCTTGGAATGAAGTAACCATGTCATGGCAACTACCTATGTGTGCTAGTTATGTGGATTTATAAGAGCTAGACAAGAAGAGATCTCGACCATTATTTTAGACAAGGTGTTCTAGTTTTGAAGGATATATGTTGTATTAAATTAAATGATAGAAGCAATGTATTGAAAATACCCCCACACCTATAATACAAGAAACCCCAAGAGCTAAAACAAATGCATGTACAGTGAGAAGAGAAAAAATGCTTTAGTTGAGTGACTTATGAACCTTTTAAATATTCTAATGAAGAGGACAATAGATATGTATAGAGTGTTAGAAATAATAGTACAACACGATAACTAAGACTTTGGAAGGGGGGGTCGGAGTGGGGGTTGAATGATTTATCTAACAATTAAGACATTTATCTTCTTTAAACAAACTTAACCATTCAACCAAAGTAAAAAAAAACCATAATAAAATGCACATAAACAATTACACTAGATATGTTAACTAGGGAAACCCTTGATCAGAGGGAAAACCCTAGTGGGAATGATGCCTACAAGATGATGTACTAATATAAATATTTTTTGTTAAAGGATGGATCATGTTAGGAGTCTATTACAACATCTAGTACATAGAGTCCTTGAGAGTCCCTATTAGGAGACTTTGAAACCATACTAGGATATTCCAACCCTATTAGGAGTTGTAGTACAATGTATGCAAGATGAGCGCATTGCCTAAACACGTAATTTCAACTACAAGAAGAGCTCACCGCTCAAAGAAGTAATTTACTATTATCTTTCTCTTTCCTATATCTTTTCAACTAGATCAATCACTTTCAAACCTTGTAGACTATGTCACAAACCTCATATCCAAATATCAAACCTCAGGTCATTTAGTAAAACCTTGGCAATGAAGTTTCCTTCACTTCTACATTGCTCTGTTTAACTTCACATTTTGTACTCTCTACTAATTATCATCAATCATAAAATCATATCATCACATGCCATGATAAAGGAAAATTTCCTTCCTTTATACCAAATCCATAAAACAATTCCCTAAGTCACTTGTTAGACCTTCTCAATTGATTATTATAGGACTACATTAAGAACATGTTGCCCTTATCAATAACATAAATCTTCTACCTTGCAACTTGAATAACTTTCCATACATGCAACATTATGATGAGTTAGCTTAGCCACATCATCACCAACATGTCTTGTCAATGTCATCAATCTTGATTCTCAGAATATCAATTCTGCTAAAAGATATAACAAGTTTACCAAAATATGCCTTTGTAAACTTTATCTCAGAATAGACATCACCAAAACTTACATAACTTCTTCTAGACTTATCCTTTCTTCTTCCAACATTAACTACATATACCAAATACTTAGAAGTGTCTCTCATAACTTTAGGTGGTTATGATACTCAACTACCCATTTGTACCAACTTGATCTTTCTGTTGTTCTTCTATCAGATACCATAGAAAACTGTTATGTTGACATCAATGAAAAAATCAGTCATGAATGTAGCATATCTTCATAGTAACATATTTACACTAATCCTCCATAGGAATATCATTAGCATTCATGCTTCCAAAAAATCTTCTATCAAGCTCCCCCTTTGGCATTGATGGCAACATAGATGAAAAACATCTAGTTCCACGAATGCCAACAAAAGACTATTCATCTTCAAATCATCTTCATCAATCATTCTCCCCATTGATATACCTCAACATGCTTTCTTCCAAACTATCATTCCATGTTGTGCTCAAGCTAAGCATCAACAATATAATGTTTTTCATACAATATTCTCCCCATTGACATCAATGTCAAAGGTTTTAGCAACCAACATCCCTACAACAAACTCTACAACAATTGATACTTACTAGCTCAAGTGTCAAAAGACTCTATTCAAAACAACATCCAAAAAGAGTCTAAGATGACTCTTTCCATCACATATACTCCCCCATATAGGAAGCATCAATATCCAATCCAAAAAAAAATGGTGCTTTGTTACATTGGATTGATGCACACTTGCATCTTCTACTCTAATGTAGGAAGGGGCATAACTCCAAGCATACCTCACAAATACTAAAAGGTCTCTTTAGGAAGAGGCTTAGTGAATATATCTACAATCTACTCTTTAGTGCTCACATACTCCAATCTAATTTCATTTTCTGTAACTTTGTCTCTCAACATATGATATTTAATGGAAATGTCCTTGGTCTTAGAATGCAACATTGGATTCTTAAACATATTTACCATGCTTGTGTTGTCACAATGTATGACAACAAGTTTACTGATTTCTATCCTTGTATCCTCTAGCATATACTTCATCCAAATGACTTCATTGTAATTATTTTCTACTACAACATACTCTACTTTCGCTATACTTTGTGATGTACAATGCCACTTCTTGCTTAACCAAGAAACTAATTTTCCTCCAAGAAAGAAGGATCCTTCACTGGTGCTCTTTCTATCATCCATACTACCTTCCCAATCTACATCAGTATAAGTGCTTAGAGTGAACTCATTAGATCTACCATAGCATAATCCAAACTCAGATGTTTCCTTCAGATATCTAAATATCCTTTTAACTACTACATAATGTGCTTCTCTAGGATCAACTTGGAATATTGTAACAATTCCAACTATATTTGCTATATTAGGCCTTGTGTGAGTTAAATATTGCAAACCTCCAATCATGGATTTGTACTTCTTCCTCTCAACAATAGTGTCTCATCCTTTGTAGATAACTTTTTTCTAGTTACCATAGGTGTTCTAGTAGGTTTGCATGTTTCCAAACCAAAATTTTTTAGTAAATCCTTCAAGTACCTAGTCTAAGAAATAAAGATTCCTTCTTTATTCTCTACAATCTGCAATGCTAGGAAATATTCCATCTCTCCTATCATACTCATTTCAAATTATTTTTTCATCTCTTCTACAAATCTTTCACTTTCTTCATCATTTCCTACAAATATGATATCATCAACAAATATTACCAAAATCATCAAACCATCATCAATTTCATTCCAATGTATATTACTATCTCCCATACCTTTGCTATATCCAAGCTTTGTCAAATGTTTGTCCAACCTTGCATACCAAGTTTTGGGTGCTTGCTTCAATCCATACAATTCTTTCCTTAGTTTGCATACTATGTCCTTGTCATCTATCAAAGGAAAACCTTTAGGCTGCTCAATGTATACCTCTTCTTCAAGTTCTCCATTCAGAACTATTGACTTGACATCCATCTAGTATACTTTGAATTTCTTCTCTGCTGCATTAGCTAAGAATAATCTTACTACTTCTATTCTAGCCACTAGAGCATAGGTCTCCTCATAATCTATTCCTTCTTACTATGAATAACCTTTAGATACCAGTCTTTCTTTGTTTCTTACAACTTTTCCTTGTTCATTATTCTTGTTCTTGAATACCCATTCAGTTACTATCACATTCTTGTTTGCTAGTCTGGCAACCAATTCCCATGTCTCATTCTTTACTATTTGATCCAATTCCTCTTTTATAGCTTGTTTCCAATAATCATCTTTACATGCTTCATCTTCATTCTTAGGCTCAACTTGAGATATCAAGCATAGTTCTTCATTTACTTTGCTTCTTGTTAGCACACCTTTATCTTTGCTTCCAATGATCTATTTAGATGGGTGATTCTTTATCATATTCTTTCATGAAGTAGGAGTTTCTATCTCAACTCTTGCCTCTACTAAAGGTCCCAAGTTTTGTTCCTACTTTGGCTCTCCTTCACTCTAAAAATCATTGTTAGTCTCAAGAAATACCTCATCATTCCTTGGCTTAGTAACAACATCATTATTTAAATTGTAATCAACTATTTTCTCTTGAATTCTAAATTTCTCATTAGTTCTCACATTTGCACTTTCCATAATAGTCTTAGTTCTCTGATTATAACATCTATAAGCCTTTCTTTTCAATGAATAACCAAAAAACATACCTTCGTCACTTCTAGTATCAAACTTACCAATATCATCATCTCTTTTGATATAACACTTACTCCCAAATTTTTTGAAATACTTAACTATAGGTGAGTGACCAAACCATAGTTCATAAGGTGTCTTGTTTGTGTCTTTCCTAACTTGCACTCTGTTCATAGTGTATATTTTTGTATTCATAGCTTCTCTCCAGAATATCTTGGATACATCATTCTCAGCTAACATAGCTCTAGGCGCTTCTATAATTGACCTATTCCTTCTCTCTACAATGCCATTCTGTTTAGGGGTTCTCAGAGCTAATAACTATCTTTTAATTTTATTTTCTTCACAAAACATTTTGAACTCATTTGAGGAAAATTCTCCCCCTCTATCTAATATTAAACATTTAATCTTCATACCAGATTCATTCTCAACCCTATTCTTGAATATCTTAAACTTTTCAAATGCCTTAGATTTCTCTTTAAGAAATGCAACCCACATCATCCTAGAAAAATTATCAAGTAGAATCATAAAATACCTTTCACCATAGAATCCTTTAGTCTTTGTAGGACCGCTAAGATCTATATGTACAATCTCCAACTTTGCTATAGTGGTAAGCTTCTTGCTGGGAAAAGAAGTTTTCTTATGCTTAGCCGAAATACACTCCTTGCAAATTATGTTAGTAGGATTTACAATCTTCAAAAAATCTCTAATTACAAACATTATACTAGTCTTCACAATATTTTCAAAGTTTATATGACAAATTCTCTTATGCCATAACCAACTGTTATCTACCTTTGCAATCAAACATGTCATTTTAGTAGGATTCAACTGAAATACATTACCTCTAGATCTAGTTCCTATTCCAATTACCTTTTCATTATTGTCTTTAATCATGCATGTCTTTTTTGTGAATTGTAACTGATAACCTTTGTCTACTAATTGTCCAACACTCAAAATATTGTGCTTTGAACCATCAACAAAGTATACATCCTCAATTTTAGTTTTATCATGAGGAGTTATAGATCTAATACCTTTAACCTAGCATGATGCATTGTTTCCAACTCTGAAAATTCCTCCATCCTAACTTTTGAAGTCAACAAATTTTTTCATGTCACAATTCATATGATGTGAATAACCACTATCAATTATCCAATTAGATTTCTTCTCAACCTGTGACACCAAAGCTACCTTTTCTAGACTTTTGTCTTTAATTGTCAAAAATCCAATTTCATCATCATTAGAACTTAATGATTGTTCATCAGAATCATTATCTTCATTTTCATACAAACACTCTCTATCCTTTCTAGGTTTTTGATTTTCCTTATAATTTTTCTCTCTTTTAGGACACAAATGCATTATGACCATATTCATCACAAGTCTAACATTTAAAAAAATTCTTACCTCCTTTTTCTCTTCTTACTAGATGGGCTACTCCTTCTTCAATCTTTCTATCCTCCTCAGATCTGCTACTGCTAGCAAAGTCTCCTCTAGCACTTATGCTCCTTGATAAGTTAGGTCAAATATTCAAGGCACTACAAGTTGTCACTATTTTGGTCAGTTCTCTGGATTGTCTAAGTTCATTCTCTACAACTTATAGTTTTCCAAACAATGTCTCCTTTGTGAAGTCTTTGGTACATGATATCAACAATTGTATCATCTAAACTATTGATTTAAATGGTGGTGTTATAGTCTTTAGTATTTTCCATATAACCTCATCATCTTCTTTAATTCCTCCTTAAGCTTTAATACCTATAGTAATTTCTAATATCTTGCCTATATATGTTCTTATATATTCATCTTCCATCATTTTAGCATCTTGAAATGCACAAATCCAACTTTATAGCCTCAACTTCTTAGAATGTGCATTACCTTCAAAACTATTTTCCAAAGCTTTCCAAATAATATGTGAAGTAGCAAGTGATTTTACCTAATTGTGCTCAATTCTAGGAAGTGTAGTCAATAGTGCTTCTCTAGCTCTCATGTCACAAATGAAAAGATCCCTTTCTACCTCAATGAAAATTTCAAAATCCATTTCAGAAATGATTGTCTTCTCTAATTTTGTCAAGATCCAATATATCGAACCCATACACAAAAAATGTATCTTCATCTTTTCTTTCTAGCTATCATAATTTATTCCATCAAACTTTGGACTATCTTTCTTGAACATGTTTGCCATGAATTTCCAAAAGTTGTTAAACTTTAGCTTTAAGGACTTGATGCTCTAATACCAATTGTTAGAAATAATAGTCCACCAAGATAACTATGGGGGGGGGGAGGGTGGGCTGAATTAGTTATCCAACAATTTAAATATCTATATTCTTTAAAAAAACTTAACCATTCAACCAAAGTAAACAACACCATAATAAAATACACATAGACAATTATACCAGTTATATTAACTAGGGAAACTCTTGATCAGAGGGAAAACCCAGTGGGAATGATGCCCATAGGATGATGCACTAAAATAAATATTCTTTGTTAGAGGATGGACCCTATTAGGAGTCTACTACAACATTTAGTAAATAGAGTCCCTATTAGGAGACTTTGAATCCTTGTTAGGAGATTCCAACCTTGTTAGGAGTTGTAGCACAATGTATGCAAGATGAGCCACTAGCCAAATATGCAATTTAAAATACAAGAAGAGCTCACTACTCAAACAAGTAATTTACTATTATCTTCCTCTTTTCTATCCTATCAATTAGACTAATCACTATTAGACATTGTAGACCAAGTTACAAACCTTAGATCCAAATATCAAACCATGGATCATTTAGCAAAACCTTGATGATGAAATTTCCTTCACTTCCATACTACTCTACTCAACTTCTCATTCTTCACTCTCTACTACTTATCATTAATCATAAAATCATATCATCTCATGCCATGATAAAGAAAAATGTCCTTCCTTTATATCAAGTCCATAAAATAATTCCTTGAGTCAACTGTTAGAGCTTCTCAGTTAGTTATTATAGGACCACATTAAGAACATGTTACATTTGTGATAACATAAATCTTTTGCCTTGCAACTTGAAAAAATTTCCATTTACACAACATTATGATGAGTGAGCTTAGCCACATCATCACCAACATGTCTTCTTCATGTCCTCAACCTCAATTCTTAGAATATCAATTCTGCTAAGAGATATAACAAGTTTACAAGAGAATGCCTCTATAAACTTTATCTCAAAATAGACATCACCAAAACTTACATAACTTCTTTTGAGACATATCCTTTCTTATTTTTAAGTGTCTCTCATAATCATTGGTGATTATAACACTCAACTAGTCATCCATACTAACTTGATCTTTCTGATATTCATTTGTTAGATACCATAGAAAATTGTTATGTTGACATCGATGATAAACTCAGTCATGAATGTAGCATATCATCATAGTAACATATCTAAAATACATTTCTATAGGAATATCATTAAAATTTATGCTTCTAATGAATCTTCTAACATACAAGACTAGAATAAATTTCTAATGCCTTTTCGTTCACCAAAAATAGAGCTCAAACATAAAAGATATGGCCCTTAGAATGAAAAAAATAATTTTGGCCATTAATAGTAAAAAAAGGAACCTAAATAGCTTCAAAATATGATGAAACATGCACCATCATGATGGTCTCAAAACCATCTTTCCAACAATATTTTATTTTCTTAAAATAGAGTATGTATGCTCAAGTTATGACCAAAATATCAAACATTGTTCCTTATGCCCTAGAGGGCATCCAAAATGCTTATGTAGTAATGACACAGTGCCAACATCAGCTCTTTATGAAATTGAATTTGATGGCTATTAAAAGAGAGAAAAGGACCTACTAATGTGTTAGGTGATGTCATGCTAACTGGGCCCTTACTGCGCACTAACTTGGTAGCTATATGTCAGGCTGACATGGTTGTAGACATGGTGGATAGGGGCCATGTGGTAGTGTTGACATGGCAAAGACCCAACACATAGGTGCCACATGTTAGCTATAGATGTGGCCATGTAGAAGCTAGTTGAATGGTGGTCAAGGCCACAATGGAGTAGTGGTTGGTGGAGGTGGCAATGATGGTGAAACCATTGGTGGTGACATTCGGTGGTAGCGGGCTAAGGTCTATTGACTGTCAACTGTGGACCATAGTGGGTTCATTGGTAGTAGTGGCAATAGGGTGTCTATTGGCTACTTTGATGGCCAACATAGGTTGGCATGTGGTGGCCTATGATTGGTCCATTAAAAAAATTGTTCTTGCTTCATATGGTGTGCACAAGTGTCTAAAAGTCAACGGTGTGCAAACAAGACATATTTTAAATTAAAATGGGGGTTTCAAGCACTCTAATTCCAATAGTGAGGTTCATTTGGGCTCAAAGTGCTCCAAATATTTCACCCCCCTAGATTCACAAAAAAAAATAGTAAAATTGTACAAAAAAACACCTCCAACAGTAACTTTGTCCAATGCACAAACTTTATATGGAAATGGGGGTTTTTGAACTCTTTGAATCCAATAGTGAGGTCTATTTGGATTCAAAATACAACAAAAAACAACACCCATTCAACAACCAAAAAAATGGTATCTGAAACCCTTCAATATGAAATATTTAAAGAAAACTTCAAACATGAACAAGAAGCTTTAGGATTTCTCTGATACCATGTAGAAGTTGTGTTCAAATGATGCAAAACCCAACATCAAAAAATCCATAATGATCACTTGCAAGCAAATAACCATTTACAAGGAAGAGATAAGCAAGGAGAGAAGAGTGGCTCTCAAAGATGAAAATATATTCAAGAGAGAAAATAATGAATCAAAAGTGTTACAAAATACAAGGGGATTAATTCTTATAAAAGGAGATCAACCATTCTAAAAAATGAAACCCTAAAAAACCCTAAAGAGATAATGTGACATTTAATAAAAGAAAACAAATATTAAATTTCACATTCATGAAGACACAAAAGTCAATACTCCAATAGTGAAATCTTAAGAGTAAGTAAAAGATAATAAACCTTGTACTCTAACATAATCCCTCAGTATATTCCTTCACACTCATGTCATTTCGTGCCAAATTCTACATCTTTATCGATAAGCTAATTTGATAATCAACAAGGAAGAGTTTCTTCTTCATTTTCCCAATCATCTTTTTCCACATCTTGATCTTTTCTTTTCCTCTTTTTTGTCTCTTATATTGAAAATGATCCCACCAAAGTGAAGCATGAACCTTCAACTTTGTGACTATTATCTTAACCTTCTTATTATCAAGATTACCTTCATACTTAAAGTATTTATCCATCTCAGCAATCCAATCTAGCTCAACATTAGTCTCAAGTCTTCCATAATAGAAATAAACTTCAACAATAGGTCTAGCATTCACCCTAGAAAAACCTCTCAAAAGCCTTTTCTCATGTTGTTCAACCTCAAATTTAGGATTAGGATTCAGTTCTACCTCTTCATCATCACTAACATCTTCAAGATGTATACCTTTTCTCTATTTTGTCTCCATAATGTTAAGTATCATTTTGATATGCATCAACATGTCCCAAATAGCATTATCATAATTTCCTCTACAATGAACCATCTTGACAATAGTTAGGATGACAAGATCATAACCTTCTATAAGTTATATGTCAGATTTTAGATCTACCACCCTACAACAAAACTCAACAAGGTTCTCCATGATCCAAGCCTTAAGAAAGAAAGAAATCTAATACCACATGACATAGAGAAGCTCTAACTCAACATACTGAATAAACTCAACTTGAAGATTTAGCACTCCCTACTCAAAGTTATATGCAAAAGCTACACATTGATTAAAGAAAACCATATATTACAAGGCCTAATGAAACATATTTGTAGGTGCAATAATTTAACTTCAAATATAGAAAAAACAAAACATACCTAACTATGAGGCTTTATGGGTTATAGCATTATACAAAATAAGAATTCCTCAAACTCAGATCCATAGCTTTCATCTTTTATTTTCTACTCTCTTAGAATCCAACTTTTCTACATCTAACCAAGCTTCTTTTATAGCCAACTAAGCCACAAGTTTTCTAGCCAAGCATTTAATTATAGTTTAGGTCCATACTTGGAAGATTAAACTAAAACCCACACAAACAGTCATATGAAGTGACATAGACTTGAAGGTAGGCCCACACATGTGTTAGGAGTTGGATCCTAACTATGCAAGATGCCATGGAATAAATCAAAACCATGCCAATAAGAACAACATGTTATGTGAGGTGGGAAAAACATGAGAATAGGACCACAAGGAATGACATAGACCTCGATAAATGGAGAGCAAAAGAATTCATGCACTTAGTAAAAGAATAAAGGATAGGTCCTTGACATGATGACAACTACACATAACATGCAAACAAAAGAAATGACTACTCTATGAACAATAAGCTTGTATAAAAAATAGGAAATATTTTTTGGTTTATTCAAGATTTCTCAAGGACCCTAGATGCTCTTGCATCATTAGGTGTTGTTGCTTCTTCTTCATCAATAACATCTTCAAGATGCACTCCTCTTCCCTGAGATGTTTTAATAGCTTCAAGTCTAGTTGTGATTTGTCTCAAAATGTTTGCAATAGAATTCTTTGTATTTCCTCTAACCTAGACCATCCAAACAATAGTTCTTGTAAGAAATGTAACCCTCTACAAGTTATAGGCTAGATTCAAGATCTACCACCCTAAAACCAATCCAACTAGGGTTCTTCACAATCCCAAAAATTTAAAAGAAATAAACCTTCACTCTAATACCACTTGACACAATGTTGGGGATGGAAAGAATCACTCCAAAGATACCCTTTATAGAGTCATGCATGGAATCCAACATAATGTAGGGGAAATCAAAAGAAATTATAGAGAAACCAATGCAATTATGATGAGACAATCTTGATTCAACAAGTTAGGCATAAGGCCTACTTGGTTGTAGCCATATACAATCAACTAAAAATCTATGAGATTAGAAGCTTGGGCTTACATAGACAAATATTTATTATTTCCTTTTATCTAGCTTCTTTCTACTTTTCCTAATCCTAGATCTCTAACATACAGCCAACAAGAATACAAGTTATAATGTCAGGTTGATTTTTACTAAATATGGGTGCTACTTGAGAGGAGAAGTCAACGACCTAACAATCTAAAAGATGAACTTCCAAGAGGACAAGAATAGGTCTAAACATGATCCAAGAACCAAAATCTTAGGCCACATAAATCCTCAATTCCAAACAAAACATTATCAAAGCCAAAAACTCACACATTACTTGAGCTACAAGGAAACAAGCATGCCTCAAATGAAGAAGAGGATAAATCTTGCATATGACAAAATTAGTTTATGAAATCTTAGGTAAAAGATGCATGATGAGTCCAAAATAAGGAGCCAATAGGGTAGAAAGAGAAAAAATGAATAACAAAGCTCATTCCACAAATAACAAATATGAACAAAAAATAGGAAATATTTTTGGTTGATGAAAAATTGCCAAAGCAGCCAAGATTCTCCTCCATCATTATGTGAGAACTTCTCTTCCTACCTAAACAAAGATGTGAATCAAAAATTTAAGACGTAAATACTAAATAAAATATAAAATGAGTGGCATGGGGTTAAGAATATTCAATATCTAGAGGAAAATTATGGGAATGATTCTTCTAGTAGAGAAAAGATACAAGAAGAAATTGTAAAAATGTTACAAGTAAATATAGTTAAACTCAAAGAAAAGATGAGATACATGATAGTGGTATACAATGAAGTTAGAGAACAACTTTACGAATAACTTTACCAATGGTATGAGCTAGAAGCACGTAAAAAAGGGCAATCAAACATTAATTGTGTCACAAATAAACATGTAGATCTTCAAGCCCATCCTCCACAAAATGATACTCCAAATGATAACATATCCATTCCTATAGAGTAGGAAACTATTTACAAGGAGCTTAGGTTATCCCATATACTAGAGCATGAAAGAGTTTTAGGGGACTTCACAAATGGCCTTTTTGAGATTAATGATAATAATTTCCAACCTATGTGTTGTGGTTCTACAACACATGCTCCATTTTTTATCTCAAAAATGGGGACCACTTCTTTAATTTTTTCCTTGCATATTTTGTCTCCTTGATCTATTAGATTATGATCACTTCTAAGACTTCAATTTTCAACAATCTCTAGGTCATGTGAGGTTAGCCTTAGGGTCAATATTACTAATTTCATTTTGTGTCAATTTCCCAATTTTCATCTAAGTTTTTCTTGCACTTATGAATTTTCTCACTTGTGCATCTCCACAAGTACATATTTTCCCTTTATATTCTTCTAGGTTAGAGTTACATACACGTGTGTAGCTATGGAGATACACATGTGCACATGTTTGTAGAGGTTTATAGGTCCATTTTTCCCTTGTCTAGAATCTCAATGTTTTTCTAAAATCTACCTATTATAATTGTACAGATGTGCACGTGCAAGTGCGATATTTCATGTTTTGCAGTGCATCATTACACACTTACATAGGTCCACACCTACGCACTTGCACAATGTGTAAAACTTTGGGATGAAACTTTTCCATTAGTCTTATTACTCATGTCTTACTATTTTGGGGCTTTTGGTTACAACTTTTATTAGTTTTTACTTTTTTTTCCTATGTTGTTATATTTTGCATTTTTAGAGGTCTTCGGGGCATTTTGGAGCAAATCTTGGTTCATCAATAATGAAAGATTCACCAATCTTGGTTCAGAAGGACCCAATTCTAGTAAACTATAGGCAACATGGACACCCCAAAAGTAAAAAAAAAAAGAGCCAAATCTAGGGTCCCTAATGAGTGAGATTAGAAATTGGTGAATATTAGCTAGTAAAGTTAGCCTTGATCTCTACATTCTTTTTTGATCTGGACATGTACACCTTTGCACCTCCAATTGTGGACACATGTGGACCTCAATTTTTTTGAAAATTTAAAGTTTCCAAGTGAAGTTCACAATTTTCAGCTCCACAATGGTGCAACTCCACAACTTTGATGATTTATGCTAATATTTAGCTATGATGCTAATGAATATCTAGATGCTAATTTTAGCATCCGTTTGCTCATATTTTTCATTTTTTGAGTTCACTGGTAGTTAACTTATGGGTGCAGAATCTTAGATATGGTTTATGACATAGGAACATATATCCTTTACTTAGGGATTGGATATCTCAACTAGAAATCAAGTTATAACCTAAGATATCATTTAATCCTCAACTCGAGGATGTTAAACTTGAAATGGGTTAGCATGATATATGCACTAAGTTTCTTTCTCAGACATAGATTCTACCAAGAATCACCATACTAGAATTTAAATTATGATCTTACTCCTATTATAGAAAATCAACCTACTCTCAATTTTTAGAATAAATCTGATTTTGTTCCTAGTGCATGTAGAAACATCAAACAACTCTATTTTTCAATCAGTTGTAGGAGTAGTTACACTAATTTATTGATGAAAAATAGTACATGAATAATAACTAAAAAATTAGTAACTAACCTACTTTACTAGTACATGAATAATAACTAAAAAATTAGTAACTAACCTACTTTACTCAAAATTAACAAAGAAAAACCCTTAAGTGTTCCTCCTTAGGTAGTTTCAAAATCAACACAATAGATCTAGGTGAAAAAATTCATGACTTTATTGATAATAGATTCAATATGTACATTAGCTTAGTCAAAACTTAATTGCAATTCCAATGTACATGAATCTATCATCCGTGATCTTACTATGAGAAAATAGGACCCTTTTATTCAAGATTTCTTAACTAACTAACTAACTAATTGCTCCATAGAAATAGGGGAACATTTAATACAATTTTATCCTTTGCACAATGAAGAAGGATCATAATAAGAAAGAGGAAAGAGTTAGAATAGTTGAAGGAATTAAGTAACCACTAACCTATATTAATGGATCATAAAGAATGACTACTTCTAGATTTGTGCTTAATGATAAACCTCTCTTCTCATCCTTTAATGCATTCTAGTAAGTGTTGACCAATCCATCAACCACTTCCTTATCTATTATTGGAGAGTCCTTTAAAAAAAATTTGAAACAATCTTTAAGTAGTAGCTCCATCTTCTTCTCAATTACTGGTACCTACATGTTCTAGGTAGTAATCTCACAAGCTTAGGTTAGCTCAACATAAAAACTTACATATGATTCATCATTCCATCCACATATATAGAGATAAAGAAGTAATTCCCATAGTAGCTACATGACTCATAATTGTAATGGTTGTAGGAAATTCTTAGGCACATGATTTCAAAAACAATTTCAATAATATCACCAATATAACAAGTATTTAACCATGGCATAATATAAAGACATATTCATATTATCATATAATAGTAATTATAAAAGTATACAAATTTTCCATAATTAATATTTAAAATCTATATAATAGCAAAAAAAGGTCTTTAAAGTATATTAAAAATATTTTATCTATTAGCCTAAGTATGCCAAAATTGGGGCTTCTCATTCCTATCAATCAATTCAATAGTTGGTTCCTTAGTGGTTCTTCCTCATAAATTCCCTTAAGTCATTTTTTAGCTACTATCTACACTCATCTTCCTTGAACGTCAAGAAATGTCACTTCATCTTCTCTAATACTCACTAGTGTTTTTCCTCTGCATCTCTATCATACATACTTCCCTTACACTTGATACAAAAAAATGGTCATAGAAGGATGGGTGGCTACATTATCAATGGGAGCCAAATTTCCTTCTTTTCTAAACCATTATATTCATATCTAGTGACTCTCATTGTGGAAAACTGAAGAATATTTGGAGAGTATGGCTCACATCTCTACTATTGGATGGTCATGTATCTCCACTTCTCATGAAAATTTCATAAATCAACTTCAAAGTCATCATTCACAACCCTTTGATATTGATAAAAAAATCCTTACCTAAGAAGTTCAATGTGGGGCCTTGCCCTCTAATGAGCCCATAATTTCTTCCTACCAGAATATATTCTATGAGTAATTTTAGATTCCTTCATAGAAAGAATGGGCTTTTAAGATTCTCCATACTTATAAGTGTGAAATTGTTCTCCTCTCATTATTTCATTTTGGATCTAGGAAATTTAAACATTGATATGGGTATCACTGACATAACATAAAGGATTCGAATCAGTGTAATGTGGAACAAAAAAATCATGTAAATAAAATTCATAGAGAAAATGTTAAGGTGTTCAGAGAAATCCCTATATGCTTTATAAAACTCATAAGGAGTTGTTAATGAGGAATTCTTCCCCTAATAGAGCCTTATCACTTGGAAATTCAATTATAACCCATAAATATAAAGTGCATAAATAGGAGAAGCTAACCTACATCCAAGCATCCATGGAACCAAATTGAATACCTAATTAAATTTTTATTTGAGATTGGTAATATTCATATATTTATTCCAAATTTCCTTCTTCATTCTACAAATTTATATTTCATACATAGTTTGTTGATCAATCATTTTCTCATAGAATTCTATACATGCAACAAGGGTTTTGAGCTAAAGAGGAGGCCTAATAGTGTCTTCTCTTTGTTCTTCCTCCTCATCCAACTTATTCTCTTAGTGTCCTTGACTCTCTTTTTGTTGTCCTTTTCCTTCAATATTTTTGAAGCATGTATTTCTTTGATCATTTTTATTTGGAAATACAATAGGGAAAGTAAACTCTGGGGGGGGGGGGGGTGTGGGGGGCGGTTGGGTGGGGGGTGTGAATCAATCCTTCAAAAATTTAACCACAAATTCATTCACCACACATCCATCTTACAATTTGCATGTAAAGTGAAATAGTTAGCTAAACATATTCATCTAAAACATGAAAGCAAATAACATTCAATACATATATGACACAAGATATTTAGTTACCCAAAAACCCTCTAATGGGAAAGTAAAAGTAGGGTGGGGATGACAACCAAAAATCTCCACTACTATAGTAATAAAGTGTATCCAATAAAGGCTGCAATGTTTGATCATTAACTATGATCTACTCTATGAAAGGCCTTCCCTATTAAAGGTTTAAAATATTTTTAGATCTTACCATGTTAAAGGATATCAACACCCTATTAGAAGTATCCTAATTAAAGGACTTTAACTTAAAATAAAGTAATAACCCTTTTAAAGGATTCACAATAGCCTATTATGACTACTTTATTAAGAGATTTAACTAATTCACCTACTAGAATGTCTCAACAATGATCCTTCAATTAGCACTCTACTGCTAGATGAAAAAACACCTCTTTCATGATGTGTACTTGATCCTCTTTGATCATAGGTATCACTTCTATCTTCTAACTCCTTTCATCTATTATCCTCCAACTAGCTCTGCAACGTATCTCTTTTCACAACTCCTTAACCACCACGAATGCTTTGTTTGCACATGCAAACTTCTCTCTTCTCACATTCCACTCTTATATCTTTTAGGGTTTTTCCTCCTTAAGAAGACTTAAGTCACTTAGGGTTAGGTATGAATCAATGATTGTAATTCACCCACTTTTCAGCTTAAAACATCCCTTCAATTGATTGGTTTCATGTATTGCATAGGGATATGCAATATAGATTCATTCTTATCATCTTAGAATAGCAAAAAAAATCCTTAAGTCAGCTCAAAAATGGTTTACATAGAAGTTTGTGCCATTACAAATAACTAGGTCCAAAACTATTTACTCAGCACTTGAAGTGTCTGATACTCAACATCCATTATATCTTCAATGTTGTCACTCAGCCTGTAGATGACTTTGCATCCATTAATCACTTGGCATCTTAATGACTTAACATCTACTATCTGCTCAACACTTGAGTGGCTCGACACTTACTAGTTACTTGGCACATATTGTATATCTAACAACTTACACTTGACATACACTACTCGTTCAACATGAACTAAGAAAATGACTTAAGTGTGTTGTCACTCATATGTCAAAACCAATATGAGATTAACAATCTCCCCCTTTGACATGAGTGGTAGGAAAACTTGGTCATGCATGAATACACTTACCCTTTGAGCATAATTTAGATAATCTCCATTTTAGTACTTGACTTACATACAAAATTTCAAGATTAAGAATTTTTGTAAAACACTTATGACTTAATAGTCATACCTCAAAATTCTATAACTCCCCCATAGTTTATTTTTCTATTTTGATTCTATAATTGAATACTTCTTTTGAGTATATCACTCTATTTCTTTTTATGTACTGTAGTCTCCCATCTATGTTTGGTCTCCCCCAAAAATTATGCTTTCCTTTCATGCATTCTCCCCCTTTTGACACTTATGTCATAAGTTGTACACAAATTGTGTGTTTTCTCTAGAAAAATTTATGGACCTCCATCATAATCTTCAATGAAGTATCCCATTTGTTACATGCTACCTCTAGAGATTTTATCTATATGTCTAACTCAGAAGTAAGGGTGACTAAGCCTTCATGTGTAGAAAGATGCGGATATTTCTCCAACAATATCTCTTCATATGGTAGTTCCTTGTGTTACACCTCCATGTGAGGGGTTAACATGAATTGGATGTTGATTTTTGTAGCCCTAATATTTGCATCTTAAGCATATAAAGCTACTAACTAACCTTGTATTGATAATAAATACTTGAAATGAAACTAACCTTGACTAGGAAATTGTTGTAGAATGTTACCTAATTTTTTAAAATCTCCCTCTAGATGGTTAATATGTCTTTACATTTCTTGTGTGAATAGGGTAACATCACATAGCTTGGTGTAAAGAGAGAAAATTTTCTCCAACATCTTCTTTACATCCGCATTCTTGGATGCTAACTCAACTTGGTGTAGTGCAATGGAACTAGATATTTTTTCATCCACCTTTGTTTGAAATTTCTTCTTAGACCATGTAGTAATTTGACATTGGAATCTAGGCATTCATCATTAATATTTTCCACTGCTCAATGATTGGCTTTGATTCATTAGGTGTAGGGAGGTTGAATGCATCAAGAAATATTTTCTTGATGTCATGAAGTGTTTTTTTCTACCTGAGCTCCCTTTTGAGAAGTTCTTGGTGTTTCTTCCATGTTAGGGCATCCTGCAATATGATCATCTTCTCTATTGTGATTGTTGTAAGATCATACTAGGGAAACTCAATCACCTCATCTAAGTTGATGTCACCATAGTATGTCATCTCATCAACCTTATATGTGCTAGGACTTGGCCTTGATGCTTGCAATGTTGTAGCTTCAATACTCAACCTATGAAGTGCTTGACTAAGAGTAGGAGTAGTAGTGTTTGGTAAGGTAACTAGTGTCCATTTTTCTTTTACTTCCTCTAGCTTCATATTCAATACTGAATCTTTAGTCCTATCCTTCTCTCTTTCTTTGATTTTTGCTCCACCTTGTGTTTGTGGTGTAGGTGCGGGACTTTCTTGCGGACCTGTTTGGACTAGTTCCCCTTCTTTCTTAATTATTATAATTGATGAAATTTTTTTGACCTTAGTGATGACATTTGAGGAAATTTTGTACTTCCTTTGATATACCACAATAGACATTATAGGTTTCACCTCTTTAGGTTGAGAGGGGGCAATGAATAATGCTTATGTTTTCTCCCCTATAGATATCAATTTTTCCTTTTCAATCTCATCCACACTCATCAACATAAGATGACTGCATAATTGTGCATTGGTGGTGGAATCAGTCAGTATTTTCTACATATCCTCCTCTACTAGGGGGTTGATATTCTAAATAGTAGTGTTAGGTACATCCTTAACCTTTACTCTGTCTACTTGTGGACTCACACTCGACATTTGTACTTTTGGTATACTCTGGTCTTATTGTTGCTCTTCCTCAATTGTTTCCTCTATAATACCTTCCCTATGTACTCTTTTTATATATTTTACATTTGTTACTTCAACTACCTTTCCCTCTTATTTTTCTTCACCTACTTTCTTAGGTGCTTGCTCAATATCCTTTTGTGTTGTTAGTCCATAGATCACCTTCCATTTTTGTGTTCTTTGTTGAACGACAACTTCAATCTTGTTCTATAAAATGTTAGAAGCTCGATACTTTGGAGGAAATTTCCCCTTATGCTTGTTAATAGATATTTTCATCTCATATTTTTCCAAGTATGGCATCACTCTTGCAAGTGTAGTGTCTCTAATTTTTATCTCTATTGTGAGACTATATTTCCACCTTTGCTAACTCTATAATAGAGGCTCTTGGGTAAAGAGTTTCCAATCTCAATTGGAGTCTTCTTAAAGTATTCCATCATGGCATATATAGACTCTTCTACTTTATTCATAACTAACTTTCCAAGTTTACCAAAATAAACATGTGTAAATACACTTAAATCAACATTATTCTTGATATTTTCATACAATTTGTCCAAATTAGAAGAGGGACTATTACTTACCACTTTGAATTGGTTTTTATCATCTGACTTGGTCCTCTCCTCATCTAATTCAGTTGGAGCAATATACTTCATTCTTTTCTTCTACTTAGGTTCATCTTCTTTTGTAGTTGAGCTAGCTCTCTTGCCTTTAGGCTTCTACACTTCCTGAGGTTTTTTGATAGCAGCTCTTGTGCTAGCCCTGGTAACAAGAACTTTAGTCTTTTGTTGTGAAGATTTCACAACCTTTTTAGGTTTTCTTGTTGTTGGCTTCTTTTCTTTCCTCTTCCTCTCTTCCATGGAAATATGTGCTTCATTGGCTTCTTCTCCCTTGACACCTTCATCAAATTTTCCTTCTTCTTGTCCTTGGTCCTCACCTTAACCCTGTGTGAGAGAAAGAGGTGCTTTGGTAGGTGCATCTTCATCATCTTTATTATCTTCTTCCTCTTCATCTCCTTTTGCCCCTTCACCAAGTTTTTCCTTGAGTTTCTTCACAAGCTTACTCTTTTTCCTCATCACAAAAGCTATCATAAAATCCATTGTGATCTTTGACTTTTCTACATAATAGTTTCTAAAAGTAGTAGCATCCTTATCTACTTCCTCTTCCAGTTAAGCAGTAATGGATATAGATGCCTCTTCAAAATTAATCTTATAAGGAAATGGTCTGAGCTATCTCACCCTTGGAACAATAGCTTGTACATATATGAAATCAACATCAACTAGAAAAAAAAACATCATTGAAATGCTTCTCTATTAGTAATATTGGAATCTTCTATCTTTTTTCATTGACTTCTTAAAGTTTTCAAAGTAGCTAGTCATCATAGACTCAAAATTATCTCCCAGTTGCTCTATAAATTCATTAATCTACACTATAACTGACATGTTGGTCTTCCAAGCTATTTTCCCAAATGTAGGAAAAGTTTTCTGCACATAGAAAAATATGAAAACAAGTATTGAACCAAATTTGTATTGTGCACTTTTTGTTTTCATTATGGCTCCCAAGTTTAGATAAATATTGGAGTTGTAACTTGGCAAGGTCATAAGAATGGTCTTTCTTCACTATATTGTAACCCAAATCCACAACCATACATGGCACATTGTTTAACCTGCTGGATAGAAAGAATTTATGTGCAATAATTCTCAATTCAAATGGAATTAGTAGATCAGTAATTATATTTATGGTCATCCATCTCTTGTTTCATAGTGCCCCTATATTCTTCTCAATTTCCTCTTTTTGATCACTTCTTAGTATCTTAGGTCTGTCTAGGATTGGATACCCTATCACTCAGTCAATAATCTTCTTTGTGATTTTGATAAGGCCATCCTCCAACCATACATAATTTTCATAAATTCTACTAAGAACAATCTTTATCCATTTTTTCTTGAACATGTTTGGAAAATTGAGGACATGGGTTGACTCTTTTCCCTCTACAATCTTGTATTCTTCTTTCAATGCTCTATTCTCACACAATTTTCCATATAACTCTCTTATTTCCATGTCTCTAATGCTTCCAACCTTAAAAATTTAGCACCACCTTACATCTTTTATCATCAAAACTTGTGGTGGTATCATAGATAACACACTAGATGGGTCTCCTTTCTATGCAATGTCAGGAATTACCCAAAACTGTGGATTTTTTATCTCATTACTTATCAATTAAACATTCAAAACTTATTTTCCTTCCTTAACCATAGCAACAGAAGAGCTAGATGTCATAACAACTAACTAGGTTTTGCATAAATTCAAATAGCTTATCTTAGCACATGATAAATAGCTTGAAAAATATTATGACTGGTGTCGAGTAGCAGCTAAATTCAATTTAAAAATGCTTGAATTCTTTTCTCTGATTCACCTTCAAATCTTTGTGCTCTCTTCAATCTCAAATAATATCAAATGAGTCAAAAATTGACCATATAGCCCTTAAAACTTCTCAATTAATGCTCAATGCTTACACAACTATAAGCTTGGCTCCAATAGAAATTTTGACTCACTTTACCTCCATATAATTTTTGCTATGCTTAACAACCACATCAAGTCAACAACTATTTTTCACTCAATGACCATAGTGAAACTTTTAATGCTTGATAGCAACATGAAAAATCAAAAATTTATTCTAAGTTCCAACCAATACTTTGCATATTACTTCATGCATATATGATCTTTTTAGAACTCAATCCTTGGAACTAATGTATAATTGAATTTTGAAATATATATCCCACACATACCTCTTAATTGGCTAGTTGGGGGTGGTATGACCACTTGATCCATTAGATGAGGCAAACCCATCAAAACTTGATGTGTTGCAATATTCCTTCTTGTTCCATGTCTTTTTCATCTACACTCTAACTTCTTCAACATCAACCTTTGCTTTTCCTTTGGTGAATTCACTGCTAGGTGCTTTTGACCTTGTTGGACAATTTTTGCCAATGTGACTAGTCTTCAAATAGCTAAAACATGTAGTTTGGCTCAACCATCTACTATAGTCACTTTTGAAATGTGTCCTAATGCAATTTTCAGCAACATGTCCATACTCTTGACAATAGTGAAAAATGTACCTTCTATTGTAATCCCAATTGTAGGATCTTCTAGTATGGTTTACCTTGACTTTCTTGTTTGATGAATAGATAGGCTTTGATCTACACACATATGCTCTATTTCCATATTTATTACAATTGTAGTAGTAACCTTCAAATATTTGTGTGCTTGATGTCTTACTATTGCATTCATGTGCTTGATGTCCTTAATCATTGCACTTGTGATAGTTATCCATGAATTTCTTCTTAGGGTTTTGACTTGCATTATATTTCCTAACACAAATTTTTGTATGACCTATCTTTCCACAATTATGACAAGTAGGTTTGTAGTCCTAACCTTTGTTGCTTCTTTGTTCACCACTTTTAGATGATTCTCCTTCTTCAATTATGGTGTAATCCACTTTGGTAGTATCACTATTAGATCTAGGAGATCTCATCACTTGCTCAAAATACTTGATGGCTTCAATAGGTCTGTTGAAACTTTCAACAATTTATTTTTCTTTTTTTAGATCATTTCTTAGTTGTTCATTCTACAAATTTAGTGTTATGATTCCAATATCTTTTCCCATCAATTCATGATTGGAAATCACCATTTGATTCAACGTTTCTAGTTGTATGTTAGCAATCCTATTCACCTTTGATGTCTTCTCTTCCAGTCTATTGGTCAATATCCTTTTGTCATCTTCAATCATGAATTTGTCTTCTTCAACTTTTTTTCTTGGTCAACTCACATAGAAATACTGATTGTACTTCTTGTTCTATCTTAAGATTTCTAACCTCTTCAGTTAGGGCTCCATTCTTTTCCATCAAATCTACAACCGCTACATCAAATTCGCTTGTGTTTTCATCTGCAAACAATTTAGTAGTGTCAACCTCTTGGTATTGTGTGTCAATTTCTTCAATAGCCATCTCTTTCCTTCTCTTTATGATCACTTCAACTCATCTCTTGCTTCATTTAACTAATGTAGGGCAAGATGGATTTCAATCTTTTGATTATCAATAATCTTTCCCAACTTGTAGACTTCCATCTTCAAGATCTTTCCTCAAAGATACAAAGTTTTCCTTTCCTAATAAACAAGTCTCTAATACCAATTGTTGGAAATACAATAGGGAAAGTAAACTCTAAGGTTGGGGGGGGGGGGGGGGGGGGGGGGGTCATGGGTGATGAATCAGGCCTTCAAAAATTTAACCAAAAATTCATTCACCACACATCCTTTTCACAATTTTTATGTAAACTAAAATAGCTAGCTAAACATATTCATCCATAGCATGAAAGAAAATAACATTCAAAAAATATATGACACAAGATATTTGGTTACCCAAAAACCCTCCAATGAGAAGGAAAAAATTGGGTGAGGATGACACCCACAAATCTTTGCTATTGTAGTAATAAAGTTTATCTAATGAAGGTTACAATGTTTGATCATAAACTATGATCTACCCTATGAAAGGTCTTCCCTATTAAAGGCTTACAAGATTGTTAGATCTTACCCCATTAAAGGATTTCAACACCTTATTAGAAATTTTCCTGATTAAAGAACTTTAACTTATAATGAAGTAAGCACCCTTTTAAAGGATTTACAATAGCCTATTAGGACTACTTTATTAAGAGATTTAACTGATTCACCTACTAGAATGTCTTAGCAATGATCCTTTGATTAGCATTCTACTGCTAGATAACATATCACCTCTTTCCTCATGTTTACTTGATCCCCTCTAATTAGATGTATCACTTCCATCCTCTAACTCCTTTCATTTGTTCTCCTCTAACTAGTTCTAAAATGTATCTCTTTTCACAACTCTTTAGCCACCATGAATGCTCTATTTGTGTATGCAAACTTCTCTCTTCATGTATTCCATTCTTACATCTTTTAGGGTTTTTCCTCTTTAAGAAGACTTAGGGGACTTAGGGTTAGGTATGAATCAATGATTATGATTCACCCATTTTGCTACTTAAAACGTCCCTTCAATTGATTGGTTGCATGTACTACATAGGGATCTACAATATAGATTCATTCTTATCATCTTAGAATAGAAAAGCAATCCTTAAGTTGGCTCAAAAATGATTTACATAGAAGTTTGTCCCATTACAAACAACCATGTCCAAAATTGTTTACTAGACACTTGAAGTGTCTAATGCTCAGTATCCATTGTATCTTCAATCTTATAACTTAGCTTTTGAATGACTCGACATCCATTGATCACTCAACATCTAAATGACTTGGCATATATTGTCTTCTTGACACTTGAGTGACTTGACACTTACTAGTTACTCAACACATAATTTATATCTGACAATTTACACTCAACATACACTACTTGTTTGGTATGAGCTAAGGAAATGAGTTAAGTGTGTTGTCACCCATATGTCAAGACCAATATGAGATTAACATGTTAAGCTCTCATATTGGTTCATTTTCTTGTGTCTAAGTAGGTGTCACATCATTAACCTCATCATCCTTCTTTTAGTTAATCTTATCCCTTGCATCCATGTCCTCAAGAGACCTCAATAATGAATCATATGGAGTGGCTATTTCTTCCACATGCTCTACAATTTATTCTTGTAATTGAGTTGTAGCAAATTCCCTTGGCATTTATTCTACACATTAGTGTGTTGGTGTAACAATAACTACTTTAGTAAATTTATCATCCTCCATAACCTGATTATGAACATCTACCCCTTCATTGGCCTTCACTAGTCTTTGTGATTCACTTTGTATTTTTTCCATAGCCTCTTCCAAAATACCTAATCCAATGATAGGATCAAATTTTTCCTACATGGTCTATTCCACCTCTTTATGTATAAAGTGTTTAAGTTATTGCTGAAGAGAAGCAAGATTTGTAGGCTATGTGGAGGGTGAATTATGTGAAAAGGAACTAGAATGTAAGTCTATTGTTTCTTGCACATGTTTTGACTGATGGTATATTTACTACTTATTCTTTTCATGGTAGACTTTGGTTTAGGTTTCTTGGACAAATTGGTTGCAAGATGAAATGTTTCTTTTGGCTGAATCTGTTTACTACATTTTCTAGGAGTAACACTAGGACCTTGTTCTTACACCTTTTCTTGTCCTTTTCTAGAGGAGAGCCAACTTCTGGGGATTCAACCTTAGGGTTTTCCTTATTGATTCTTTTGGATAGGAGTATATTATTTGATGAGTTAGATTAACCAAGTGGATACTGGGAGAAATGACTATTGGAGGAGTCTTGGATGCTGAAACACCTACATTTTTTAGTAAGAGGTTCATCATAAGGACCAACATTCTATGGTTTAGAGGCATATCTTGCACACACCAAAAATTATTCCCATGTCATCCTATAAATATCCTTAGGTGACCTTTCAACAAGTTAATAGTTAAACAATGTTGACATAAAATTTAGCCTACCCATTTTATACTCATTAGTAGAATTTGATATTAAAAACTAAAGAAAGTTAGAAACATTCATCATTCTACCATGTCACAAATGTGACAAAATTTTAAAATGATGTGAGTAAAAAATGGAGAAGCTATCTTCAAAGGTAATTTACTTGATGATGTACATCACCCTGTGGTTCCATTTTTTTGGAAGGCTAACCCTCTTAGTCCCTTGCTTGTTTGCATCAAGAGGGACATTTGTAGGTCCTAAAAATTTGGCATGGAGAATCCTTGCATATTTTTTCATGGAAAATAATTCCACTTCATGTGGTAAGCCATAAAATTTTTCAATTTGGTTGACTAACACATGAACAACCACCCCCTTAACCCTTTCTCTTTCATTTTGGAAGGTTCTCATGGATTCTTTTGTAATATCATCATCAAAAGTTGTTAACGTGAGGAAATAATTAAGCTAATCATTTTTTGATAACCTCTACGAATATCAAACATCTTGTAGAATCAAATGATGATCTATCGGCTCATTCTAAATTGGACTACTACCCATATTTCTTCTTGAAAAAATTCACTTCACTTATCTTCATAGTTCACATCCCTTCAAAATAATGAATTCTAAACAAGAAAACAAAAAACCTCAAAAAAACTTAGCTAAAATGAACATCTTCCCTCAATCAACACTGATGAACAACTTTCAGAAGCACAAGAAGGTACAAAAACAAATATGTAGAACTAAGTATAGAAAATAAAGTGTTATGGAAGTGAACTAATAAAAATAAGTAATTATCATTCATCTTGATATCATCTGATAGAAGGAAATATTTGAAAAGATTGATTGTACATTTATGGAAATCAATTCAAAAATGGGAATGGGGACATATTAAAATTGAGGTGTGTGAATTTATGTATAAGAAGTGTAGCCACATATGAATCATACTTACTAATAAAAATTAATAAGAAAAATTAATAAATCAAATAATAAATCAAATCACAAGTGTTAAATGCAAGCATACCTTCAAATTTGATTAATGGAACATTGATCCTCTGCTGACATACTTATTGTAAAAAGTGGAGTTTAATAAGGAAGGGGGTGATGGTGAATTTGATATGGATGACTTGGAAAATAAACAAATGGGATAGATGAGTACAGAGTGCAAAATGGAATGAAGAGAGAGGAGGGTTAAAAATTAACCCACTTTATTATGACAAAAAGGTAGAAACATTTAAGTGTTACCTTAGGAATTAAGAAAGGGCTTAGTTCCTTTGGCAATAGTAACTACCACTTCTCATGATTCTTGAAACTAATGAAGGAATTCTCCTTTTTAAATGGGCTTGTGATAAGGTTTACGTCCATGCCTATTAACCAAAAATGATAAATTATCAATTGTTTGAAGCTACATAAACCATTGTCAAATACATTAGCAATCTCATATTGACCTAACCATGGTATTTTTAATTTATCCCAATTATCCTTGAATTGTGAGTCATACAATAGCATCAATATCTAATGGTAAACTTTTTCTCCTTAATATATTTATCATTCCATTTCATCCTTTTTTGTTGAATCATTTTAGTGTGCTACAATGCACTTTTCCTAATTTCATCCAATGCATTCTATTGCATAATTATTTCCCTTTGTGATGTAGTAAAATCCACATCCAACTATACCACACTCCCTATGGTTTTATGTTTAGACTCAATATGCATCTAAACTCTCTTACCATTCACCATTTCAAAAGATGTGAATCTTGTGGTTGTTTTCCAAGTAGTTTAGTAAGCCCAAATAGCTTAGGTAACTTGTTAGCCCAATACTTTATATGGGTATTCAACATCTTGGTGAGAATTATTTCAACGTCCATGTTTGTTATCTTGACCTAGCCATTAGCTTGTGTATGGAAAGGTGTAGACTTCTTATGCCTTGTATTGTATTCATTGACTAAGGTTTTGATTAATGTGGAAGTAAATTAGCCTCCCTAATCTATTACTATTTAAATAGGATCACCAAATATGGTAGCATGCTTCATGGCTCTTGTCTTTACCCATGCTATTACATAATCAGTACAAACAAGGATATAACACTTTTTTTTGATGTAGGTTCAATAGGACCAACAAAGTTTAAGTCTCAAATTTTAAAAAGCTGTAACAATAATTTGTGGAAACAAGGGAGACTCATCCAATCTACTAGGTCATGCCATCCTTTAGCATCTTTCATGCTTCTTTATGTATTTTACAACATCTTTATGCAATGTTTTTCAATAATAACTAGTATTCAAGATCTTTATGGCTATGCCCTTGGCATAAAAATGTCCACTACAAGGTTCATCATGACATACATGCAAGATATAATATGTTTCTTCCTCACTTACACATCTTTCCATAACTTGATATGGTCTAGTATAGAATGTACAATCTATAACCCATGACAAATGAAAAATATTTTCAACTAGAAATCTCCTTTCCTTAGTTGATAAATGACGAGGATTCATTCATGCAACCAACTAATTAACAATATCTACATACCATGGTTGTATAGATTTTATAGAAAATAGGTGTTCATCAAGAAAGGTATCCTTGACAGCTATAGGATCTCCTTATCTTTTAATTATAGGGAGAAAATTTGCAACTACATTAGCCTTACAAGGTTTATTTGCTATGGTTATATCATATTCCTTCATTAATAGAAACCACCATGCCAATCAGATTGTGATTTATATGTTCTTTTTTGTAAAAAAGAGATGAAGCAACAATGCATATATCTAGGGATAACTTGGAAATCATTCCAATCCCCTAAGGCTAAAGCACTCTAAGCCATAATTAGAATATATATTTACTACTGCATTATTGTAAGTAGAAACTATGTACAAGGAGGGTATATGCATGCCCCCCTCTTTATCATGTTTATATAATAGACATGAGAAGGAAGAGAAAGAAGATGCCCAATTATTGTAACAAGGAGATATCCTTAAATAAATAATGTAGATTATATTCACAAAAAAGGGCCTTAATCATTACCATTGAAGAACATAGTTAATCATAAAAAGGATCTATAGCTTATGGAGAGAGAATCCTCAAAAATGAGAAAGTTTAATGATAATACATTTACATAAGATGAGATCTTGATCAAGATAAAATCTTTAAGAAGAGGGGAAGAAAAATAAGAATGCACCTATTTAACCCTCTATGTATAGGTGGAATAGGGATCCTTAGATAAAGGATGAAAAAAATTAACCAAAAGAAAGGAAAAGTGATATCTTGGACATGTATTTAATTGATAAAGAAGAAGTGAGAGTGTAAGGCATAAACCTCTTGCAAAGGAGAGAATCTCTAGTTGAGGCACAACCCTTCATAAAGAAAGAACATTGTCACATAATAAACATGTTCTACTTAAGCCTAAGGAAAGTACATCCTTAGAAAAAGACATAATTAATATCAAGCATGAGGAAAGAGAAAGAAGGCTATGGTGGATTATATGATAAGATGTTCAAAGATATAAGCATTCATATCAATAAACATAAAATAAGATGAAAAAAAGATAAGTCATTTAATTGGGTCTTATCCCAAATAGTTCTATCTTGGGTAGGAGAGGCATGAATTTAGAAGAGGTTAGCATGTTTCTATAACTCCTTGGTTAGCCCTAGGTCCTAGGGAGGTCCTCATTCAATTTTCCTCACATAATCCATTTTTTACACCCTTATTAAGAACCCATTGCAAGCCCCATTGGAGGGAGGTATGATTTATAATCAATTTCTTCAAGATCTTAGAGCAATGGGGAAGGTCTATGTCAAATAGATGGAAGGTGAAAGAGGAATCCCTAAAGTACATTGATTTCATAATCTCATACCAACCTTCCAAATTTTTAGCTAGCCTCCACCAAATTTTATCTCAAAACATATTTTTTGAGATCCCCCACATTTCTAATTCCCAATCCTCCCATATTTTTTTTATTTAAAAAAAAATCCTAGTTTACCATCTTGATCTTGTATTTCTCTTCCAATTCAATCAAAGGGAATTTCCTCTATATCTTCTCTAGAACTAAATCCATTGGATTAGAAAGTTTTTAACTAGAGAGGAAGTAGACTAGGATATCTTGTAGAGAAGTCATTAGAAGTTGGAGTTTATCTATAATATTAAGAAAATTCACTTTCAATCTCACCAATTGCAACTGTAATTTCTCAAGGATATAATTCAAAAAAAAAATGGATGACTTATGAATTGTGAGAGAGAACCTCAAGTAGGTATTTGGGAGGGAAGTTGCCTGGTAGCCTAAAATTTGGGTGACATGATTTTGTAGGAAGATCTCAATATTGAAAAAATAAACTTTTCTTTTATCAAAATTGATATATTGACCTAAGACATGAGCATACTAGTCTAGAAGTACCTTCAAATATCTGGCTTCAACAATGAAGTAGATCCCAAATAGAAAAGTGTCATTTACAAATTGTTGAATGACCTTTAGGGGAGAGAGATGGTAGGTTTAATCCCCTAAAGGGAGCATTCCTTTGTTATAGAAATAAAGTTTCTTCTTAGAACCTTGATGACCCTTGCAAAAGATGAAGGAGCCCCAAGGTGTGCCATTAACAATCACATAGAACTGAATTAACCCAATTGTCACTCAGATCAGATGGGTAACCTACCTAATGAAGCTAACTTTAGACATGATGAAAAAGATAAACTCTCAATTAACTTGATCATTTGATTTGGACATATCCAACTTGAGATCCATTATAGGTCTTTTGCTTCTACCCATTGAATCAACGACCTCATGATTTGAGATAGAAGCATCAAGGATTTGTCGACCCTACATGAACCCTTCCTAGGAAGGGCTTATAAACTTATCTAGGAGAGGCTTGATATGATTAGTAAGAACCTTGGAGAAGACCTTATAAACTATATTAAACATGGTGATGGGTCTAAAGTCACAAAGTGACCTTGGCTCCTTAATTTTAGGTACCAATATAATAAATCTAAACTATTTAGGCACTTTAGAAGTTTGTGACCTCTCACCAAGTCCTTCATAGATTTAGTGAGGTCATCTTTGATAAGATCCTAGAAGAATTGGAAGAATGTAGGGGGTAAACCATCAAGATCCAATGCCTTGAAATCCTTGACAGAGAAAAATCTATGGTATTTTCATCCTTAGTGATAGGGTGAAGAATATTCTCATTATCATTGTTGCAAAATCTAGTATGAAGGGTGCTAATTGTTGGAAATATTCAATACTAAGATAAGTTACTGAGAGGGGAGGGGTGAATCAGTAACTTCTAAAACTTTGACAATTTTAAATCTTAACAATCCAATTAGCATTTAATCCATCACATATACTCTGATCTACTTGCATGCATAAGAAACTAAAAATATGAAAGCATTCATAAGACTATGATAGAAGAATTTGGTGACCCAAAAACTTTCCAAATAGAAAGTAAAATTGGGGTGGGAATGATACTCACAACTTTAGTATTGTAGTATAAAGTTAGCATGTTAAAGCTTATATTGATCACTTGTGATGATCTACCCTATTAGGAGCAATAAGGACTACTAGGTCCAGCTTGTGAAAGGATTTACAAACATACAATTAAGTATGCACTAGGTAAAGAGATTTACAAAAGACTATTAGGTCTACCTTGTGAAAAGATTTGACTGATCCACCTATTAGGATGAAATAGTAGATGATGTCTGATCTAACTTGGTTTATTGAATGAGGTTCCTCTAAGTATTGATCACCTTATTGTGATAGATATGACTTTTCTACTCCTTATACTGGTGTAGCCTTTTTAATTCACTCTTTTTTATCTTCTCTAATTAATTCCACACATGCATACACCTTTTTTACACACTTTGGATATGATACAATACATTACATATATATCAATCCAATTATACAAATTACAAACCTAGCCACAACACAAGTTACCATAAATATTACAAAGTCAGCCCACATGAAGACATTTAGATTTTGAAGACTAACTCAGTAAGGTTTTGATACTCAACATCCATTGTCAATGCTTGATAGCATCATCCACTTGGTAGATGTAGAGCTCAGTCCATACTGATCACTTCCAAGTAGTCCTAAATTCAGTCTACACTAGTGACTTTGTAGATATTGTGAATACTTGTCATATAAATTGAGTCTCTTGATTTACATTATATGACTCAATAAACACTATCACTTTGAGCTTGGTATAAACTAAGTCACTTGGTTAACACTGGGAAGCCTAGTTAATACTAGGCTCATGTCACATTGGGCTCGTGTCACTTACACTATGAACTCAGTGAACACTGCATAGCTTGGCTTGCACTGTTAAACTTGGCATAGAGTGAGATGCACAGTTTACACTGTTGATCTTCACTATAACTATGATTTCTCGATAACCATTGAGATTTGTCTAAAGGACTTGGTAGCAACTGTAGAACTTGATGACAACTAAAATACATGGAAAACACTATGAATTGTACAATGAGCTTAGTAGCTATATACAATCTAAATAAGTGTGTGTCAGTAATAAAAAACTTGACTAATATGTCAACAATCTACCCCTTTGGCATTAGTGAAAAAAACACTTATCAACCAAAATTGAATTCAAAAAGTTTCTTGAATACCTTTTATTCATTCCTTGTAATACTAGCTCGATAGAGTATATTATTTTTGAGATTTTTCAAAATTGATTTTGTAAGGGATATATATGTACATGGTAAGGCTCCTTCATACAGTATACAATACATCTTCTTGCTATATACAATATATCTCTCTATACACTCTTACTTCCCCCATTGATTTTTCAACTTATTGCATGATCTCCCCCATAACATATGTCTTTCTCCAATACATGTATCTTTTCTCCCCCTTTTTGACATTAATGCCAAAGATATATTTTATTTATTTACATAGTAACACTAAAATGAGATAGAAAATCTAAATGTACCTTGAGAATGATCACTAAGGTGTTATCCTGATTGTCTTGTAGGATCTTGCATGTGTGAAGTGCAATTTGGACTTCTACTAGTAATTCTATTATATGATCTGCAATGGAGAAGTTATTGTCAGGCATGAGAATTTTTGAATGTACAATATGTTTCTACAATGTGTCCAGGATGGTAAGAATCATATTTTTTATATCAATCAATGTGGATCTAATTCTTGCTTCTTCTCCAAGCAGTTCTGCTTGCATATCTGACAAAAATCTTATCCTTTAAAAATATGTAGAGCTTGAACTAGGGTCAAGTTGCAGCTACTGAGCACTAGCTTTCAAATCTTCATCTATTTTGGATAATTTTTCCTTTATTTATTTTTTGAACTCAGAGGCATCACAAATCTTTCCAAAAAGTGAGGACACATTTGTACATGATGCTTCTAAATTGCCCAAAATTGTAGAAAGTTCTACTTCATGAATGGCTATCTGTTGAGCAATGTGCTCCAACATTTTATTATCAAACTTCTTCTCTACTTTTTGCACTAACTTTTCTTGTCCCTAAGTGTCTTCATTAAAATTTTGTACTACCTCTGCTCGTTGATACAAAATTGGCTAAAATGAGTCAACCTCAATACCTATAGCCTCTACCAAAATGTTCTTTGCATCTTCGATTATTTTAAATTCCTTACCTCTCTCCTTTCTTAGTTTCTACTATTTAGCCTTCTTCTAGAGGAGTTCACCAAATATTTGCATTTGGTTTGAGGTAAGCTTGGAAATATCCTAATTAGGGATAATAATTTCCTCATCTAAATCAATTTGTTCCTCTAGCTCTTTTCCCTCACTCAAAAATTTTGTGCTTAGTTTAACCTTGGGCTCAACTATCCTTACATGTATTTCTTTTTTACCCAAAATAGAAATAAAGGTAGACATGCTAGGACTGGCTGTAAAAATTGATACTGTGCTTATTGAAGGGATATTTACAAAAATACTTGAAGAATCAAAAATTGGTGTGCTCAAAACTGAAGTGTTCAAAACTGGAGATCCAGTGCCTTGAAATCCTTGACAAAGAAAAATCTATGGTATTTTCATCCTTAGTGATTGGATGAAGAATATTCTCATTATCATTGTTGGAAAATCTAGTACAAAGGGTGCTAATAATATTATTCCTAACATTGATATCTATTTTCATATTTTCCTTAGTAAGTGAATCTTTGAAGAAGGTGGAAACACATCCTCCAAGATCCTCTAGGCTAGGAAAAGTAACATTATTCTCATTTAGGTGTTAGAATGTAAAGTCCACTTATATTACTATTGGGGGGGGAGGTGAAACAATTATGCACTTCAAAAACAATTTATAAATCTCAAACTTTCATATATGAGTAAAATGAAAAATAAAACCATGCACAACATAAAGAAACTCATAACACCATTTTCTTTTAACTAGGGAAATCATAGCCAAGGAAAACCATGGTGGGGATGGTACCTATAGTATTCTATAAAAGATATTGACCTTGTTAGGAGTCTATTACATGCATATAGTAAATGTTCTTATGAGAGGACTAGGCCTTGTTAGAAGCCTTAGCCCTATTAGGAGTTGTAAGTAAAATACAAATATAAGAAGAGATCATTGCTTAGACATGCATAAAAAATTTTACAAGTTATATTGAGAAATACTAAAACTATGTCTATTATTGAGATCTATTATATCTAATTAGTCCTTTTAAGTTCTCATTAAAATATTTATATCTCTTCTCTAGTCTATTATACAAATCAAGTTTTTATTTTCACAATATCATCATAGTGTGCACAAGTCAATCATATCATTACAATGCAATTGGAAAGTTTTCTAACTCAAAAATTTATTCTTTATACCAAATATTTATTGTATCACCCTTAACCTTCTTCACATATTACCAAAACTCAATATTAAATTATAGAAAATAAGGGTTTACATCTAGGATGCCATCCCTATCTTGTCAGGATCTTGTTTTGACTAGTCAAAATAATTCCTTGACCAAGAAGCCAATACTTTTCTAACTACTTCTAGTTATGTGATGTTAAACCAGTTACTAAAATACTCAATGAAAATATATGAAAAGTATATCCATATCTTTATAGGTCTTAACGTATCTTCTATGATGTTTTCACCTCCTTCCACAATATTTATAAACCATATATTGCTTCTATGAAGCTTGCTAAAAAAATACTCCTATACCATGTAATCCTTTCTTATACTTAGATAATTTTCTAAGAATCCTTATACAAAACTAAACTCTTTAACTTTGGTAGTATCAATAATATATTATATTTTCATTAATGAAAAATCCTAACATACTACCTTATCCAAATTTTCAAAAATATCTCTCTTTGGTATTGATGGTAACATAGGGAAAAATTGGCTAAGTACAAATTATATACTTCTTTAAATTTTTAAAACTTCAACATTCAAAAGTTGGTGACCAAAATGAAATTTCAAAACTCTAGATCATTGACATATACGTCATGTAATCATACTACTATCTTCTATACTCTTCCTTTGATTCTATTATCTATATAAGTGCCCCCACTTAGTAAGTTGTACATACCTTTCTTACTTATAATGTTTCACTAATCTTCTCCCCCTTTTGACATCAATGAAAAAGATGAGAAAAAAAATTTCTATGTACATGAAAATATTTGTCCTCCTCCTTTCTCAACATGGGTTCCTTGTCAAAATTCTCATATACTCTACAAAATTTGTCTTCAATGTTGAAAAATATGTATCCCAAGCAAAATTTTTACTCTCTCCCACATTGAGCATTGGACACAGTCCATAAGCTATAATTACATCTCCATTAAGGTCAATGATTGAAAATTTATCATATAATTTCTTTGAATTTAGGAGTGTGTCCAATTTTGTTGTTGTAATAAGTCAATTCTTAGTGATAGGTGTTCTCTTAGTAGACTAAATCTTCTCATTAACTTATCTCTGTCCTATTCCAATTATTTCTTCTTATACATTTTGCACTTTCTGATCAATTTTAATGATCTTTACATCATAAGACATTATTTCCTCTACCAACTTTTCTATCTCCATTTCCTTCTCATTAATGGCCTTTGTGATATCACAAAGGTATTTATGTGCCCTTTCACATTCAACATAGACTTTCTTCCCTTCTATGACACATTTCCTTAAATATTTGATGCAATTGTCTAAGAAAAATAAACTATTTCTCATATTCTCAAATACTATATTGAACAGCTTAGCATCATGATCTATTTTTACCTTTACCCTTATAGTCTGCTCAAGAGTGGTGAAGTGTGCACCAAATTATTCAATATTTTTAAAAAAAATTCTTCTCCTTTTCTTGCTCTACAAATTATATTGGATATGGAATGGTTTTCTAAAGTTTATCTAATGTTAGTTCCAATACCTTTTGTATTTTCTCACCATTCCTTTAAGATTCCTCAACTACCTTTGAAAAGGAAAAAGCTTATAATTACATGTATCTCTTTTGGTCCATTGCTCCTTTCATCAAGTTCAAAATGTCTCCTTCAAACAAAGTTTCCAATGCAGGTATGGAAGTACTAGAACTTTATTTTCCTTTATCAATTGATCTTGCAGGAATTTATTGTTGGAAATCTTAATAAGAAACAAGCTAATAAGAGTTGGGGGAAGGGTGGGGGGGGGGTGAGGGTGGGGTGCATCAGGATCTATAAAAAATTTCACCAATAAAAAAATTAACTACATTCACACATAATCCATTTCATATCTCAGATCTCATACCATATAATCATAGACATGTAATGCTAAAATGAATTCTATGTAATTATAACATCCATGAAAACATAAACTCATCACACAATGATTTTGGTAACCTAGAAACACTTAAAGTTGAAGATAAAACTAGGGCACCTATGAAACACACAAATATTTATTGCTACAACAAAAAAAAAATCCTATTAGTGCTACAATTTAATCATATCTAATGATCTATCCTGTGAGGGGTCTATTGGAAGTCTTAATTGGAAACCATGATACTGAGACCGGGGGGGGGGGGGGGGGGGGGGGGGTGTGAATTATGATCTATAACAATTTTTACCTTTTCACAATAGTATAGTGCATTCACCATATTTACCATCTCATATCCAATTGCATTCATAACTTATATAATCAATCTATAATAGCATATAAATCTAGTCTATCAATCACATGTATGAAAGGTAATCAAATGACACAAAGATTTGGTTACCTAAAAACCCTCCAAGTGTTAGAGTGGAGTTTTCATTGCACAAAAAGATTGATCTATCAATGCCCAATACAACCACTCAACTTATAGTACATAGGGGACAATTAAGCCCTTGTCATGAATTAGGAGCATTGAACAAATTTCTTGCAATCTCCCACTTAGCATTATTTGAGTGTCTAAGGATTTGAACTTGTGACCAAGCTCTAATACCACTTGTTATTGTGGATTTTTTGTTGCATCAAAAGACCAATCTATCAATGCCCAATACAACTACTCAACTTATAATACACATAAGGTAGTTAATCCCTTTTTGTGAATCCCAAGGGGAGCATTGAAAAAATTTCTAACACCAAGATGAAGGTAAAATTGAGGGATGACACCTATAATATTCACTACTATAATAATAAAGTTAACCTATTAGGGTTATAATGTTTGACCATATCCAATGATCTACCCTATGAGGGGTCTTCTCTCTTAAAAGCATATGAGATTGTTAGGCCTCACCCTATTAAAGGATTTTACACTTATAACAAAGTAAGGAATCTGATAGGAGATTTACAAAGATATGTTAAGACCACTTTATTAAGAGATTATCGCTGACTCAATCTATTAAAAGTGATTCACTACTTGATCTTCAATATTCTTTGATAAGCTATTTTTGGATCTCCTCTCTGTTACCTAATATCTTATCTAATTTAGCTTTATTGTCCTTCACTGCTCTGATAACTTTGCTTTCTTTGTTGTGAAATGATAGAATTTAACTCAATTTCCATCTTCACAATGCTCACACTTTCACACTTATTTTCTCTATGATCACATGAATAACTTGTTCTCTCTTTCTCATCACATCACCATGTTCATCTCTCTCAAAAATAGGTTTAGGTTTTCTCTATTTAAAGATTTCATTAAGAGTTTTCTATATGCTTCCTTGTTTTGCTTCTTCATCTGATTGGTTCATCATAAAATATAAGGATCTATATGATCTACACCATAAAATGTGTAATAAAATCTATAACAACCTCTACAAGTATTAAAAACCTTATCCATGTCTATAATGCCCAATCAAAAAATCCTTGGAACAGGGATTCAATACAAGCCAAGATTTTTTTTTAAAAAAAAGTATGGATGCACACAAAAATCAACATACTAGGATCACAAAGATCACAATGGAGGACTTAACCACAATCCTAGAAGCCAATGAATCTCCAAATGCTACTACCAAGCTAACATGCTCAAACTAAAAATGAAATCTAAAGATGACAATAGAACATGAAACTCAGATCTGTCAAAGCAAGGAGAAAAAAAGAAAACACAAAGGGGTACTCAAATCATCGAAAAACATTCTATGGAAAATAGCAGAAATAGTTTTCCATGTGAGAGAATCCCAACCTATAGTTTTGCATGAGGAAGTACCCTTCTACATGAGAAAGTGCAACAAGCCATGTGAGGATCTACCTTTCATGCAAAGGAATGCTTGGTCCAACAACCAAAAACACAAAAATGGTGCCAAGGTTCATGTGAAGAATTGCTAGGAAGCACATGAAGAATTGCGAGATGCCACATGAGAAAACACCAAGTCATACATTGGAGAGAATAATCTTGTGTGATAATTCATAACAAACAAGGTAAAAATAAGACTAAAAGATATGAAAGATAATTTCCTCCACATTGGGGAGTATCAGATCCATAAATCAAAGCATAAACTCTCAAATACAATAACTGCAAGATAAAAACTCAAACTAACCATCTAAACATAGCAGTATAGGAAAAATACTAAAAACAACATCGCAATGAAAAATCATAACAAAACTCAAGCATGGTTCCTCCCAACCATAATAGCATCATGAGACCTTGAAAGCCCGAGCTTTCCCCCATGTGTAACATCCCAAGCTACCAACTAGATAGTCAGAGTTGTCTTATGAGGATGTCACTACTAAAATGTAATAACATCATTAAAATAGGATATCTAACATATTAAACCAATAAGAAATAAATACTCTCACTAAGAAAATCAAATCATCTATTAATATGCTAAACATCATAAGAATAGGAAATCTAACATGCTAGACCGATAAGTAATAGATACTCCAACTAAAAAAATTTCATCATCTAATAATATGCTAAACATCATAATATAGGAATACATCAAATAAACTAACATCATCCAAGCATGACATCCAAGCATTCCAATGAAAGCATAAATCACAAGGAAGCATACTCCAGAATCCCAAATATACCAAGTGAATCATCAAGCAATGGTCGCACTAGAATAATAGACCATCTCTATATAAGATCCCTAGTAGTAGTATAGATAGCTGTGCCTCCCAACCACGTGAAACTTATAGGTCTACTCCCACCATGCTGATGGAGATAATGATCCAACCACAAAAACACATAAATCAAATGTCCACGACTAACACTCATGCCATATTGTAATGATGAAAAAAACCAAGATCATGTGACAATGCAAGTACTATAGGTCCTAGTCAACCACTCAATGGATACTATGTAGGGGTTAACAACATGGAGAGTCTCTTGGCATCATAAATCCCAAGCTTGGATTATGCAAACTTAACTCTCTAACTAAAGGATCTCACACTAAGCATTTTATTATCTTAAGTTTTATTACCACCTAGTGTTTTATTTAGTTATCACTTACTTAAAACTTCCTTTACCAACCCACTAGGCAATGGTCACTAGGCTACAAGATAGAAGCCCCCTCCATGGATGCTACCCTACTCTACCTATCCTCATCCAATGATGAGTTTATGTAGGTATGCATATTCCCAACCCAACCACAAATGATCATAACTCCACCAAAGTACAAATGGGATATCAAGCCTCACAAGTCACCTGATAAATGCACATTCATGGTGCACCACCATCACAAAGGTCATAACACAAGGACTAGATGAGAACACAATGAAAAAATGACACTCAACTAAAAATAGACTCAAAAGGATGGATTCTACATGAATGCTAAGAAATAATAAAACCATACATCATGAACTCACTCAACTGGCCCCAATCTAGGAGAATCGATTCTACATGAATCTCAATGATGAAACAAGACCAAACATCATGAAATCACTCAATTGACCTCAATCTAGGGGAATGGATTCTACATGAATCCTAGTGTTTATGAAATAATAAGTTTCCAAAAGAAATAATAACACTAGGTATAAAATCACTCAACTAAACATAACGTTAGGAGTATAGATGTGACATACATCCCAATGCAAACATAAATTGCAAAAATGCTCTAACTAATATCCTATAGATGATCCAAGTCCAAGACCAACATCATGCCAAGAAAACTTGAGAAAACTAGGTGACATGCAAATCAAGGCAAAAACTTCAAAAACCCAATGCTGATGAAAATTAATGAAAATAAAACCCATCCATCCCATGACTAAGTAATCTAAAAAATCCAATAAAATTTGGGTTTAGACATCATATGCAAAGAAAAATAGAATAACAGTTTGAACCCCCAAACCCTCATCCCAAAAAATAAGGAAATCCTTATACTCACCCAATTGGGTAGAGCTAGCATACATAAATGGAGGGAAACACTAATTCTTAGCCTCCTAACAAATGACTATCAATTATAGAAGTAGAAATGGAGCTAAAATAATAAACTGAGAGAGCCCTACCTCGTAGCCAAAAGGGAAAAACATGAATTTGAACCATAAAATAAAAATCTCGTAGAAGTAGCTGAAAATTGCAACAATCCAAGGTCTCCCCAAGTTTGATCCAACAAGTCTGATCTTGTGATGATCCCACTCCCATAGCTCCCACAACGAATAGAATAATAATTCCTCATGAAGAGCATTTTTGGTTTTACTCTTAAACTTTCTAATTCAAAAGTGAGAAGTGAGGAATTAAATTCCTCTTTGGATATTTATTCACTTTTTGAGTGAATAATGGATTAGGGCAACTGACTAGGTAACCTAGTTAAACCTTGAATCAACCCAAATGAAAGCATGTTATTCCAAGTAATTGGAATTCATCTATGGAAAAGCTACTAGAAATTAAAATTAATTAAAATAAAGTGCAAAAACCCAAAATTAGAAAAGACCTTAACAATTTCATGACAACGTAAACCTCTAAATGCACATACACATTCACATGTCTAATCGCATAATGCAAATTAGTCTAGATTTATCATATCATTGAAGGGTTTAATTAAATAATTAAATAGGATAAGTTGATCACATAGGGATGAAATTGGTAAAATATGAATAGCTAAATCTCTGACTACATGTGTCACTGCCAAGGACATACCTCTTGCACACTAAAAAACATGATCAAGTGCAATTGCATATAATAACATAGCCAAAGCAATAACCTAATTTAAACATTTATTTAATTATAATAAATTATTTATTTACATCACTCACTTTTGCATAAATCATCACAAAGAAGGAATGAAGTAAATAAACATAGCATACCAAACAAATTCTAGTAACCACTAGCACAAACCTTAGTGAAACCATCCAACACATCATAATCTCATAAATCAGCCATAAGAATAATCAAAGAAACTAATATAGTAACATAAATCCAATCACCTCAAGGGTGTAGACTAATCATGGTCCCAATCATGATCCCTTCTCAAGGAGATTTTAACAAGGTTGCATCCATCATGATGAATTACATAACTCAAATGAGAGAGACACTACATCATTGGCCTGAAAATTGTTTACCTCAAAGTTTGTACCATTTATAACTTGAATTTCAATTCTATGTTGTTGAACACTTAATATCTCTAACACTCCACATTCACTATATATGTTTCCAATGCTTGGTCTTTACTATTCTCAACACCTCTTGTATAACTAGATATCAATGTGCTCAAACTACTCAATAAATATAAAACTCTACTTTCATTGAAAATACTTGAAAACCAAAGACTTTCTTGGCTCCTATAGAGCTCATTATATACATATTGATATACAAGTCTATCTCATGACTTGATCTATATAGAGTAGCTTAGTTGCATTGATGACCATCTATCTCTATCTAGTATATGACTAAGTGTTTGACACTAATAGACAATAATAGTTAGAGATACCAAGAATCTCCCCCTTTGACATTGTGGAAAAAACACTTTGTCATGATTAAATTGTTACAATGATAATATGATTACTCCTCCTAAGTCTATGACTTAATTCATATAGAACTTAAAAACTTTGGCTTATGTCGAATAAACAAATAATGAATGATATATACATATAACTCTAAGTAGTCTAATGTTTCATTGTCATATCATGTTTTCCTTCTGAACTCTAATCTCTTGAATGCTAATTCATTCTGATTCTTCTAATCATCATTACTCATCATTACATTCCATTTTTATTTACTTCTTCTCCTTTGTGATTATCTCCATTGATAATATGTTATCATCATTACATTCCCTTTTATTTTTGTCACTTATGTCTACTGTTGGGGTTGAATGGGTGGAATCAAAACATATTGTTCAATAAAATATTTGTCAACTTGGTTGATCATAGCAAGTGCATGATCTCAAGTGGTTTTTGTTGATTCCAAAATATGATTCAGAAAGTCCAATCTAGCTGCCAAATCAATCAAACTCTCAACAACCAAAAGATTATGATCTTCATTAATAAGATCTTGTGTTTATTTCATTTCTCACTACATAACCTCCAAATAAGTTATCAACATGGATTGAATGGAGATCAATTTGGATCTCATGCTACTATCAGTTTCCTCAAGCTCAACCAATTTATCCTGAGAATTCAATAACTTATTATAGTGGCTTGTGATGGATTCAATTGGCTATGAAATAATGCTACTAGTTCTCTACATATCAACCTAAATCTATAGGATGTTTTCTTGAAGATCACTAGTGAATCTTGGCACATCACACAAAATATTGTACAAATGTTGTACTTTATGTATAAGTTTTTCTATATTCTATACTCATTCTTGCAATTGAATTTTCTTCTCGATAATGGTTGTTGAGACTTTGTCCACAACCTTATTCTCAAATTTATTTGCTAACCTATCCATCAATTTTTCATTTGTTTCTATATCTCAAAAATTTATTTTTTTTAATAATATTTACAAGCTAGGAAATTATTGGGACTTGCCCATCAAAATTGTGTATATCAAATGCTTCAAAAAAATGTCCTTAACATCATATAATACCTATTTATGTTGATGTTCTCTCCTTAGATCTTGTTGCTTCTTCTTCTTCCTCTTCCTCATCACCACTATCTTTTTCTTCATCTTCTCCAAGAACTAGTGTAATCAACATAGGTTCCTTTCTCTTGCCTTGGGTGCCTAGCTTTGCCTCTAGGTCTTCAATCATTTTCTTTGTTTCCTTCTCGTTAGAAGCTATTTTGATATCAATGGGCATTATTGCCTTAACTTCTTCATATTTTCCAAAATATTCTACTTCAGTATCAATCTCTTCTTTTAATAATGTAACAATATTTTCACTCATAATCTCACTATCAATTTCATAGTCAAGTATTGTTAATCATGCCTTCCTTAGCTTTACTACCTGCACAAATGTGTTATCTGTGTCTACTAAGAAACATACATCACTGTAGTGTTTCATTACTAACTCTTCTAGTATTCTCTTCCTTATCTTCCTTCTTTTCTTGAATTCTTCAAAATATGTATCCATGATATTTTCAAAATTCTCTTGTAATTGAGTTATGAATTCATTGATTTGTCTTATCACTAGTTTTCCTTGTTCCCAAACAAGATTGCTAATACCAAAAAAATACTTTTGAATATAAAATAAAATACATATAACAAGTGATTAGAACTTACACATTGAGTTCTTTGCCTTCCTAATGGATATCAGGTTTTCTGCTAATTATAGTTTCTATTGTAATCACCTAAAAATGGTCATCTAGACTATTAGCCCCCTTCTCAACATCTTGGCTAAATTAATTAATTATTTCCCAAGGCCAAATTGATAAAAATCAAATTATCTAATTTTAACCTATAGTTTGACTATAATATCCTATGTCCATATTTGATTAAAAGAACATGTCCATATCTACATTTTTTCTTGCATTTTTTGCTTGTTGATTCTGTCTTTTATTTTTTGTAATCATGATTATCGTGCAATACTTTCTCAGTCTTGTAAGATAGTTCTCAATACTATCATGGGATACCTTTCTAGTAGAAGTGGTGTGTGCCCATATAAAAGTCTATCATACTAGTATACAAGAATCTATCACTCAGGTATAGTGTGAAGTATGTTACAAAGCATAAGTATTGTACCCCTATACTAAAAAGTATCATATGATAGTCTCTTAGTAGACAACTACCCTCTAGCCTAAAAATTGTTGCTATTTGGATTCCTTGATCAGTTTTTGGTCTTTAGCAGTATTCTTTTCAAGTTTTTCATATTCATTACTATCTCATAGAGGTTTTATTGCAAATTTTCACATTGTTTTGGGACTAAGCTTTGTTGGACTAACATTTGTGCTTGTAGGATTGCCCTAAAAACTTGAAATTTTGCCTTAAAAGAATGAATGTCAAAGCTTCAAATGCAAATAGTCTACAAATGATTATTTGTAGGGATGCCTAAAAGTATAACAATAAACAAGTGCTTGTATTTTCTTTATCTTGGTGTGTGACAATATTACTAGTTGTTTATCTTTCATAAGAACATAAGACTTGTGATGGAGGTCTCTTGGTGTTAGGAAAGTATGCTCTTCACCCTTACAATGAATTAGAAATCTTGACCCACCTTTATATTTCAAAATCAAGAGGTTTGATTGAACTTGTTTGGCATATTTGGTAGGAGTAATTGGGATAGGAGAGTATGTTCTTCACCCTTTTGGTAATTAGAAATCTTGATCCCCAAGAGTGGATCCAATCTATTTTAGTCTAGAATCCTTTAGAGGGCCTACTCTTGAGAAATTAAGAGGAATGACCCAAGTGGGGACAAGTGAACCTAGCTATTCCAACCCACTATAAACTCAATGCTATCAAGGACACAAAACCTTGGTAGACATAGTGCTTGTCTTTGCTTAGTGTGAGTACTTGTGTGATTGGGACCATGAGGAAAATGCTAAGAAAGAATGCTTAAGGTACTCTTGGAGCCATGAGGTTCATTATTTTTACACGAGTTAAGTTGTCCCATAATTGGATGCAAGAAGTCTACTACAAATGAAAGCCTAATCTAAATACTCTAGGTTAGAAACTAACTTATTTTGTTGCTCAAAATCTTGGTGCAAGGACTAATCCTAGTGGATTACCTAGATCACCCAATATTTTAAATTCACTATTTCTATTCCCTTGGTTATACTAATGGCATCTCCATAAAATATCCAATATCTCTCATGGGAAACCAAATGGTGTTAGGCTAAGGGTCATCAAGTGCAAGCCAAATTGTTGAGTAATTAACTATGACCTTAGGTAGCATTGCTTGGCATTTGTTTTAGAATGTGCTAGGCTCATGTAAACATTATTGAAGTTCAAACAATCTCATTATCATTCATAGCAATTTTATTTTATATCATAATGGTTTCTTTGTCCCTTTTCCAACTATTTGAGACATATGAATTACCCTTACTATTTTCAAACGATGTTTTTTTTTTTTGTAATTGATGTTTGATAGTGTCTTCACTACAATCTAGTTTGAAACATTCAAAGAACCAACCCAAAACATAGATTTTTAAAGCTTAAAATTGCCTTTTGCATAGTTTAGTGACCCTTTATCACATGAACTTTTGAAAAATATGGTACAACATTTCATACTGAAAAAGTATCATCTACCTATTGTAAATACTATCACCTAACAATAGTGAAGTCTATCACACTCCTTAAGGGAAAGTATTGCACAACTACTATAAAGTCTATTATACATTACATTTTGTTTCCCTAATATTTCCTGCTTCTCTAAGAAATATCACCTAGATTTTATTTCTTGCAAAATAGAATCAAAATTGTGTTTTAGCTGGTTTAGAGGTGTCATCACTTCATCCTACCTAAATCTTGTCTAAAATCTTCATGTTAGGAAATGTTCTAAGTTACAAGGACAGGTTTAGTTTGTTAGATGTAGTCTCCAAATGTTGCTAATGGTTACCTTTCTATGCTAGCTACTTGATATTGAGCTTCTTGATCACTCTCTTGGCTTGAGTCATTAGTGCTATAAATTTTTGAGCACTCTCAACAACCTGCTTACTCATTTTATCTCTGACAAGTGATCATTCTTGACCCTATGAGCTCCAAATCTCAAATTCTTTTACCTCATCCTAATTGATAAAGACATACCATTACATGTCAATTGTGAATAAGTTCGAAGTTGGTAAAGGTAGTTATCCTTCTTTCACCTTTGAGCAATTGGAGACTCCAACTAGGTATCCTCATGGACGACCTTGTGTGGAAGAATCCATCTCTAATAAAACTCAAGAAGCCAACACTTGACATAACCTACTCTATAGCTGGTTAGAAGACAACACCCTTTGACACACCTAGGGAAAAAGACAACATGTCACTCACCATGTATCAAGAGGATAGAAAATACTACTTAGAAGAAAAATCACATCTAGAAAAGGAAAGAATGCAAGAGGCCATACATAGGGCCACTAGAGAAAGATCCTATCACCAAGCTAAGGATGATGCTCATGCTAATGCTCATAATGCCAAAAATAGACATGACTACTATAGCAACCCCTTTGATAAAATTCCTCTTGGTAGAAATGATGGGAGAAATATACCCCCTAGAACTCCTAGAATAAATGATGGAGGGTGTCCATGACCACCTAAGCTCTCACAGTCACATCATGAAAGTGAGACCGATGAAGTTACTAGTGAAGATCTCATGATTTTGATGTACAAAAAATCATCCAAAAATGAGAACCTATTGAATCTAAGATCTTGAGAGATGAAATACAGGAGCTCAAAAATCAACTCAAACAAGTACATTTTTCAAAGGAACAACCCAATGCCTCATTTGTTGAATCAATATGTGCTCTTCCTTTAGATAAGAGCCTTTATATGGTTCCATTTACTAGGGACATATAGGTTTGAAAATATGACAAATATGATGGAAATAGTGATCATTATGACCATATAATACACTTCTATGCTCTTAGTATGGAATTCATGCACGGAGAAACTTATCTTTTAAGGTTGTTTCCTAGGAGCTTGAGCGGCGAAGCTATGGAATGGTTCATGAAACTATCCTCCCCTCTCAAGATGTTTGATGAACTTGCACAATGTTTCATTCAATAATATTCTTATAACATTCAACATCCCATTACTATGTTGTATTTGTGCAACATTAAATAGAAACAAGGTGAAACCTTTGCAACATACCTCCAGTGATGGGGATCTTTACACTCTAGGTACCCTTGGTAGATTCATAAGACCAAGAAGATTGACATATTTCTCAATATACTTCTAATCTTAGGAAATAACTATTCACATCCTTTAATGAGATGGTTGGAAGTGCATACCACATTGAGAATGATGCTATTAGAAAAGGTGACATTGCCTTGAATAAAGACAAAATTGGCAATGTGAATGACAAAGAAAAAAAAAAACCTTGGAATGAGAACAAATACATTGTCAATGATGGAGTAGTGGATCCTAAGACCAAGGAGATAGCCTTTAAACTTTCTAATTCCATTTATTTTACAAAGCAATAATAGACTTCAAACTCTCAAACTTTTGACCAGAACAAGAAACTATCTAAACCAAAACATGTTTACACACCTATTGTGGAATCTTATGAATTGGTATTGAAGACCTTACTTGCAAATAAACTTGTCACACTTCTAGATAACTCTCGACCCTATGACCTACCTATCAAATCTCCTTGGTGGAGAGTGGATCATTTCTACAATTTTCATAGGAGCAAGGACCATAACACTAAAAATTTCCTTAAACTCAAAGATGTTATCCAAGACCTCATCGATGGAGGAAAATTCGTAATGGATGTCTTAGTCAAAAATTCTAATAAGAAAGCCTTCAAACAACCATTACTTGAATATAAAAAAGGGGAATCATCCAAGGCTAACAAGAAAAATCATGATGCAAAGATCAACTATACCTACACTGATGCTGACAATGTAATAAACATGCTAGAACCTATTAAACATCTTTGCATGATGGGTCCCAAGTTTGATGAGGTGCCTAACTATGATATAGATGATGAAAGACATAAGGTAGTCCTAAAAATGTGTAATCCTTAACAACATCATAGGGACACTAGGCCTAAAATAGTTCTTGGATTGGTGGAACCCTCCTCCTCACATGGTGAGACACTTAATGTTGTCACTAGGGGGAAATCTAAACTTGTCCTAAAAGTTGCAAATGATAATAGCTACCCAAACTATATCTAACTATGACCTTGTCAGTCAGTTGCAAAGAACTCCAACACAAATTTTAATCTTTAAGTTGCTAGAACTATCCACCTTGCACAAGGAAATTATTAAGAAATGTTTACTCATAGCCAATGTCCCCACAGATATTGATGTTGAGCAATTCAAAGATATGGTGAACCATATCTCCTTGACACATCACCTCACACTCTCTAAAAATGATGAAAAATCACTTATTCATCCCAATAACCTAGCTCTACATGTTACACCAAGTTGTGGTGCCAAAAAGATGACACACATCTTTTAAAATAAAATAAAAATCAATTGCATGAACACGCTATTGAAAACACTTATTTATGGGTTACAACTTGTAGCCCATCTCATTTTTTGGGTTTCCTTTTGTTGGTTTCCTTCTCTACCCCCAATAGTGTGCACACATTTTGTAGAAGGTGAAATCTTTTCTCACTCTCCTCCTCAAAATGCCTCCTCATCACCAGAGATCAAGATCGGGTTCATCAAGTATATTTTATAATATTATTTTTACATTGTTTTGTATGTTTTAGCATTATTTTGTATTTTTTTTTAAAAAAAATCTTTAATTTTATTTATTTATTTAAAATGAAATTGGTTTCTTATCAGGAAATTTGAATAATCAACCACCAAACACTAGCTTGATCAAGAAAATCCTCCATAAGATCAAAATGGAAATCCTCGTGAGGAAGAGCAAGAACCTCTAAAACCTCCACTGATTGAAAGACCTCCTCCTAGAACCTAAGACAATATAATGAATGAAATAGAAAGAGGGAAAAATGAATTAGAAGAAATCATTGGAAGGTTAAAAGCTTGCAGGAAAACTAATCCTATGAGAGCACAATTGGCATCCTCCCTTGAGTCCATTATGAGCCATGTAGCTTATATTAGTGGTCAATTGGATATTTGGCATGTTTTAGATTATGATAAAAATAGGTTTTGAAGGGACCCTAAAACCCTTTAACAAAAGTAGAAAAGATAAAGCATTAAAGTCCACCAGGTTTTACAAGGACCTAAAACCTATTGAGAAAAAACATCAAAATCAAGTTTTATAGGAACTTGAAACCACATAAAATAACCAATAAAAGTACCCAAGTTTTACAAGGACCTGGAACCTAGTTTAAAGACTAGACAAAAACCAGAAAATAGGACCAAAGACAAAAACCATTAACCACAACCGGTGAAAGAGACCAAAAGCTGGGCCAAAAACTAGAGATTAAAACCTAGAGAAAGCTACTACTATAACTCTTTGATCATTTTGATAGCCTCTTTTCCAATCTTCGTAGTGTCTTGAATGGAATCAACAACAGCAGCCTCCTGAGCCTGCTTCCTAGAAATTTGCTTGGTTCTCTTGCTTGGACCCCCTAGTGATATGATCTCTTCATTTGTGCATTTTCCAAGACCAGCAATGGTAGCACAAATACTGGAAGTCACTTGTTCCATTTTACTACCACTTTCCTTTATAAGCATTTGGAGGTTTTGTTCATAATCCTTGAGTTTTTTTGGGATGTTTCCCACCTACACTTCCAATTGCCTAATTTTGTCATGGTCTATATCTTGGTTTTGTTGCACAATATCCATTTTCTTTTTTAGACCCATAATTTTATTATATATCCATGAATCAGCTTGGAGAATGAAATCAGCTTTTTGCTTAGTAGAGTGTAAAAATCAAAGCATAGTTTTCCTCTATGGAGAATCATTGTTGTCCTCTTCCACAACCTCTCTAGTAGGAGAAGCAAACTTATCTATTTTTTCCTCCTTCCTTGTAGCAGTAGGGTCCTCATTTTTATCCTATTTCACAACCTCTTTGGTGGGTGAAGCAATCTTAATAGAACATTCCTCCACTCTCATAGTAATAGGGTCCTCTTTATCCTTTTCCATCTCTTCTTCACCAACATCAATATTAGTCTGAATACCCTCATCACCATTATTCCCCTATTCAATATTATCTTTACTATTTTCTTCCTCATCCTCTTTCCCACTTTTTCCTTTGCTCTTCAAGTAACCTTCTAGATTAGAGCTAAAATCACCAACATCCATGTTATCCACATCCTCTGGAGTATCATCCTTAGGAGTGTCATCCTCTTCCTTTTAGAGATCTCAGACTTTGTGTTCAGTTCCACCTTGTCTTTTTGAGAATGTGAGGGTTTTTGTTCGAGAATCCTCTTCTTACCATTAACATTCTCTTCATTCTTTTTCTTTTAGAATGAGAATCAGCAACAAAACCCTTATTTTTATCTAATGAGGGAGTGGAAACAATAGACTTTTTTTTATAGTAACACTCAATTAGAAGAATTAAACCTTCATGTAAAATAGGATGCAACTCCTTCTTCCTATGAGCATGTGGACTTTCAAGCAAAGAAAATCACAAATAGAAAGGCAAAGAAAGTCTATCCTTGTGTCTGAAATGATTGAGAAAGACAAAATGAAATTTATGAACTCTTTTATTTCTACCATCCAAAATGAAATACTCACGGGTATAGGACAACAAATCCCGCCAGATTTCCTTTATTTGCTCCACATCATAGAAATCTCCACTTTTTTCTAGAGTTTTCTCCTTAGCATCCATTTTAGGGAATTTTTTGAAAGAAACATTTGAGATGCTAGTTTGTTTAGTGAACTTAATGCCTTCCATGGGTAAACTTGTGATCTAAGCTATGAAGTCCTCCATCAATTTCATAGTAACACCATGTAAAGAGATATTGTCCTCAGTCTAGTTTTTGAAAAAGGTCATGGTTACATGTGGTTTGAACCCATGAAGGCATTCCAAATAATTGGTCACCTTCCCCTTCTCCAAAATCTTCCAAACATCCTTCCTCGCCTTCCATTCATCACAATTATTAGGTTCTTGTTTTCGTGGCTCACCTCCCATTTTTAGAGAATTATAGAGAATGGAAAAAACTAGAAGCAAGCAAAAGCCAAAAGAAAACAAGTAGAATAGGTACCAAATATTCATCACATCACATAAAGCCCATTTTAGAGGTGATATGTGCATATCCCACCTTGTAATCACATAAATGTACCTCCTCGAGGAAGAAACTCTAACAATCGTAGACCCACTCCCAAAAATCAATAAATTTATAATCTTGGCATATCTTTCCCACCTTTTCCTGAGTAATATCATAATTAATAAGGGCTTTAAGATCAATGTGCTTTTATAGCTCACCAATCCATGTCATTTTATAACCCATTTGGACTGCATAATTGGCAACCCAATCAACAAACCCATTAGCCTCACAATAAGTATGGGATATTATGACTTTTTCAAATTTATTAATTAGAGATTTAATCTCCATGACCGTTGCCTCAATCAACCAAGTAATTGATTTTTTGTTATTGAGTATGTTAATAATATTTAATGAGTCACCTTCTAACCATATTTTAGGGTAACTTGAATCAGTAGCTAACTTCATAGTGTATAGAGCAACAGTAGCTTCAGCAATGTGGCTATTAGAATTACCTATAGGAACTACAATGGTATCAATAATATTTTCAATGTTATCTCTTAAGACCCCTCCACATCCTACTCTTCCTGGATTGCCCTTTGTAGCACCATCAAAGCTCCCTTTAATACATCCATTAGGGGGATTTTTCCATCTAAAAGTTAATCTTGGGTTATCAATTTTCAGATTAGGACCTTGTGATCACAAAGGGTTATCAATTTGAAAAGTTTGAACAACTTTCCTCTGAGATTTGAAATTTTCCTTTATTGCTATAAAAATATTTTGTCCAAGCACCCATCCTGGGAAATCTTTATTTCTAAAGATTCTATTATTTCTTTATTTCTAGATACCCCACTAGAGATGGGGAAGAGTTATTTTCCATAGTAGTTGAACATCAAGATCCCTAGAAGGAAACTTCCAACTTTTAAAATAGAGTTCACCATTGTTTTGATGGACCCAAATTATGTTCTAGTGGTTGAGAATTGCAGCCCAAACTTGTTGACTATAGAAACAGTTCAAGGAAAAATGGTCTTTATCTTCAAATCCATTTTTACATAAGGTACATATATTTACAACATTAATACCTCTTTTTTTCAAATTATCCTGGGTGAGGATTTTATTTTGAAGCATAATCTAGTAAAAAATGTTTATTTTAGGTATATAAGATGCTTGATCAAAGCTTGAGACCAAAAAGGATGATTACCCTTCTCCCTAGAAGTAAAGAGAGTAGAAACTTTGAATTCACTAGTAGGATCAACATTCCATATCATCTCATCCTCATAAGTAGGATATAGAAAAAGCATTCAAACTTAATTGTATATTATTGAAGCCTTGATCAATATTAGTCAAATTCACTGAAAAATTGTTATGCCAATAATGACTCACAAAAATGCCATACCTTTGCTTACATATGTCAACTTGAGCAGTATCTTGAAAGTCTTCTAGTAGAGGATGATCCATTAACCAAATATCTTCCAAAAATCTCACCTTTTGCCCATTTCCAATTTTCTAGGAGCAACCCTTTCCAAGAGTATTCTTTGTCCCCTGAATAGCACCCCATATGGTAGATGGATGAAGGGCATTAGGAGAAAAAAGGAAATTAGCTAGAGAATTAATATTGAAAAGGTACTTATGTTTCTATATGGTACTCCATTCATTGTCATCGTAATAAGTTCTCTAACCTTGTTTAGCCAACAAAGCTCTATTCATAATTCTTATTGTCCTAATCCCCAAACCACCTTCTCTGATAGGCTTACAAACTTGGTTCAAGGCAATCAAAGGCTGTCTCTTTTTTTCCTTAGTCTCAATCCATAAAAAGTTCCTCTGAATTTTCTCAATAGTATCTACAAATTTCACTAGAATTCTAAAAATGCTCAAAGCATAAGTTGGTATACTTTGAAGACAAGCTTTGAGAAGAGTTAATTTAACTACCTAACTTAAGAGATTTTCTTTCCAACCCACCAACTTCTTATTGAATTTATTAATGAGATCTTCCCAAAAGGGATTAGGGACTTTCAATCCTAAAGGAAGACCCAAATAGATTGAAGGGAAAGATCCAATAGAACACCCAAGGATATTAGAAATTTTATTCTATCTAGGAAGAGGGGTGTTAATAAAAAACATGACACTTTATTCCAATTAATCAATTGAACTGAGGCTGAAGAGTACAAATTTAGAGCTTGCTTCAAGTTTTTGGCTTCATTGACTTCAAATTTACCCATAAAGATTGTATCATCAACAAACTGTCCATGAGAGCAAATAAGAGGATGGGAAGAAGGCTATAAACCTTTAATAACACCTTTTTGAACCAAATCCCCTATGTATCTCGCTAGACAATCAACCATAATAACAAAAAGAATGGGGGATAAAGGGTCTCCTTGTCTCAAACCACGGGAAGGATTGAAAAAGTGAGAAGAACTACCATTGACCAAGATAGCTATAGAAGAGGTTGAAATCAACTAATAAATAGTTCCAACAACCAACCATAAGAATATAAAATTTTAGATAAGAATGCCCATTCAACTCTATCATAGGCCTTAGCAATGTCCACTTTCATAATAAAAACCTGATTATTGGAACATGACAAAGAATGAATATTCTCATGGGCTGAGATAACATAATTAAGAATTTGTCTACCTAGGATGAAGCCATTTTTCTGATCAGCAATGATTGAAGGAATCACCAGAAGAAGTCTAGAAGTAAGGACTTTTGAAATAATCTTATAGAAAGAGTACAAAGGTTGATCGGTCTAAACTTATCTAGAGAATCAGCTCCAATCTTCTTGGGAATCAAACAAAGGAAAGTGGAATTGATTTCTTTTAGCATTTTTTTTTCTCCAAAAAAATATTTCATAGCATCATAGACATCTTTTCCAACAAGTTTTCATAGTTTCTGAAAGAAAAACATGGGAAAACCATCTGGACCAGGTGCTTTGTCTCCTCCTAGAGAATAGAAACCTTTGAAAATTTCTTCATCTTTCGGAATAGAGCTTAACAATTTATTATGTTCCTTCAAGACCAAAGGAGGAATCACTCTGAGAAAATTAGCCCGATGGTCCAAATTAATATTAGGATCAGAAGTCATTAAAGAAGAGAAAAAGGAAACCATTTATACCATAATGTCTTTATCCTCAGTAATCTCTAGATCCCCCTTTTTCAAGTGTGAAATGTGAGTTTTAGCTTTGTGCTTGAGGGTAGAGAGATGAAAGAATCTAGTATTTTTGTCACCTTCGCTCAACCATATCAATCTTGATCTTTGTCTCCAGTAGATTTCTTCTTTAGTAATGATGTCATGATATTGGGCCAACTTATCATTTTCTTCTGTAATAAGGTCAATGAGTATCCTTCCTTCTGAATTTTATCTTGAATTTTTTGAATGTCTTCCTTGATAGCAGATTTATTCTCAAAAATAGTACCAAAATTATTTTTGTTCCATATTTTAACTTCTTTTTTAACATTTTTGAGCTTGGAAGCTATTCTATAGAGAATAGTACCTTCAATGTCTATATTCTGCCATTTAGCCAGTTTGCTTTCAAACTAGGGATGCTACAACCAAATCTTTTCAAATCTAAAAGGAAATTTTTTCTTGAAGTTTATCTTTATAGCAATAAATATTAGAGGAAAGTGATCTAACCAATCTTCTGACAGGCTTCCAATTCACACCTAAAATCTTTTGTCCATTCAGGAGAGATAAGAGCATGGTCAAGCCAAGCCTGAATACTTTCATCACCAACTCTCTTGTTACTCCAAGTAAACTAGATTCCATGGAGGTCCATATCCATTAAATCCTCCTTGTTGATGAAATCCATAAGGTCAAGTCTACCTTCCAATTGACTCACATTTCCTCCCTTTTTCTCATGGACATAGAATGGAACATTAAAATCACCCATAATGATCCACTGACCAAGATAATCCTTACTTTTTATATTGGAGAGAGTTTCCCAGACTTTTTTCCTAAGGTTCTTATTGTTGGGAGCATATATATTGACAATATATCAGTCTTCCCTATGATCAATGCTAGTAATTTTGGCTACCATTAGATATTTACTAGCATTTAAAATGGTTGCCAAATAATAGTGCTTCTTCCATAACATCAGAGTTCCCCCTAAAGCACCTTCTAAACTACTAGCATTAATTGAGTAATTTTTAAAGGATTTAATCTTTTCAGCTTTCTCTTTATCCATCTTTGTTTCTTGCAATAAAAGAAAATTTGGCTTTTTCTCTCTAACAAAATTCTTGACAACATCAAGCTTATGGATACTATTCAACCCCCTAATATTCCAAGTTATAATTTTCATTAATGTTTTTTAGGGGTAAAATCCAAAATAGTTGCTTGTCTACCATCAACAATATTCTAGATACTCTCTAATTCTCTGGTTTTGCTAGAGTATATTCTTCTAGGTTTATCTAGGATACCAACATCTAGCTTCACCTTAGATTGCTAATCGATTCTACTTCTAGATTTTTTCAAGGTACAATCAATAGGTTTCATCTTTACCTGCTGATCCACTTTACTGCTTCTAGTCTCTACCCCCTTAGAAATAGTATTGGTCTTTTTTAGTCCTTTTCCTTTGATTTGGTTTTGCTTTGAGTCTTTTCCTTCCTCCTTTGAAACTTCTAGGATAAGATCATTCCTAAAAGGAGTAATATCTTTACACTCAGTAATATCTGTCTCCTCTAATAGATCTCCAAAGTCAGCCAAGATTTCTCCTTCCTCAAGAATCCCCTTCTCATATAAATCTCCCCATTGATCTTCCATCCTTTGATAAATAACAATTTGTTTCAATAAATTTTCCAAGTCATCAATATTTTGTTATGGCCTCATAGATTGAAACATGGATCCATTATCACCTTTTCCAGAGTTCTCTTTCTTAGGTTGTGTTACAGGTTTATTCCCCACAAATCTATTCCTTTCCTTTTAACTGTTCCCAAGATCTTTATCAATGGCTTCATCTTGAGCTTTTGAAACCATAATCTCCTCCTTCTATTTTAGGTGAGAAACTTTAGGTTTCCACACTTTCCGCTGAACTTTAGCCTTCTTCACTTCCTTTTCAGTTCTTGAATGTTTCTTACTTTTATTGGGATAGTTTTTAACCATATGACCCTATTTTTTATAGGTGTAGCAGGAATTTGGAAGATCTTCAAAAATAATTTCCTGTGTTCTCTTTCCAAGCTTGGAAATTAATTCCACCTTTTCTAGAAGATGATTTAGGTCTGCCACCTTAACATAAAGTCTAGCACTATGAAGTTTGGTTCTAGCAGTTGTAGAATTATCCAAAACCACTAGTTCATTAAATGAGCTAATAGTACCTTTAAAAATATATTCTTTCCAAAATTCTAAAGGGAGGCAAAGGAGTCTAGCCCAAATTAGGGTGATTAAGAAAAAAGAGTCTGATAAATCCATATTAGGCTCCCATTTTTTAGTAGTGAGAAACTTTTCCCAAATGACCACAGGCCTTCATAGAGAACCAGATTCATATCTTTCTTACAGTTGAAAATAAACAAGAAAAACCATTTGACATGGGAGCTATATCAACGTCCCCTTTAATAACTGATGTCTGTTTGACCATTTTCCTCAGAGAATCTAAATCAGGTCTAGCCCCTAAAAATTTGTCCACTAGGGTAAAATCTATGGAAGACATAGAATAATCAACTAAAGGATCTGGGATAAAGATTTTAAACTCACCTTTCTCCCAACAAGATTTAGTAGTCACCGGTAGAAAGGATGATTTACCATTAGGTTTTTTGCCAAAAAGAGAAGACCAAGTCCTTTCCTCTGCAAACCCTACCTTTGGCCCTTCAAAAAACTTTTCCTTATTGGTCTTGACAACCAAAGGGGTTTTATCCTTCTTGAAAACCCACCTTGGCATGTGAACTGCAAAAGGGGAATCAAGGAGAGGGTCACGGACCCCACAACATGTGCCTAAATCACACAAACACTTGTCCATATTGGCCAAAAAGATACTTTCTATCCCATCATTCTTTGGAAAATTCTTCTTGATACCCCCTCTAGTTCCTCTAGGATTTGTACCTCCTACTAAATTCTCCCCAACCAGTTTCCTGCCTTCCTATGAACCAGCTAATTCAAAAAAGGTGAGAGTGACCATTCTCTTGTAGTTACACTTACAAATGTTTATGGTGCCAAGCAAAGTTAGTTGAAGTTGGATATTTGGCATGTTAAGAGAGAAGAAAAAAGAAGATATTATGAAAAAAATTTATCCTATAAAGATATTAAAAAATGGCATAACAAAAGGTGACATATGTGCATTGTTTGAAAAGCCAAGAGAACAAGACACTATTTAAACTACAACTAAAAGATTTCCCATCCATTGGTTCATCCATGATGATATTAGAAATAACTTTTGGGATGGATGGTGGATGGTCTTTGATGTTCCTTCTTGGAATAATCATGAGGCTCTAATATATTTCTTAAAGAAATTTTATTGTGAATTTTTCCTTAGGGAGATCCCCAATTATTTTGACATGTTAGATTCTCAGGGTAGTGGTGGGGGTCTACATTTGAGAGGTTGGGGGCACATTGTAACCCTAATGCAGTTAAGGCACCTATTATCAACCCATAGGGTGAGCATGTCATTATTCCTTCGGTTGTGAAGGAACATGTAGAGACCAGTACTCTATGGATATCAATTCTTTGACACAAACCTTATTCATTATGTCAATTCATTAGTTGAGGAGGATCCTTCTTTTCATTGTGGTTAGATGTACATGTCATGTGGATCCTTATGCACATTTGGTTGTCACATTGGAGACATTGTGGATGATGGGCTAGTCACTAATGACTTCCTAAATGAGACATTTGGCATTGACACACAAGTAAATTATAATTATAGTAAACTAATTTGATCACATTTCATATGTATAATGAATGACTAATAAATTAGCATGTCTTAACATTGTTCAAAATTCAGAGTAAGAGTGTTGATGGCCCTAGTACAAATTCCTTAACCCCATTTTATGTCTCATCGATGAGTCAAAAGGTATGTATCAATTTAATAATTTAAATTAATACGTATATTTATTAAGTAAACATATGAAGTATTGACAATTTTTTTAATCCATCTGCATTAGTTCTCTACTAGACCATCGACATTCACAAGGGACTTTGAACCTAGGCATGATACGAGCTTCATAGAGGTACATTTTTTTCATGTTAATTTAATTCATTTGATTATATTATATTCTATAAAAAAACATGTAAATTGTATTATATTATTTGTAGTTGTTGATGTTAGAGTCTCCTCCTCATCTTCGCTAGTCCATCGATCATGGAGTTGCTACCGTGATGGCTAGTTCATAGCCATTGACCAAGGTATGAAAGAATTTTTATAGTTTTAGTTATTTTTTATAATAGTTAATATTGAAATTTCAAATGATATTTATAAATATGATCAAGTGATTATATTTATTGAATTTTTGTAGGGCCTTGTTACTCCTGATCATCTACAAGCCTTTGGGGTAGATGTACAAAGTGACTATTTTATGGTGGTAAGAAAATAATTAATTTTGTGTGTACATATATTTTATTTCAATTTATAATAATTATTGATTCATATATACTTTTTTTATATTAGCTCTAGTTAGAGAGGAGCTTAAACAAGAGGACGAGTGAGCATGTGAAGAAAACCCCATCATCCCCATTATCTCTCACCACACAATGATCGAAGACCTCTAGGGATTTGTTTCCTTCCCCTGATGGGAAGGAGAAGATATAGGGATGGACAGATGTATAAGAATTAGTGGGCATATATCTTGGATTTTATGTTAGTGAACATATTTGACATGCATTTGATGTATATATGACATTTTATATTTTATGTATGACATATATTTAATGAGTGACATTATTAGACTTACAACTTTGATGCATTAGTTTGTTCATGTATGCAATTATTGGTTATCATAATATATATCTTGTTTTACTTGTTTACATTTTAAGTATTTCATGTATTTCATTTTAATGTAATTTGCATCCAAAATAAGGGTGGGAATCATTATAATGAGCTTTGATAATATCTTTTGACATGTGAATAAGGCTATGGTATTAATTTGTATTTATATTGTACAAGTTATGAGTCTTTTAAATTCAGTAACTTATTTGGAGTTTTTGTTGGGATGAGAATAGTGAAACTTTAACTCTTATTACTATTATACAATTAACATTGAAGTTTGACTCTTGAGTTGGCTGCATTATGTAAATGTCTAAGCTTGAATCTTAGTGTCATCATAAACATGTCAAGAGTTTATATATGTTTTATCTTCAGAACATGAGAATACTTGAAATAATTTTTCTAATTAATCCATGAAATTTTATATCAATATTTCTTTCTTATCCATCTCTTTGAGAGCTTCATTCATGGAAATAAATTGTATATGCTCTTCTTATGATTCCTATAGCTATAGTTGTATTTTTTCTTGGATATCTTTTGTATGTCATTATCCTAATGCAGGGAACCTAACAACCCTTGTTTTGGATTTGTTTGTGTTGTATTTTCTTTGAGGTTTGTTTTGACTCTAGTCAAGTCAAGGTGGTGTGTTGGTGTGGATAGATCAAGTTGGTTTCACTAAGCCTTGTTTAGGTGTGTGTAAGCTAATAAACACTAGGGGGATACTAGGTGGTAAAAGTGGGTCAAAGTCCATACAAGTCATTGGTAAGTGGGATATGACCTAACTAGGTACTAAATAGTGATTTTTCATCTTGTTCAAGTGTTTGGAACTCATAAAATGTAATGTTGGTTGATTAGGATCGCAAATGCCAAAAGTTGCTAAGTTGTCAACAAGTTGCTCAAATGGGTCTAGTGGACAAAAAGAGGCATATTGGTTAGTAGGGGGGCACATTATGTCTAAAAATATTTATTGAACTTATTTGGTTCTATTCAAAAAGGTTTCAAGGGTCTAGAAGTCAAAAATGCAAAATTTGCAATGTGGTCAGCAACATTTAAAAGTTGCTCCACAACATTTTGTGCAATTTTTTGGTTATGGCATAGAAGGAAGGAAATATGGTTGGTTTAACTAATTGTGCACCTTGGGAGCTCCTATATGACTTGGAAGAAGAAAAATCTACTAGTTGGATGTTGAAAGAGTTCATTCTTGAATTTGAATACAAATGTTTTGTTACATTTCCTTTAATAGCTTTTAGATTTTGCAAAGAAATTTTGAGATAATGGATTGAATGTTGAAGTTTTACATTGGATTAGGTTATTCAATATTTTTAAATAGTTTTTTCTTCATTAAACTTTCCTTTAAGTGTTCATCTATTAAGGTTTTAGAAATTATTTTGAAAATACCCTATGTGTTGGTCCTAACTAGATAGCTCACACAAAAATGACTCTCCCATGAGTTCCCACCATGGAATCATCATGTAATTAAGGGAAATGGGAGAGGACACATTGTACATAATGTATCACAAATATTGTACTCTACAAATCAAGTTAGCTAATTTTCCAATGATGCCCTAGGCAAGTTTTGGATAATAGGCTAGGGAATTACTATGTTGATTTAAGGAGTTTGGGGTTTGAATGTAAATGACAATTCAAAAAAAATTGGAGAAGGTAGAAGGATGAAAAATGATGCTTTGTGCCAAAGGAGGCCTCCCCAAGAATAAGTTTTATACCCCTAGGATGTCATCTTCAATTCTTGTATCTTTTTCATTCTTCCAAGTATCAACACACAATATTTAGTGACTCTTAGGGTCAATTCTACTCAGTGTGCCCGAGAATGTTTGAGTGGTCAATGAGAAAAGATGAGCTTAGGACTAGGGTTTACCTTGCCACTTGGAGTTAGTGAAGTAGATCATTCAGTCCCATGATGAATAGTTAGAGAGATTCACTAGTTGGAAACTTTGTACTGGCCAATACTACAAGTTTTAGCATCACACAAGATGGGGCCACAAAATCAAAATGGAATCCAATCTCCTACTAGATTTTATAACTTGACTCTTTGATACCCGATGTTTGGAGAGAGAAAATGATGTTTACCAATGAATGGGTTAGTGTATGTATTCTATCACTGCCCTCTGAATTATTAGGTACAACTCCCTATGATTTTCAATAATATGTAATGAATTTGTTTTTATGAGATTAGAAGTTTTGACATTATAAGCTCTTAACCTGAGAGTAGTAAAGGATAACCAAATTTTTTGTAAGCACAAACAATTCAATAAAGATGGATTTGAATAACCTATCACACTCAATATAATGATTGTAGTAGATTATCTTGATATTTCTAACCCTTACTTCTATTCTAAATGTAGATTAATCATCTAAATGCAAAATAGGAATGTAGAAGATAGGCATATGAGGGAAAATGGAATTTCTTTCCCTATCATCCTTGAATGAAATGGAGTCCAACCAATAACTAAAATATTTATACACATCTATCTTTCATTTCCCAATGAAATAATCTAACATGTTATGAAACTAACAAGAGAAGAAACAAAACCATATATGAAGAAAGTAAATGGAATCACTATACTGTAAACGTCAAAGTGAAATGGAATTCATCTTATTATTCATAGAATCATACATGATTGTCTTTCAACTCTTAATGCAAAGGTACTCTATACATGGGCCACAAAACATGATAAGAAAATAGGGTAAATGGAATTATAGACCAATTCACCATCAAGTTTTTTGACCTCTATATTTTCAAATGAGATTACATTTATAGTTTCATGTCATCCCTTAGTTCAACAGAGAAACAATCATTAAATAGAAAAAAAGAATAAAATATGAAATTATCTAATGATATGAACATGTGGCATCTTTTCCATTGATGATTATGAATCCATGGTACTTTTGAAAACACATGATGATTGTTCAACTTCATGCAATCTTAGGAATCCTAGAGAAAATCATTGTTTTCTTCATATTCTACTATTTTGCACCAAGTCTATATAATTCATAATACAACGGTTACTATAGTTTTCAATTTCCACCATTGATCTTAAATTGAGGGTTTAGATTAAATCATTATAAACACTTTTTGTTTCTTCCTTTGCATTTTTCTCTATGGGTCTCTTTGTGTACATGCATCGAATTGTTGTTATCTCACTATGATTATTCTACACACAACTCTTCGAAGTGACATAATGATGAGCATTGATCTATTTTTGATCTAACGTTGGTAATAAAAGATCTTCACCCTTTGTTTACTCTCTGATGTAGGTCCACTTTCCAACTATGCACATTCAAAAAATAAAAAATAAAGAATAAAATATTAAATTATCCAATGATATGAACATCTAGCATCTTTTCCATCTATGATTATTAATCCAAGGTACTTTTGAAAACACAGGATGACTATTCAACTTCATACAATCTCAAAAATCCTATAGAAAATCATTGTTTTCTTCATATTCTACTATTTCCCACTAAGTCTGTATAATTAATAATACAACGGATACTATAGTTTTAAATTTCTATCATTGATCTCAAATTGATGGTTTAGATTAAATTGTTATAAACCCTTTTTGTTTCTTCCTTTGCATTTTACTCCTTGGGTCCCTTCATGTACATGCATTGAATTGTCCTTATGTCGCTATGATTATTCTATACAAAAATATTTATAGAAACATAATGATTAGTATTGATCTATTTTTGATCTAATGGTAGTGATAATAAATCTTAACCCTTTGTTTACTTTGAGATGCAGGTCCACTTTCCAACTATGCACATCATGGCAGATAGGTGGCACTAATCCATTGCAAGGAGAATCTAATGTTGGAATGCTTTGCTTTGTGGAACTTTGTGGAATATAATGGGCCAAAAGGAAATGTTTTATTCTATTGTTATGTCACTATGATTAACAATCAAGAAACTTTCCATAGTGACATAATGACAACCCTTGATCTCAAGTTTGATCTCTAGTGATGACTCTTTTGGCAACCTTGCCCTCAATTGGGTCCTAGGGACAGATATCAACTCATTGCAATGTCACCATGATTATTCTTTACGTAACTCTCCATAGTGACATAAAGCCAATCATGGATTTTTTAAGATCTGATAGTTGAGGAGATTCATCATCAAATACTTATAATTCCATCTTTAAGACATCATCTGTAGATCTGATCTTAATGTAATGATTTGGATTTAGTCTTTGAGCCATTAGACTTCTCAACTTTGCAATGTAGATGTGTAGATTAAATATAAGAAATTGATTTCATTGTAACAATGATCATACCACCTTTGACCGAGTTCTTTCACCATTTTTGATGATTTATTTTCTTCTCTTGCATTCTATCTTGACCATGTACAATGTCTTTCATGAAAACTAAAACATAGCATGAATATTTGTCTCCAACATGATTAAGAATAAAGAAAGATAGATCACTAAAATATCCAAGCCTCCTTCCAATCAATGGAACGCATAATAAACTCTCCTAACACCTAATCACCTAGCCTTGGACTAATGCATTTCTCATATTATTTCTTGCATCTAGTTAGCTCAAAGGAATTATAAGAAGTGAAGTCATCCTATAGAAAATCTAGACTTAGACTTAAGGAATTGACACTTGACTTGAATCAAAACCATAGAGAAAAAAGATATCAACTGAAACTTGGGAAACAATTGGCTCTATCTAGGATATAAGCATGATAATTCTTGAAATAACTCTAGCAATTTCTAGTTCTACACAAAAGGTGACAACTTGGAAACAAAAAGAATAGACTAAATTAGGAAAACAACAAAAAACTACCTAGGGAAGCAAGCAACTAAGCTAACAAAAATAGCATAAAAGGAAAACCTACCTATCTAACTACTATGAAGGGGTTACCTAATTTCAATTTTGCATTTGATGCAACTTCAAATCCTACCCATTATAAGAACATGCTAGAGTTTCTCTAGTGGGATATGCCAACTTGAAAGAATTATTTTGGTTCACTTGTATGATCTGAAATGGCCCTTTTCACAAAGATTGAAATTTTGAATGCATGCCTTTTGGCTCATGTCTCTTATCCCATAGCAACACCAAATCACCTTTCATAAATTTCTAGGCCTTGTTCTTCTATCAAGCAACTTCTTTACCCTTCCTTGATATTCAATGATTTTATCAACCATCTCTTCCCTTTCTTCTTGCAATTTGGTAAGATACAAGATCCTCTTCTCTAATCAATCTTTGAAAACATCTTCTTCAATCATAATCTTTAATTTACAAGAAACAAGCTCCAGAGGTAGTGTCAAATTAGCTTCCACTCCATAGACTAATTCAAAAGGTGAGATACCAATGAACCTTTTAGGTGTGGTTCTATCAACCCATAAAACATCATGAATCTTCTTATGCCAACTTTTCTAATTATTTAAGATAAAATTCTTCCAAATATTAATCATATTCTTATTACTAGACTTAGCCTACCCATTTCCTTGAGGGAAATAGTCAAAGGAATGCCCAACTTGAATACAATTACCATAGAAAAATTCAATAATCTTTGAAGAGGAAAAATAAGCTGCATTATCCATTATCAACTTCACAAGAACTCCAAACTTGATCAATATATGCTCTTTGAGAAAGTCACATGCTACTTCTAATGAAGTCTTCTTCGTTGGTTTTGCTTCAACTCATTTACTAAAATAGTCTATGGCAGTTAGTATATAAGAGTTTCCTTGACTAGAAGAAGGATTAATTGGGCCTATAAAATCCAAACCCCAATGATGAAAATGAGCTTCAATTATCATTGACCTAAGAGGTAGGGAAGCAAGATGAGGTTTACAAGTAAACATCTTGCATTTCTCAAAATTAGCAATGCACTTATATGCATCTTTAAACATGCTAGGCCAATAATAGAATTGCCTCAAATTTTTAAATTTAGTGATAGTAGAAGAAAATTTTCCTCCACATGCCTCATTAAGAAAAGATGTCAACAATTTTACCTACTTCTCCTTATCCACACATCTAAAAAATGTTCCATCAATTGTTCTCTTGTATAAGACATCATTATGAATCACATACTTCAAGGCTTTTGTTTCCAAATATCTTCTTTGCTTAGTAATCAATCTATTAGGGCATTCACCATATGTTAGAAAATAAACAATTTTTAAGATGCAAGTATCCTGAAGACTTACCATAAGAACTTTTATAGTATCAACTTCTTCTTTGACTTGTTGATCTTATGCTAAGGCTTTACAGAGTGTATTACCTTTTACAAGTTTGGTTGGCTTAATTTCTATATCATATTCTTAGGATCTTTCTATCCAAACTCCTCTATTATTACAACCAACCTCTTGTTGTGTCAAAATACTTTTCATACAAGATTTGGCACATATATCATTGAATGAGAATGCAACACATAAAACCTAAAAAAATTAAGAGCTCTCGCCACTACATATGCATGTTTTTCGATCCATGACTATCTCAATTCTTTATTCTTCAATGGTATACTCATGAAAGAAATTGGAGCTTTTATTCTTTCTTTATTTTCTTGCATCAATATAGCTGACATAGTATGTTCTAAGGCATAATAGTAAATGACGAACTCTTTAGCGTAATTAGGATGGACAAGCACAAGGGCTTTGGCAATGGCACCTTTGATATCATCAGAAGCCTTTTTCTCAATATCATTCCATTTGAAAGTTTTATTTCCTTTCATCATATCAACTATACATTTAACTATTGTAGAGAAGTCATGAACAAATATCCTCAAGAAATTTACTTGGCCAAAGAAATAATTCACTCTAGTTTTACTAAATAGAAGACTTAATTGCTGGATAGCTTTAACTCTATCTAGATCAATCTTCACTTCTTCTTGGGAAACAATACGACCAAGTAGCTTGCCTTCTATCATACAAAACATTGACTTCTTTGGATTCAGTGAGACACCATGATCTCTACATCTTTGTAACACTTTTTCTAGATCTTTGATATGATCTTTTCTCTTCTTGGAAAAGATTTTCAAATCATCAAGGTATATTGCAATTATTCTATCTTTTAAATCACCAAATGCCAAATTCATGCCATGCTGAAAGGTTGCACCTATATTAATTAGGCTAAAAGGCATTCTATTGTAGGCAAAAGTATCCCATGGTGTGGTAAATATAGTTTTGAACTGATCTGCTTCATTTACTTGAATTTTATTATATCCTCAAAATCCATTTAACATGGACATCATTTTTTATCTTGTAATAGTTTGTAAGAGATGATCTATATTAGGGAGAGAGAAATTATCTTTGAGTGAGGCTTGATTTAGATTTCTAAAATCTACACAAATATTTATCTCTCCATTTGTCTTCCTGATTGGCACAATATTAGCAACACAAGTGGAATGATGAATAGGGTATATAATCTTTGCCTACAACATTTTGTCAATCTCCTTGAAGATTGTTTCTTCAACTATAGGGTTATAGTTTATTTGTTTCTGCCCGAATGGTGTTGCTTTTAGTTTAAGAGGGATTTCATTCTTGAACATTCACCCCATGAAACTCTTCGATCTTCATAGCTCCAAGAAAATACATCTTGAAATTTAATAAGTAATTTCTTAATCTCTATCATCTCCTCTAGTGTACAACACTTTCCTATGTTTATCATCTTTGGGATGACTTTTGTCCTTGTATTGACTCCATCATATCCACCATAGGTTTTTTATTTCTTATCTCTTTCCTTCTTTATGTATGCATCATGCTTATCAAAAAAAAATTCTAAAGAGGTTAGATGGTGTGGAATCTTATTTCCTTTCAATTGAATCACATTGTGCTCTATTTTCTTTTTATCACCTGTCACTGAATTATCACCATTTGCATTAGTGCTTCCTTCAAAATACAAGAATTTAAAAGGATCTTCCCCTTCAATGAATTTATTATGTCTTTATCATCTTCAAACACCTATCATGAATCTTAATTATCAAGGATATTAGTCCTACACAAAACTTCTACTTTATAAACTTGATCTTTGAAAATAGGTTGTAGTAGAGAAATGATACAGAAACTATCAAAGAATCAACTCTTAAGTTGAATTCTATACGTACTAATGTAATTGAGAAGGCATCCAAACTCTCAATTTCATCCCACACCTTATTGCAATAGTTCCTCAATCTTGATTTCTTTACTGCATATTGGTTTTTGATTTGTCTCACCGCCAATTCTGCATCTCCTTGAGCTTCGAGTATCTTGACTACCTTCTATTTTGCTGCCATTATTCAAAGGAGAAAAACTTCATATTTTATAGTGTTATTATTTTTAAAATCTAACTTATAAGTGAAGAAAGTCATTTCCCCCCAAGGTGATGTCAACACTACCCCTGCACCTGAACCAACATTAGCACAACTACCATCAAATTCCAAAGTCCACAACTAGTGATCTTTAGTTTGTTCTAATTCTTCTAAACTATTAGGGGTATCAAAGAACAACATATAATTAACAAATTTTGTTTCATGATACAAGATTTGAGATCTAGGATCATCTGATTTTAGGATAGTGAATTTTCTATTTTCTTTTAGTGCTAGCTTCACCTTTTTATCTCCAACTTGGATAGTGGCACAATACCAGTCTAGTTTTCTCTCTCCCCCCATGTCTTTTTTGAAACTTCTACTTAGGATCATGCCATAACTTACAAGGATATTTACCACTAGAATAGTGAGTTTTAGACTTTTGGAAGGATAGGTAATAAGGGCCACTTGAGCATCTTTTATCTATCCAACAAAGGGCACTTGTTTTTCATCCATTGAATAACATCTACCAAAAGTTTTAGTTATTGGAAGTCCTAAAGCTTTTGATATATAAGGAGGCATTACATTATTAGAGGCTTTTGAATCTATGATGCAGTTACTCAATCTATTTCCATTGATAAACAAGGAAATGTAGAAGGAATCTGGTTTTTTATTTAGGCATGTGGCTAAGACAACAGGTTCTTCTTCTTTAAATAACTTAGGGAGTACAAAATCTTCATCAATAAAATAAGTTCCACTAGTGTTAGCTTTATTATGATGATCAGCACTAGCATTAATATTAACATGACCCACATCCTTATTATTACAATGCTCAACTAATCTTTGCAATTGATTAGGATTAGATTTCAAGTACTCCAATGGAGATATCTAGATTCTTACCTCTTCATAGTATTGTATGATGTCAAAGGAATTAGCTAACTTACCTTTGTGCTCCCTTTGTGTAGTTGAAGTTACTATGCCACTATCTTTATCAACTTTTTTTGATGGTGCATTATTTTTGACAGGAACTAAATTGATGGTTTGGTTTCTACTCTTTTGACCTTTGGTCATTGCTATTAACTGAGGTCCTTCTATAGTTCAAAAATAATCACCTCTTGCCTCTCAATTTGATTCATACTCCAAGAAATATTTTTTAGCGTCACCACAAGGAGCATGATCATCCCTTAGATGAAAAGCACACATATTTTGTCTTTTTTGGGGCACCTTCAATTTCTAATCTCCATTGAATAGGTGGTATTTGTAATTATTCACCTCTATTTGGGTTTCTATAACCTTCTTGATGAGGTTGATGAAAAGAATGAACCAACTTATTGATTTGTTTCTTCAATGAAATGAGCTCATTAGACAATTTTTGAAGCATGGTTTCTATATTAGTAGAAGTACTAGTTGTATTACTCATGGTTCCATATTGGAATTCTCTCTTCCATTTACCAAAAGCTATCATATCATCCTCCATCTCCATAGCTTGTAAGTTTTATACATTTTCTCTTCTTATTTGATATCCCAAATTTGGAGGCATACAGCTAATGTAGAAAGTCTTCTTATTATCATTTGTAGGTGCACTTTTGGAAGGTATTCTTTTGATGAGTTTATTGAACCTCACATTAAAATCTCTCATAGAAATTGGTGGTTCTTTCTTTATTTGTGCCAATTGCAACAATAATACTTGTGCATTCTCTATACTTTTGTAACATTCCTCAAACTTTTGTTTCATAGTATCCCAATTTGTAATGCATCCTGTGGGTAGGTCTTGAAACCAATAAAAAGCATTGTCTTCAAGTGTATCTACAAACATTTTGATAGCCACATCCTCATGTTGAGGATTTACTACACCACAAACCTTATAGAAAGCACTTACGTGTTGTTCTATAGAAGTGGTACCGTCACCATTAAATTTTGAAAAATTCTTCCTTGATGCTCTTGGAAAATCATTATTAGCTCCAAGGGCTAGAGGACCAATAACATTTTCCCAAGGGAGTGCCATAGTTGTTGGTATAGTATTCTAGTTTGTTTGAAAAGTAACAAAAACTAGAAGTGTTGCACCAATCAACAACAAAGCATCAAAAGGATTAGGAATGGAAATCATAGGAATAGGAGGAGAAGATTTAATTCTTTATGTTCTATTAGGAGTAACAATTGTAGATAATTGAGTATCTTTGAGTTGCTTGCTTATATATTCCCTTGGATGTGCTCTTCCTCTTCTGCAAAGGTCTTCTAGGATAGGAAAATTGGCCTTCTTGAGCTCTTCATATATTGGGTCAATATTTCCTTTCTCCTTGGCACTCCTAGTATATTTGAAATCTAGAGTGTATCAAATATTCAAAAAAATTGTGTTTTGAATTTACCTTACTAGTCTTCAACTTTGAATTTTCTTCTTCTCTTTAGTAGGTTGAGACTATAAAACAAGTATCAAGTTCTTATGGGAAACACCTAACTACCACAAGTACTTTCTTGCAACTCAAATATATGGAATTAGATTGAAAATTAATATGAAAGAAAATTCTTCAAAGCTTTTACTTGAATTCTCCCTAGTAGAGTTGCCAAAAACTCTTGGTTAACAGTTTGGCCTCCTATTAGATTTTATATCCTGGCTCTTTAATACCCAATGTTTGGGGAGACAAAAGGATGTTTACCAAAAAATGGGTTAGTGTATTTATTCTATCACTACCCTCTAAATTATTAGGTATAGCTCCCTATGATAGGTAATGATATGCAATGCATCTATTTTTATGAGATCAGAAGTTTTGACATTATAAGCTCTTAACTTGTGAGTAGTAAAGGGTAATCAAATTGTTTTTAGGAAAAAAAAATTCATGAAAGATGGATTTGAATAACCTATCACACTCAATGGAATGACTGTAGTAGAGTATCTTGATATTTCTAACCCTTACTTCTATTCTAAATGTAGATTAATCATCTAAATGTAGAATAGGAATGAAGAAGATATGCACACGAGGGAAAATGGAATTGCTTTCACTATCAACCTTGAATGAAATGGAATTCAACCAATAAATAATAGATTAATACACATTTATCTTTCATTTCCCAACAAAACTATCTAACATGTTATGAAACTACCAAGACAAGAAACAAAACCATATATGAAGAAAGTAAATGGAATCACTATACTACAAACATCAAAGTGAAATGGAATTCATATGATTATTTACACAATCATACATGATTGTATTTCAACTCTTAATTCAAAAATACTCTATTCACGAGCCACAAAATATGATGAGAAAATAGGGTAAATGGAATTGCAAACAAATTCACCATCAAGTTTCCCAACCTCTATATTGTCTAATGAGGTTACATTTAAATTTTTTTGGTCATCCCTTAGTTCAGTACAACAATAGTGACTAAATAGAAAAAAACAATAAAATATGAAATTATCCAATGATATGAAAATGTGGCATCTTTTCCATCGATGATTATGAATCCATAATACCTCTAAAAACCCACAATGACTATTCAGCTTCATGCAATCTTAGGAATCCTATAGAAAATCATTTTTTATTCATATTCTACTATTTTGCACCAAGTCTATATAACTCATAATACAATAGTTACTATAGTTTCCAATTTCCATCGTTGATCTAAAATCAAGGGTTTAGATTAAATCATTATAAACCTTTTTTGTTTCTTCCTTTACATTTTCCTCGGTGGTTCCCTTTGTGTACATGGGTCAAATTGTTGTTATGTCACTATGATTATTCTATGCACAACTCTTTATAGTGACATAATGATAAGCGTTGATCTATTTTTGATTTGATGGTAGCAATAAAAAAACTTAACCCTTTGTTTACTTTGTGATGTGGGTCCACTTTCTAACTATGCACATTATGGTAGATAGGTGGTACTATTCCATTGCTTGGAGAATCTAATGTTGGACTACTTTTCTTCATGGCAGTTCATGGAATATAATGGGCCCATAAGGAAACATGTTTTTCTATCACTATGTCACTATGATTAACAATCGAGCAACTTTCCATAGTGACATAACAACAACCCTTGATCTCAAGTTTGATCTATGGTGATGACTCTTCTAGGACCTTACCCTCAATTGGGTCCCATGGACAAGTGTCAACTCATCACTATGTTTCCATAATTATTCTTTGGGAAACTCTCCATTGAAACATAACAAAAATTATGGACATTTTAAGATCTAACATCTAAGGAGATTTATCATCGACTACTTATTATTCCATCTTTAAAACATCATCTATAGATCTAGTCTTCATCTGACATTCTAGATTTAGTCTCTGAGCCATCTAACCTATCAAATTTTCAAGATAGATGTCAAGATTAAATATAAATATTGATTTCATTGTAACAAGGGTCATACCGCCTTTCACTAGGTTCTTTCACCATTTTTAATGATTTATTTGCTTCTCCAGCATTCTATCTTGATCATCTACAATGTCTTTCATGAAAACTACAACATAGCATTAATCTTTGTCTCTAACATGATTAAGAATAAAGGAAGATGGATCATTAAAATATCTTGACCTCCTTATTATCAGAGGAATGCATAAAAAACCCTCCAACACCTAATCAGCTAGCTTTGGACTAATGCATTGCTCATATGATTTCCTACATCTGGTTAGCTCAAAGGAATGATGATAAGAGAAGCCATACTATAGGAAATCTAGACTTAGACTCAAGAAATTGACACTTGACTTGAATCAAAACCATAGAGAAAAAATATATGAACTGAAACTTGGGAAACATGAGGTCACAAAGGGCATATGGTATGGATTGGGAGAAGTTGCGATAAATGATTTTAAGTTTGGAAGCAATTTTCATTGGTTTTCTACACTTTGTGTGTACAGTATGGATTGGTAGGGTTAATATAATAATTTTATAAAGAAGAGATTGGATCTACCTTTCTATTTTTTTTAGTTTTATCCTTTTATGTGGAGTATTCCTTTAGATATTCAAGTTTTAGTGCAGTTGAGTTTGTAGGACATCAATTTTCAATGAATTCTAAGAATGGACCCATAAGTATGATTCATGTGGATGGTTTCCAATGGCCTCTTGGGAAATGGAATTTAGTTGGGTACCCTCCATGATTCCAAAGCTTCAATGCTTGGCAAAATGTATTGTTATTTTTCCTAACTAGCCCTTGGTCAAGTACCTAAGAGGATTTTGTCTTTTGGATGTGTTGTTTGGAGTATGATAGGAGTAGGAGACCTATTAGAGGGATGAGTGTTTGAGAACAAGTTGGAATAAGGTTGTTAGTCATTCTTGAGAATTGGATGTGTTTCCATGAACCCATTTTCCCTAGGTCGTATTGTAAACCAAGCCTAATTTGGCCAATTAGGACTATGTTGCTTAGTGAAGGAAGGGAGTGCTGGAGTGGAATTGAAACTTGGTTCTTTGGGAATAGGTATAACTATGAAAAGGGTATTTGAAACCCTAGCTTTTTTGTAGGCTTGTTTGAGACTTTTGGAAGTTAGACCTCAAAAATGTCTTAAGGAGGGCTAATACAAGCTCATAGGGCTCCTAGGTGAAATTAGGGGTTGAGAGACTATGGAAGTGTAGGAATAAAAGTGCTATTTTAGTTTATGTTATACAAGTGTCCTAAGTGGATTTCATATTGTATAACCCTTGGGAAAAAAATTATGGAATTTTTCTCATATTGGTCTAGTTGTGCAAATTAGGTACTGAAGCCATAACTTGGGTGAGCTTGGTTCTTTTCCCTTGGATTCTAGAAGAAGTTGATTGTCTTGTTTCTCTCATTAGTTGGAGGATTTAGACTAGTTGCAACCTTATGGAAAGGTTGAGGGTTTGGAAGTCTTTTCATTTGGTGATAAAGGGGAGAAGCCCATTTCAAGCTATCTAATTGTGCACTCTCAAGTATATAAATGTTACATCATATGTTTTTGTAATTATATTCAATCTAATGAACTAGCTGGATTTTCTCTACATTTTAATGTCTTAAGTATTGCCTCATGTTTTTATTCACAAACCTTCTAAAGAGTTTTATTATGTGGTTTTCCTCCATACTTTATCAAGTGGACATTTGATGTGACAACAGAGTTCAAATAACAAAGAATCTTCCTCTTTGTTTGCCAATCCTTGAATAACCAAAAGTTAGGGTTCTTCATAGAATATTGTCTAAGCCATGTACTAGTTATAACCAACACACCTATATGGTACTCTAAACCTTCACCATCTATAATTGAGTGATTCAAAAAAATTTGGCCTGTATAAAATGAAAATAATAATAATTTGTCCCTTCTTCATTGTGTTTAGGTGCAATAACAAAAAAAACATGGCTTATAGTTATAAATGTACATAATGTAGTCATTAATTCAACAAGTTACACACACACACACACACACACACACACACACACACACACACACACACACATAATACTAGGTTGCACTAGATCAGAAAACAAGTCAATGTCAATGAATGAATCCATCTCTATCATTTCCAATGCTTATGGGGGATGATAGGTGTTAATTGAGCCCAAAACCCATATATCCCATTTGTCCACCCATTTAGTAAACTCACACTCATCCCAATTTTCCTTTACACATGATGGACAAAAGCATGTCATTTTTCATGTGTGGATACTCCATTAATGTACATCAAAGATTCTAAAAGAGTGCAACTCACTTGATCCTATCAGCGTGCAACCATCTTCATATAGTACAATGTTAGTATTATCTATCAACCAAAAAAATCTATGAACCATAGACTCATCTTCCTTACCTGGACTCATTATAGCATCACACCACTGGACAATGGATTTTGCATCTATCAATATTGCTCCATCTTTTTACTTTAATTCTTCATGAGCTAAGGCCCTTTTGATGCATGTCCCTGCAATAGTGTTCTCTCTCTTTCCATGACTAGCCTCTATGAAATTCCACATATATTGAATTCTAGGCAACCTGTGCATCCCACTCAACCAATAGAAAATCTGTGCATTCTTGAATTGAGATGCATAATTGTCTAGCCAAATAATGTGCTAGTGATATGGTATGCCCCTATTAGACAATTATCCATAAAATAGTTGAAAACAACCATGTATAAACTTTGTAGAATGTGATCAATCATCACTGATGTAGAAATGGTACTCCCTCAATATCTTCCTATCATCCTCTATACTTGTAGGTGAATGCATGAATGTTATGTGAACAAATATGGAGACCTATTGAGAAGTATAATACTTTTCTTGCACCTCATTTTGTGGTTGTAGTGTGTAGTTCTCTATAAAATCTACAACTAAAATAGTGGTATCTAATGAAAATGTATCCTTCCACAACTTGAATTACAAATCCAACCATCAGGATCTATGTGTATGCCTTGCATACTCATAAATAGCTTTTTCACAAAAAATCTTCACAAACTCATACATTGGAATCATTTCAATGACTAAATCACATCTTTTATCATGTTTCCCATCTTTTAGAGCATATTCCACTATCTTATATTTTCCATAATCTTTTATTTCATTTCCAATTGCATGTGTACTATCCATATGTTCACAAGTTGATAAATATTTCAAAGAACCATAAAATAAGCATGTACCATCTAAGCATGACATCTTGTAAAACTATTGACCATCCCCTATTTCACAAAGAATTATTGGATATGAATTCCCTTGAAGATCTAGGTGGCTCATTCATGTCACAATCCTACAAAACAAACGTAGAATGCAAAAACACACATATATGCCTAAAAACATCAAAATGGTTAGAAAATTCAATATGTATCCTACAACAAAAATTTGTCCATGTGTGATTTATCTTCACATAAAAAGGTTTACCCATCTCAAAAAATATTTGACTTATTCAAATTTGAGGATACATACCAATAAATTTTGTAAAAATTTGTGTTTGAGTTGAATCCAAAAAAAGTTTCACATCTGGATCACGATTTTGGCTACCAATCCTCCTTACAACATCTCTTTGATTAGGGGAAACATGTGTGTTATTTGGTCAAAATTCTTCAATCAATGATTTCAAAGCTTCCATTTCTTTATCCTTTCACCATAGTCTGTCACTAAATGTCCATAACTCATTTTTTGTTGGATCTTCCACTCTCTCACACCTTACCATGGCTCTCCTTAGAGTACCTCTACCAATTTTAAATATTTTTCTTGTCTTTCTCATGAGTTGAGCTTTCTCTATTTTGATACTTACTATTGTTGATGTAAGTACACATCTTGTGATATTACTATCTTTGGTGCATGATTTAGAACCAAATTTGTCATATGCAGTCATTAGATTCTTTACAATGTATTTTTCATTTGAATCATCTATCATTCTTAGCCTAAGAATCTTTGTGATGGGACTAAATTTCAAATTCCTCGTCATTTCAACAAATAATTGGCATTGACATGTCATATTTAATTCTTCAAAGAACAATCTCTAGATATGATTAATTTTTCTTTGACAAGTATGCTTGCTAATCTTGTCAAGCATTGATTTCAAAATGTTAGTAACATTATCAGTCAAATATTTTGGTCTTATAAAATGAATTCTAAAAGGTGTTATAATCTCTTCCATCCCCTCAACATTTTGAACATCACCATAAGGTTGAGTAATTTTCATACCTTGAACTAAAGATTATGTGCCTTGGTAATAAGATGAAAAATATGGAATATCACCTACTTGACATGTTGATGTTGTGCCTTCAACATGGCATGATGGAGTGTGTACATTGTTGGATGTAGAAATTAGCATCTCTTCAACATGAGATGATGATATGACTCCAACATTGGAAGATGGTGTAGCTACACAATTCAATTATATTTTTTGGCATAAGAGTCTCATTCATTTTCTTTGTCCTTCCAATTCTTCCTCTTTGTTTCTTTGTATTGGTGGTTCATGTTCCTCTTCAAAAGAAAATTCTACTTTATTACATTGCAATTTTATTTGTTCACATAGTAGTTTCATTTTATCTCTTTTAATTGCCAAATATCTCTCCCTCACTTCTATTGTTTGGATTTTTGGTTTCTTCCTTGACGTGATGATGATATCAATATGTCAAATTATTCAAACATCAAAATTACTTACAATTTGTAAATAACAAATCATCATTAAAATATATATACAAATTATATTTATTTCAATAATACACAATATATAATAAAAAATTGTAAAATTATCATGAATTATTCATATATATTAAAATTTCTAACAATTTCCAAATAACAATTCATTCAAAATTACAAATTTCAATGAATTCACCATATATTAAACAACTTGTCAAAATATAATGAAGTTTGTCTTTATAGTAACAAAGACTATTTAAAAAGGACTTCACTAACCTTTTCTATAGAAAGAATGTTCAAAAACCCTTCAAATAGCCAATGATTGAATTGATGTTTGCTAGCTTTCAATACCAGGAAATTTGTGTTTTCTATTGAAACAATAGAATAGACAATAGACAAAAAAGAGAATATGGGTTAGTAGGGACCCAAACTTTCCTTATAACCATTTTTTTTGTGTTTTCATATAGTGTGTATGCACTATGTGAAAATTATTTCTCTCCCCCCCATCTCTCTTTCTCTCTATCCCACCCTCTCCCATCCTCTCTCTCTCTCTCTCTCTCTCTCTCTCTCTCTCTCTCTCTCTCTCTCTCTCTCTCTCTCCTCCCCCCCTCTGACCCCCCCTCTCCCATCCCCTACTCTCTCTCACTCTCCCTTCCTCTCTCCATATACTACCCTTTCCCATCCCCTACTCTCCCTATTTCATCCTCTCTCTCTCTCTCTCTCTCTCTCTCTCTCTCTCTCTCTCTCTCTCTCCTCCCTCGCTCCCTCGCTCCCTCCCTCTTCCTATCCCACCCTCAACCACATATGCCACCCTCTCCCATCCCCTACTCTCTCTCTCTCTCTCTCTCTCTCTCTCTCTCTCTCTCTCTCTCTCTCTCTCTCTATCTCTCTCTCTCTCCCTCCCTCCCTCCCTCCATCTCCCTATCCAACCCTCGGCCATCTACTACTCTCTCTCTCACCCTATGCCACCCTTTCCTATCCCCTACTCTCTCTCTCACCCTCTCACCCTTTCTCATCCTACTCTCTCTCTCTATCTCTCCCTCCCTGTCTCCCTCCCTCTATGCCTATCCCACCCTCTCCCTATTAAAAATAATAGTCCACCAAGATAACTAAGTGGGGTGAATTAGTTATCCAATTAAAAGATTTAACAACATTAATTAATATTAATCATTCAATCAAAGTAAATAACAACCATAACAATATGCACATACACAATTGCAACAAATTTTTTAACTAGGGAAAACCTTGATCAGAGGGAAAACCCTGGTGGGAATGATGCCCACAAAATAAGATTGATATATATATTCCTTGTTAGAGGATGGATCCTGTTAGGAGTCTATAAACACATTTAGTACATAAGAGTCCCTATTAGCAGACTTTGAATCCTTTTTAGAAGATTTCAATCCTATTATGAGTTTTAGAAGGAAGAAGGACCCACTATCCAAATAGCTTCTAAGGTAAGACCACTAAGCTTCACTGTCTAGCTGATCTCTCAACTATTCCTAGTAGAATAATTGTTTGTACTATACTTTATCATTTTTCCTCTATCTTTTCAACCATACCAATCACTATTAGACCTTGTAGACTAGGTTAGAAACCTTAGATTCAAATATCAAACCTTAGATCTCAAAATAAAACCTCAGCAATAAAATTTTCTCCAACTTCGCTCTGCTCTACTTATTGTTGTCACAAAAGCTTGCACCCTTGTCCAAAGTTTTTACCCAAGAAAAATCTTGTGAAACATGGAAAAAACCTCCAAGCTATGGGACTTGAACTATGAGGTTGAGTCTCTAGAGAAGGCTAACTTCCTCTACCATTAGGATGCACTTAAACTATTCTTGAAGAGAAAAGGGACAAGGAATACATGAAAGTAACTACCTAATCTATTCTAAAGAAGTGATGCACCAAAAAATGGTGTTCAGATCAATCTCTTCCCATACATGCACAATAGCATTATCATGATAGTCCAAAGATATATAGATTCAAACTTTCTTTAATCTATCAATTAAAAGGAGATCAAACAACCACTTGAGTGACATAAGGAAAAAATGTTTCACTTCTTATTTTTCACAAGCAAATAGAGATACAAAAATGTAGATTATAGATAGTCATAGTACATCAAAGAGAGGTAGACAAGGCTTGCACAATACTTAAGTGGCTAAAGGAGATAAGATAGGATGTCATATAACTCAGAGGAAAAGAGGAATTTATAGTAGTATGCTAGGGCAATACTAGAGAAATAGAGAAGATCCAACCCTAAGAAAGAATAAAATATCTACCTTTATAGTGTAAGAATAACTTCAAATAGCTTCTATCCTAAGATAGAAATCAACCACTACAATCAACTTTTCAAAGAATAATCACTATAAAACTGGAAAAGATCTAATCATAGCACAAATCCATACAAAAGGAGATCACTTCTTTACCAAAAAAAACTTTGAGAGGTCAAGAATGACGGTCCTTAACTTTTGACTGAATGGATGGATCAATTGGTAGTGATAGAGTATCTCTTTGCATTTAATAGATCTAGGGAATGATGAAAGTTGTTGCAAGAGATCAAAAAATTAAATTCATCATTAAGGAGCTACCTCTACTATCACCAATTTGCAAAATTATCCATGCTATTTGGTCAACTTGGAGTTAACCATCAAACCTTAGCATGTGGACCAACATCTTTTACCATTCTATCACTCTATCTATAAGTCAACTTTATACTCCATGTTTGACCACCTATGATTGTAACTTTGCCACCACCTTTCTTCAATAACAGTTCCTACCTATGAAATTGTGACCCATTGATTATCACTACTTCACAATCTACTCTTAATATTCTTCACTAACCATTGCAATTCTATGAAGACTGAGATCCTAACCATATCTACACCATCACCACCTTAACCCAAGGTTCACCTTCTAATCCTTGTGACCAAGTGAAACAAGGGGACTTGCTTGATCATAACTCAAACCTTGGCCACTTCTTAACCTACTGCAACCATGTGCTAGTCATAAATCTAAAAGATCTAATAGTGCAAAATGTGTCTTTGAAATGTTAAAGATTTTCCTTTTTTCACTATCACAACTTAAGCCAAAGTATGTTAATATAACTGTGCAATCAGGTGAAAAAAAGAAAATGTGCACTCGCTGTCCCAACCTTGGTTAAGTCAAAATACTCTCTGACAATGAGAACACAAACCAATCACACCCTCACCACCTTGATCTTGGTTAGTACTTAACCAGCTATGACTATGAGAATCGCATGGTCATGACTAAAAAAAAATCAAAGGTGCAATAAGAAATATAGCTAATGATAAATTAAAGCCTTAGGAAACTGTTAAGTGGATTATTATTTGAATTTTATTTTTTGGAGGGAGGGCATTTTGGTTAACATTTTTGGCAACTTAGAGGGGATGTAAGCCTACTTGGCATATGACTAGTGACCATTAAAAGATTTATTGGATATGAAGTCTTTGTGTAAGAATCTGCCTTAGGGAAAATTTACCCAAGACCAAGAAACTCAAAACACAAGCACAAATTAGACCAAAGTATGATCAGAATAACTGTATAGTATTCAATTCTATGTACAAGTACACTAGGAGTGCCTCAATATAAAGGCCACTAAGATGCATCTGGAATGCCTCAGAATCAACATCATGATAAGTCCAACAACTAGGCACATGTCCACCAAATATGGGTTATCCTCCATTATGCACAAAAGTAAGTGTGATGATGAGAGGATAAGCCTACAAAAGTGAAACACGCACATCAATGTTGTAGACAATATGTGCTAAATTAGGACTGTAAAAAACTATGTTGTCTACATGACAACTTAGTGAATGATGCAAACTCCTATGGTGTAGACACCATGTGCATAATTAGAGTTGTGTACTTCTGTGTTGTCTACATGACAACTCTAGAAGATGTGCAAACTCCTAAATATCTCATAAAGAGAAATAATAAAATAATGTACTAACCTAAGTAAACTTAAGTAAAGTGTAAATAGTAAATACCTATTTACACCAACATCCCCCCTTAAGTGCAAATTTAGGGGAGTGAACTTAAGCTCACTAATGCATAATGGGTCCTAGCTACTAGGCCATGTTAGGTACCCATGTACAAAAGTAATGCTAAAATGATGCAATGTAATCTCTCATAAAGTAGAGAAGGAGGGAAAACTACATGGGAAAAACCCTCCTCCAAAAAGAGAGATGAGTACAATAGAGAAAGAGAGAGAAGAAGACCTCATAAGAGGAAAAAATCCCTCCCAGAAGAAGAAGAAGAGAGAAGTCAAGGGACTCCCCTATCTGCAAAATCTCGAATCCCCAAGAGATCTCACAAATGAGTATACTTGACCTCGGTGAAGGGTTTGGTGAAAATATCAGCAACTTGCTCTTTTATAGGATAGCATTGAAGTGCAATGATCTACTCATGTATAAGCTCTCTAATATAGTGCATGTGAACCTCAATGTACTTTGTCCACTGATGCTGAACTAGATGCTTAGAGATTTCAATGGCACGTTGGTTGTCACAATGAATAACTATTGGTTTAGGTAGATTAAGTCCAAACTCCTCCAAGATATGCTATAACCAAAGAGCCTCTGTAGCTGCATTGACAGCCCCTCGATACTCAGCCTCTATGGAAGAAACAACAACATTGTTCTACTTCTTACTTTGCCAAAATATAGGGCCAGAACCAAGGTGAAATATGTACCTTGAAGTAGACTTCTGAGAATCTAAGTCTCTTGCATAGTCTAAATCTATGTATCCAATCAACTGAAGCCTTGTACCTACTGCATAATGAATCCCATGTGTATATGTTCCCTTGATATAGTGCAAAATGCATTTGGTAGCCATCCAATGAAGCTCATGAGGTTCTTTCATAAAGTGTGAAACCATACCAACTGCAAAGGCAATATCAAGGAATGTGTGTGTCAAGTAGATAAGGCTCCCAACTAACTATCTATATAATGTGGCATCAACAAGTGGAGTTGTTCACTTAGCCTCTAGCTTGACACTTGATAGGAACAGAATAGGAGCAGGTTTACAGTCACTCATGTGAAATCAAGAAAGCAAGTCAAGAGCATGCTTGGGCTGTGAAAGTGAAATCCCTACTGAAGACTATATGATTTCAATGTCAAGGAAGTAGTGTAGCAAACCCAAGTCTGTCATGGAAAATTTGTCTTGAAGAGAGGTCTTGACACTGGCTATGATGGATGTAGTGCTCCCTGTAATGATCAAGTCATCGACATAAAGCACTAAGATCAAGTGAGAGTCATCTTACCGAAGAATGTAAACATTCAAATTAGAATGACATCTTATGAAACTTGCTCAGAGGAGAAATGAATCCATTTTGGTATACCAAGCTCGAGGAGCCTGCTTTAAACCATAAATAGACTTCTTTAATTTGCAAACCATAGTAGAATCCTGTATGAACCCCTATGGCTGCTCCATATAAATTTTCTCATGAAGGTCACCATTCAAAAATGCACTCTTAACATCCATCTGGTGTACAACCCATCCTTGAGCTGCAGCAATTGCTAGTGTCAGGCGAATGGAGTTCATTTTGGCAACTGGTGAAAAAGGCTTTGTATAGTCAATACCTGGAACCTACAAGAAACCTTTAGCAACTAGTCTAGCCTTATGTTTATCAACACTTCCATCCATTGCAAATTTGGTTTGATAAATCCACTTGCATCAAACAAATTTACTTCCCTTACGAAGGGGAACTAAGTCCCATGTGTTATTTTTCATTAATGAATTGTATTCTTCCTCCATAGCTATATCCCATTCTAGAATACCTGATGCTTCCTTAAAAGATTATGGATCTAAAGCAATGGCTATGTATGCATGTGGAAATGACTTATGTTGTGACCTTGTTCTCTGAGTATCTGAAGGATTTCCAACTAATGAACCTGCTACATCAAGATTTTTTTGTGCCCAACAAGGTTTAGTGGAAGAAGATGAAGGAATTTCCTCAACTATTTGTTGACCCTATGAAGGTGGTGTCCTACGATTCAAGGTTGGAGGAATTACATCTTCTGAGTCACTTTCATCACTATGATCATTATCCACATAGGAGGAAGAAGGAGGAGTTGAAGAAGCAAAAATTAGACATGTCTCTTCAAAATAAACACTCCTCTCATAGAATATTTCGTGAGTCTTTGGATCCATTTATTTATATGCCTTGAGATGATCAGGATATCCAAAAAATATGCATGATTTTCTTTTTGGTTCTAATGCCTTTCGCTTTTGTGGAGGTATCGTAGCCCATACTGGACAACCAAAAACTTTGAAGTGCTTAACACTTGGTTTCTTGCCACACCATGCCTCAAAAGGTGTTATTCCATCTAAGGCCTTATGCGGACTTTGGTTTTGAATGTAGTTGGCATAGCACATGGCTTCAGCCCAAAACACTTGATCGAGAGACTTTTGTTGAAGCATGCAAGTAGTCATTTCCTTAAGGTTTCAGTTCTTTCTTTTAGCTACACCATTTTACTGTGGCGTGTATGTAACTAAATGTTGAAGATCTATCCCCTCATGTGTGCAATAGTCTATAAGTCTAGAGTTGACATATTCTCTACCATTGTCTGTCCTTAGTATTTTGATGGCTTTCCTAGATTTCTTCTCAATTTGAGCTTTGAATGTGATAAAGTTGTCAAAGACTTCACTCTTATGACCAAGGAAAAAGACCCAAGTGTACCTTGAAAAGTCATCAATAAAGGTGAGAACATAGCGGGCCTTACCAAAATAAGGTACTGGAAAGGGGCTAGCTACATCACTATGTACCAATTCTAGAATAGTAGTTGCCTTCCAAGACTTCCCCTTGTCATATTTCTCTTTGGGATGTTTACCTGCTTCACAACCTAGACATACTCCCTTTGAAAACTTGACTTGAGGTAGACCAATGACCATTTCCTTACTACTTAATTGCTAAAGGTAGTGATAATTAAGGTGTCCAAATCTTTCATGCCATAGTTTACTTTGAGTGTTTGAATGAGTCAACAAGGCAAGAGACGTGGACTTAGGCACAAAATGTGAGAAAGAATAAAGTCTAGTCTCATGGTTTTCCTTTCAATCAGGGAGGAACTCTACTTTGTTGCCACATCCATAGTCAGTGATTTGATAGATGGAGAGAAGGTTGGTGCTTAGGTGAGGAACATGAAGTACATCTTTGAAGATTCTATTCTCTAACTCAACATTCCCTTTACCTTCTACTTCAATTTGTGTATCATTGCCCACATAGATGTAAGGTACATTTGAAGTTTTTAAAGAGGAAAATTGCTCCCTTGAAGCACCCATGTGATGAGTTGCTCCTAAATCTAGAACCCATTCCTCCACATTATTAGTACTTGCAACTAAAGCTTGGCCCTTGCCCTTTGAAGTGGATGAAGAACCCTTGTCTTTGTATGCATTTGGAAAATCAATTTTTTGTTTCCTCATAATGTTAACCAATTCATCAATCTACTTATCTTTGTACTCATGTTCTTCATGTCCATTCTTCTTACAGTAGGAACATGTTTTCTTCTCCTTCTTGTTGGAATTTTTATGTGGAGTTAACTTTGAAAAAGAACCCATAATGCAAGAACACAAGATCAAGGAGACACAATACATAGTACACACCCCCCCTTTTCACTCAATCAAAAAATCTCCCCCCCCCCCCCCCAAAATAAATGATTTTGGCACTTTATATATAGTGCACTTACAATGGGCCACTTGCCTAAATGGACAAAGTGAGCTTTCTAATTTTTACTAATTACAACCTCTGTATAGAGTACAAATCTGGACTATTACAATGTAGCTCAAAATTACATCAATTATGTAGAACTACAATGCAAAACAAGATCTATCTTTGAAAGTGATACTTTTGTCCAAATAAGACTACAATCTGGCTGTAGATCTAAAAACTAGACAAAAAAAATACACTTTCAAAGAAAACGGAACCTAAAAAGGAGTCCAGATGAGCCTGTACGATGCCTTTGAAGTTGCAAAAAGTAGGATTAGCTAGGTATAGTCACCAAAAAATGCCTATACTGAGAAATCCGTTCACCAAACTAGAAACTAGCCACACCACTAAAAAATTCAGGAAATTTTACCCAAAATGAAAAAAAATCACACTTGATTTGGAGTCCGTATGACCAAGTTATGGCTGTTTGAAGTCGGGCTTCCAAATCAAAATTGCATATGAAGAGGGGTTTGCAAAGGAAAAAATTGTGTTAAATTTGACGTCCCAACAACCTTCTTAGCAGTTCAAAAATGCCCTAAAATGATGGTCAGATGGTTGTCAATTTTCAACTCGTGGTTTGCTGATGTCAACATTTGTGCAGGCTTGTGATGACATCACTCTGTACAATCGATGATGTGTCACTGTACGAATTGTATAGACTATGCAAGCGTGGACTATTGACAGTGCAGTGACATGGCTGACAGCTTTATTTAATTATTTAATAAGGATCAAAAATTGCATTTTTTGGTGACTGTACCTGCATAATCCTGCATTTTACATCTTCAAATGCTTCGTGTGGGCACATCTGGAGTCCAAAACAGGTTCTATTTTTTTTGAAAGTGCATTTTTTTTTTGTCTACTTTCCAAATCTGGCATCAAATTGTAGTGTTGTGTGGACAAAATTGTCACTTTCAGCAATAGGGCCTTTCTTTGCTTTGTAATGCTTCAGAATTGTAGCACATTGTAAAGTTTCAAATTTGTACTCCATTAAGAGGTTGTAACAAGAAAAATTAGAAGTCCACGAAGGCCAAAATTGGCAAGTGGCCATTGTAATCACACTACTAATAAAGCACCCAAAGCATCTATTTTGGGGGGGTTTCTTGATTTAGTGAAAAGGGGGGGTGTTCTTTGTGTTGTGTTCTCTCTTTTCTACACATTTCTTTCATTTTTTGCATTATGGGCAACTTTAAGTTTCCTAAATTAACTCCTCATAACTATGCTTTGTGGTCAATCAAATGTTGTATCACTTAATGCATAATGGGGTTTCACAATATGTAGATGGTACTCTTCCTAAACTAGTAGGTGATAATGTTTTTGCAAGTGATATTTCAAATTGGCTAGCAATGGATAGGAAAGCCCTAGGTGATATGTGTTTGGTGGTAGATGATAAAATCATGTATCAAATCAACAAATGTACTACATCCAAGGAAGCTTGGCATACCCTTGAAAGCCTTTATGGTAAAGTGTCTGAAGAGGATGTGTTCAAAATCGAAGATGAGCTTGTATCCTTAGATCCTAAGTCATATGACTCAATCCAGGATTTCATCATCAAGGTGAATGAATTAAGGACAAAGCTTACTAATTGTGGGAGTTCTATAAAAGATGACAGACTAATCTATCTCATTCATAACAAGCTGCCATCAGAATATTCCACATTTTTATCTTCTTGTAACACCTCAAAGACTACCTTAGGGTCTGCCTACAAGAAAGTCACTTTTGATGAATATGCTAAACTGTTGGATGATGAAGAAAAGAAGTTGAAATCAATGGGGATTCTCAAATCACCTTAGTCCAAAGCATTGGTGGCCAATGAGGGTTCTCAACATTCAGCTGGACAATCTTCAAACAAAGGAAAGGGTAAGAAGAAATGGAAGAAAGATAAATATGAGGATGCAGAAAAGACAACACCTCAATCTAATCAACAAGGCAAGTCCTTGAATTCCAACAAGAAAGGGGACAACAATAATAAGGAGAAGAAGAAGTGTGCTTATTGCAAGAAATCGGGTCATGAAGAGCATGAGTGTTATCTTAAGAAGATTGATGAATTGACCAACATCATGAAGAAAAATAATGTTCCATTGCCTAATGCTTACAAGGATAAAGGATCATCTTCAGATTCAAAGGGAAAAGGGCAAGCACTCATGGCTAATTCGAACTCTTCAAAAGAATAGATATTTGACTCAGGTGCCTCATATCACATGGGTTCTTCAAAGGAGGATTTTTCTTCAATGAAGCAGTCCAAGGTACTACACATCTTCATGGGGAATGATAGAAAAATGGAATTTGAAGGAAAAGGAAACATGGAGATGGAAAATGGAGAGTTTCAAGAGGTTCTCTATGTTCCAAACCTAAGTTCAAATCTCCTCTCAATCTACCAAATCACTCACCTTGGAGATGGACATAGAGTTGAGTTCCTTCCAGACTCAGTAAAGGTGCATAGTCTTCAAGACAATTCCTTGGTTGCAATGAGGAAAGTGAATGATCACAAGAGGTTGTACTCTTTCCCTCATTTTGTACCCAAGTCTCCTTCAAAGGCCTTGTTATCTCAATCCAATTCAAACAAGCAATTATGGTATGAGCGGTATGGTCATCTTGACTTTCGCTATCTTCAACAACTTTGCACATACCACATGGTGAAAGGTCTACCTCAAATAAACTTTTCTAAGGGTGAGTGTTCAATAGATTTAGTGGATATGCATCTAGAGGGGAAGTTACAAAGAGGGAAGTCTTCAAGAGCAACAAGTGTTCTACAGATGGTTCACATGGTATTAGCAGGTCCTTTTGCATTTAGCCAAGGTCGCCACATACTCACTTTTGTTGATGACTTTTCAAGGTTCACTTGGGTCTACTTTCTGCATAGTAAGAATGAAGTGTTGGACACATTTCTAGCCTTCAAGGCTCATGTAGAACGAAAATCTAGGAAAGCCATCAAAGTACTCTGAATGGACAATGGAAACATGTATGTGAACAAAAGACTTAAGAACTTTTGCAGACATGAGGGAATTGATCTTCAGACTCCACCAACATTCAGTCCACATAAGAAAAATGTTGCAACTTTGAGGATCCACACTCTTAAGTATATGGCAAGTTGCATGATTCACGCCAAGTCTCTAGATCCATCATTAGAAGTCGAAGCAATCTCAAGTGCCACTCACATTCCTAATCATTCTCCTCATCTAGCCTTAGATGGAAAAATTCCTTTTGAGGCATGGTGTGGCAGAAAACCTATTGTGACACACTTTAGAGTCTTCGGTTGTCTTGCATGGGCAAAGAGATCTTCCAAGGGATGCAAGGAACAATCATCTCGGCCTTGTACTTTCATTGGTTATGAAGATGGTGTGAAGGCATATAGACTTCTAGATCTAGAGACTCATTAGATATTTTTGGAGAAGGAAGTACATTTTGAGGAAAGTTCACCCAGCTTGTCCTCTACTCCTCTTTGCACATCATACAATGTGGAAACTAATAGTGATTCCAGCAATAATGCTTCAATAGACTCAAACATGTGGGGTTCTATCGACAGTTACAGCAAGAGGTCACTTTATCAGTTCAGTCTACATGCATACATCACCATAGTGATAGGTCCAGAACAACAGAGTACATCTAGTCTTCCAGATACAAGTTCAATGATAGATTTAGGAGATAGTATTCATAATCTACCTCTTCTTCTTGATGCAGAAATACCTTCTTTAGTTGTCATGAGGGTTCCAAACTCTCTTGTTCATTCTCTACATGATCAATCCTCCCAGGTTGAAGTGATTGTGGATACTTATAATCAGCAATTGCAGTAGGGTTCTTCATCAGTTGCAAAGACAGAGAGTTCTTTGGGACCGGTTCTTTAGCTAGTTGAGCAGGTTTCAGAGACATCACTTATCCATGGGATTCTTTCCACACATAGCAGAAGCGTCTCATTTGTATCCTTGGCAAGACTCCAAAATGGTTCAGTCAAAATATGTCACAACATGACATCCTCAAGATTAGATAAACAATTCAATCCCATCAAGGCAACTAGAAACTAATCCAAATACAACTGATCGATAACTCATAAAAAGGTCACAGTTTATGCAAGAAGACTAAAGATAATATCAATCAACATGCCATCACATAACCATGGTTAAGTTAAAAAGATCAAGATCAAGACATCATCATGATATCACAATCATAACCCCCAAGCCTCTAGTAGACGTCCTATAACTGGTCAACACTAGTCAACCTAAAAACCCAAAACAAGAAGCATAGAGAAAACACAAGATGCAAGCACAAGTCTGGGTTTGTTTAAAATTGCATAGTTGAATAGAGTGTGGAGGTATTAGTTTTTGTTTTCAAATTTAGACATTGAATGGAGAAATATTTTGTACGTTTTTTCCTAACCCATGTATTGTTTTGATGAATAAAAGTATTTTCCCATAGCTCTCAATTTTCTAATTGATGTATTGTTTATACAAATGTTATCTGAAAAAGACCCCCATCGAATTCCAATAGGACACATTGTAAATTTAACATGATTAATTACCAATTCTCTTCAGTAATAACTTTCCCTCATAATTCAAGTCAATTTCAATGATTAAATTAAATCTTCATCATTAGACTATAATATTACAAAATAATTAACTATTAAAAGAAGAAATCTATTAATACAATTCATTAATCAAATATATTAATTAATAATTATTAATAACATATATACATATATATATACACATATATACATATATACATTTAGATATGTATATACATATATATACATATATTTATTAATATATAATAATAATAATATTTTAAAAATGTTATAAAAATCGAAATGCAAAAAAAATTGATTTAACAAACACATATCTCACAATGCATATAATATACTGCTGACGCAGTTCGCAGTACCCTGCGATCGCAGGGCTTGTGATGACAGCGATATAGAGTACCGCCTGTCATCGCAGCACCTGTGATGCAGGTACTTTGCGCTTATTGTAGATGGGGTATGGGTTTCGCCCTCCTGATTTTAATTTGTTCAATTCAAATTTTTTTTTATAACGTTTTCACAAAAATGTTTTTTTAATACTCATGCGCGATTCAGATTTTTTTTAAACTATTGTTTTTCCATTGCGATAATAAAAATAGCATTTTTTATTATATATATATATATATGTATGTATATATGTATATATATAAATGTGTGTATATGTATACGTATATATATATATATATATATATATATATATATATATATATATATATATATATATACATACATGTAGATTGTTATCAAGTATGATTGCATTATATATATATACATACATACATGTAGATTGTTATCAAGTATGATTGCATTTTTAATAATCATATATATATATATATATATATATATATATATATATATATATGAAAATTTTCTATATATATATAAAAAGAGAACATATACCTAGTTTTAAACAAAAAGGGTTTTTCAATTCGATGAATTGAGAATTTCTCCTAAATAGTAATTGCTCTCTAATTTTGCCCATTAATTCTTTTAAATAGGTTTGTCCATATGCATCTGAAAATTCTAACCCCATAGTTTCCTTAGATCTATGCATATGAAAATTTCTTATATAAAATTTAACTACCCATGACAAAATGTATACAACCAAGATATGAAAATCCTTAGAAAGTATTCAGAAGATACGGAGAAGACAGGAAGTGCAAGAAGCAAAAATAACATAGGCAGAATCACAAGTGTCTACCTAGAACTGATGTTAAATCACTTCTCCTCAGAATTTCGCAAAGCAAACTCCTTCCTTCTCCAACATTCTCGGGTCCTCCAAAAATGCTTGTTAAGCTTCTAGGAGTGCCTGAATATAAAGAACTCTTAGGAAGCACCTAGAATGTCTCTAGAAACAACTAGAAGGTGTTGACAACTAAGCATGAGTCTTTTACAACCTTCTCGCTGAGTCACAAGGTTGTAGACACCATGTGCTTAATTTGTGTGCTAACTCCTATGTTTTTGACATATGTACAATAAAAAGGTGCGTTTTCTCCTAGGTAGACTTATAACTTTTATTTAATTCTTTTTCTCAATTAATTCTCATTTAATTAATTAAAATCAAAATATCTAAAGATCATGACATTATATTAACTTTTCCAAAATAATTAAATTATCAATTGGTGCCGGTTTGCCAAAAAAAAATTCCTCACAATCGACTTTGGCCTAGGGTAGGCAGCTTTGTAGTCGATTTTCACCGAATCAACATTCCAGATGCCATGGTGAGGTCAGATCTAATGCTGGACACTCCCAATTTCTACGATACTCTAGAGTTGGCCTGCAGTGATGAAGCAAGATGATGGTCTCAAATGGCTACGTGATGAGAAAATCTCCAAGTTGCTCTGATACCATGTAAGAATGTTCCTAAGGGAAAAATTCTTGCAAGAACTAAGAACTCAAACACAAGCACAATTATAGACCAAAAATGGATATGATCAATTAATCAGAGTATGTCCAAATACATTGCTCTGTTCAGAATGTGATGTTGAAACACACTAGGAGTGCCTATATATAAAGGCCTCTCAAGAAGCACCTAGAATGTCTCTAGAAACAACCAGAAGATAAGACAACTAAGCACCTTATCCAGCATTCTAGATAAATGGATAAGAATGACAAAGTGTCATATGTGTGTAGAAGATTCCTGTGTCGTAGACAACATGTGCTTAAAAGAGGTGCGGACCCCTATGATGTCATCAAGACAACTCACAAGAGTGAACAAACTCCTCAGTGTCTCACAAATAAAATAATGCAAAATAATTAAATAATGCATTAACCTAAGTAAACTTAAGTAAGTGTAATAAGTAAATACTTATTTACACCAACAAATAAAATAATGCACTAACCTAAGTAAACTTAAGTAAAGTGTAAATAGTAAATACCTATTTACAACAACACTTTGAAACCATGAAACACATCAAATTTATCACTTCCCCTACATTTTAAGCTATAAAACATGTCTTTCTTCCTCTACAACTTTGCAAAACCTAGAATCTAAACTCTTTATTACAAAATAAAACATATGTCTGCACACTTTTTGGAAAATAGGAAAAAACAAAAAGAAAACTAACTAACTATATACATGGAACACTTATTTCCATCAAAAATAGGGCTTGAGATATATTTCATTGACTAGAATAGGCAAGATTTCACCATTAGGCCTACTTAACTGAAAAGCATTGGCTTTCTTGCAACTGATTATTACATAGGGACCACTCCATAAGGCATCAAACTTTGAGCATCTCCCTACTTTTTCTCCATCTACATCCCACTTTAGCACAAGATCACCCTCCCTATAATTTGTAATCTTAGCCTTCTTATCAAAGTTTTGTATGGCCTAACTTCTTTTCTCCTCTAGCTCCATCAAATTTTCCATTCTTATAGATATAACATCATTTTCAATCAGTTCTAACTGATGAGCTATCTAAAGAGTAGGACACTCTAATGAGTTAGGAATTTTAGCTTCCTTTCCATATACTAACCTAAATGGAGAATTTCCTATGGCTCTCATGGGGTTATTCTATTAGTCCATAGCGTTGTTTTTAACTTTTGATGCCAACACCTCTGGCTATCTTAAATAGTCCTCTTGATGATTCTAATCAATTTTTTATTAGATGAATCAGCCAAGCCATTACCTTAAGGGTAGTAATTAGAAGATGTGCTTCAATAAATTCCATAATCAATTTCCCATGCACAAATATGAGCTCCTATAAATGATTTTGCATTGTCTAATATTATGGTGAAAGGAGCACCAAATCTTGTGACAATTCCATTCTAGAATTCCACAACTAAAGCTTCTATAGAATCCTTCGAGGCTACTGCCTCTATCCACCTTTTGAAATAATGTGTTGTATCCAAAATCCACCTGTGACTAGAGCTAGAAGGTGGATTAATAGGACCAATAAAATCTCATCCCCACTGGGAAAAACACTAATCAACCTAAATGGGGTGAAGTGGAAAAGTTGCAAGTTTCTATTTACCTGAGAAGAAAGCACACTTTTCACACTTCATTACATGTCTATGGTAGTCATGGAACAAGGATGACCAATAGTAACTAGCTCTCATAATCTTCACTGCAGTAGTTCTTGCTAAAAAGTGGCCACCATCAGGACCATCATGAAGCTCCTTAATCATTCTCTCTACTTGATTTGTGTCAATACATCTTAGCAAAGCTCCATTGAAGTCCTTCCTAAAAAGAACATCATTAATTATAGCATAAGGAATTAATTGTAGTCTAAACTATCCTCTTTTATCTTTATCCAACCATTGAGGATACCCATTCCTAGCCAAGAAAGTCTTCATATCATCTATCTAGCTCCTTGGGTCATCATTTCTTTCCTCCTAATGTTCTTCTAGTATAAAGACAAATTCCTCATTGGGCTCATGAGATGACATCTTCTATTTGCACAACCCCTTCCCTTACTAATTTGGTAATTTGGATGTCATGTCATACTCCATTACCTTAGTGATCCATCTAGCCCTTTTCTCACTAATGTATTTACTCAAAAGAAAGTCCTTGACACTAGCATGAGGGACTAGCAAGTGGATTTTGTTATGAGACAATAGGTGTCTTAATTTATTCAATGTTCTTATGACCACAAGGGCCTACTTTTCTACATAGATCTACTTATTTCATATTCTTTCAACCTTTCACTAAAGAAAGCAATAGGTTGCTCTTTATTTTTTCCATTTAATTGAGTGAAAACAATAGAAATACTTGACTCTCCTCCTAATGTGTAAAGAATGAAATCATTATCAAAATTTGGATTGATAAGGGTAGGTGTTGAAGCTATGGTTGCTTTGATCTATTCAAAAGATTCTTTCCCTTCCTTGGTCCATGAGAAGACCATATTCTTTTTAAGCATTTTTGTAAGAGGTTTCACCATGGTAGCTAGATTAGGAATAAATCTTCTCACAAAATTCATTCTACCAAGAAAAATGTACATACCTTTCTTGTGACTCGGAAGAGAAAGGGAAAGTATTGTGTTTATTCTCTCTAGATCAATTGTTAGACTATCCTTAGATACAATGTCCTAATAATTTCCCTTGATTAATGGAAAAGACAAACTTTTTTAGATTCAAAGATACTCCATACTCTCTACATCTTATAAATATTTGTCTAAGAAGACCAAAATTTTGGACTAACTATCAACATTCCTCATTGGGATTCATGACATGGCTTAACAACCTTCTGTGTTCTATAAGTTTAGTGGTTGTATTGGGCATTAACAGGTCGACCTTTTGTTGCAACAATGACTCTAGCTTGTAACAAGTGGTATCAAATCTTGGTCATAGGTTCAAATCTCCTTGGGTAACACTAAGGGGGGGAAGCTTGTAACAAGTGGTATCAAAGCTTGGTCATAGGTTCAAATCTCCTTGGGTAACACTAAGGGGGGGATTGTTTGAATAACCACCAATTTTCCCCTTTGGTATTCATTACATGAATTAATTGCCTCCTATGTTCTATAAGTTTGGTGGTTGTATCGGGCATTAACAAGTTGATCTTTTGGTGCAACGAGAACTCTAGCTTGTAACACAAAATGCTCTACTACACCTTTTGAATATATTGTGATATCATCAAGGTAGATCAGCACAAACCTTTCTATCATATTTTTGAAGGCCATCTCCATTGCCTTTTGAAATGTGGGACTTGTATTTGTTAGTCCAAAAGGCATTTTACTATAGGCATAGGTGCTCCATTTGGTAGTGAAAGTTGTTTTATATCTGTTAGCTTCTTTGAGTAACACTTGATTATAACCTAAGAATCCATGTTCAAGAAGGAGAACCTCTCTTAACCACTAACTTTAGACAATATTTATTCCATAAAAGGATGAGGATGATGATCTTTAAGGGAGGCTTGGTTAAGATCCCTGAAATCTACACATAATTTAATTTCTCCATTCTTTTTTCTAATTGGGACAAGGTTTGCCACCCAAGAGGAGTGCTTAATATGGAAAATGATATTGGCCTCAATTAATTTGGACAGTTCATTTCTCATTATGAGCTCAATCTTGGGGTTTACTAGTCTCTATTTTTTCTTAATAGGCTTGACATCATCAACTAGATCTATAGTATGTTGAAATAGACTAGGGTCAAAACCCTTTAAGTCATCATATGTCCAAGAAAATATGTCATTAAAATCTTGAAATGGATGAACAAAACTTTCTTTCTCAGTTTCAAAACATACCTTCCCCATGTTTAATGTCCTCCCATTAGCAACTGCAACTGGCATATGATCTCCTTTGTTTGTAGCAAGATTCATGCCTCTACCCCTTGCTTGGTCATCAGGATTGAAGACACTAAGGTAATGAGACCCTTAGGAAATTTTTAAGAGTTGAGGTTGATAATTTGATCACCATATTGTTTATGCAATCTCAAGTGATTTCTATCTAAGAACTCTGCTTCATTCTACAAGAAACTCACAATTTGTGCATCAGATTCAAAGACCTGCCAATTGATATCATTATCAAGGATAGTAGGTTTGATCTCCACTTTAATCTTCTACTTCTCATCTTTGAGGCTCCTTGGGACATCATAAGATGAACCCACTACTAAAAGTTTGTTAGCATGTCTATTTCCTCTTCTAGGGATGCTCTGAATATTAAATGCATTGAAACTTTCAAGAAAATCCCATACTCTATGCTTATAAGGACTAAGAAAAGCATTCTTAGTAATATTTTGATTCTTTACCTAATTGATCACCAACTCACTATCCCTATATACACTTAATGCTTGAATTCCTCTTTTTTGAGTGAGAAAGAGACCTGAAACCAATGCCTCATATTTAGCCACATTATTAGTACAACTAAATTAAAACCTAAATGAGAAGTAGTACTTTTCTAGTATAGGAGAACCCAAAATCACATCAGCCCTTGATCCATTCTTATTTCTTAATCCATCAAAATACATATTCCATATCCCACTTGTGTCTTCTTTGATTTCATCAAGTTGGGGACAAGAACATTCTTTTTTGATATACAATAAGTGCCCAGGCCTATCTCCAAGGTTTCTAATATAGGATCAAACTAATATGAATTAGCCCACTTATCCAAGAGGAAATTATGTGTATCAAGTAAAGAAGTGGCAGGTTCATTTGTTGTATCATTTTCATCTATTTCTAGGATGGTACAATTCATATTGATGAGATTAGGAGTGTAAGGCTCAATATTATGGAGGTCTAATGGTTTTTCTCTAATTGAAGCTTTGGTCCCATATCTAGTTCTTAAAAACATATATGATCAATCGAAAGATATGTAACCACCTATCTGAGTAGTGAAGTCTCTTGAAAGACAAATGGAAAAGTGTGGCTTGACTTAAAAAATTGATATCTCTTGAACTATAGTACAACCTAGGCATGAATGTAAGGCCATTTCAACATTTCTAAGGATTCCCATGGTCTTGACAATACTACCATCCAACTACAATACATCTTAACAATAGGTTCATATTTCATTTTTAAAATATCAGCAACACATTTGGGCATTACTAAACTACTAGCCCCTGAATCAATCATGTAGTTGTGAACTAACTTATCTCCTATAATTAGAGAAAAATAAAATGGAGGAGGTCTAACATTTTTACTAGTTTCTATATCCTTTGATTTTTGTACTAAACTCATAGCATTCTCCATGCTAGGCGGCTGATCTTTGAGTTCAATGTTTACCAACTCCTACTGTAGTAGCCTCTTTTGTGATGGTATAGTAGCAACAAAATTCCACATAGAAATATTCACATTGGTCTTCTTCATTTGATCTACAAAACTAAAAGATGCATTAGATGTTCTCGTAGAAGCCCTAGAAGTAGAAGCTTGAGGTGGGATAGTCTGTGGGTTATCTGGGTTATCCATGTTATCTCTACTTTCACCCTACCTTTGTTGTCAAGGGACATTAGCAGGTTGATTTGGATTTTGTTGTTGGGAAACTATTTGTACATGTGGCACTACACTTGATGTTGAAGTCTGATTAGGAAGTTGAGGAGCAACCTCTTCCACAACTCTTCTCTTTCTTCTAGTATTCTAAGCACAAGAATCCTAGTTTACATTACCATGTTCTTCCACTAAATGGCTTATGAAAGAACAATTGTCCTACTAAAAAGTTTTAGCAAGTTGAATAGCAATGAGTTGCTAGGAAACTACTCACTCTAGTATAGTTAAATCCAAGTAAGATTATGCCTTATGACACATGCAATATCCATAGGAGTAGTTACAAGAAGGGTAGAAATCTTGATCTTGGGCAAGGTTTTCCTAAGGGACTAAAGCCCTATTTAGGTTGGTAGTTGAAGATTGGGGGTGGTTGATGGACCTATTCTAATTATGAGGGTGGTTGGTAGATCTATTCTAATTGTGATAGTGGTCAATAGGTATATTCTAATTGTAGGGTACATGAATCTAGTTTGGAGGTCTACCATGGATGGGTTCTTGACTCTAGAGTTGGAAAGGCTTATTATTCTAAGCTTACTACCTCTTCATAATCACTAACTGATTTCCCATCTATTGTACTACTGCACTATTGTCCTCCATCTTCTTCTCTTGATCCAACATTCTCCTATCTACATTTTGCATCAGTGTTTGCATCATGGCCTCAATCCTATCAATTCCATTAGAGGATGTGGAGGCTATTGGGACCACAACAAGAGGCTGACTTATAGAGGAAACATGAATAGGGGCTACAGTAGGCTAATGATTGGGCATTTTAGGGAAGAAAGGCATTGGGGGTCTTGGAGCTAACTTCCCTCCCTATATAAAAATATTTTTAGCTCTTATGGAAACCTCATAAGCAAGTAGAGTGTCCCCTCCCATAGATTGTAGAGTGGTAGGAATATCACTATTGAAGGCTTTGATATAATACAAGAATGCATTACTAGGAGAGGGCTTCACTGCAGTAGCTATTCTATCCCATGCCTTTTAAAATCTATAATTGAAATCATTCATACATTCATAGGGGGGCCCTCTTGATAGTTTTCAGCTAGTCTAAAAGTGATAGGTAATCACTTTTTTCCTCAAAATACTTGCATAGGGATGCCCCAAACCCATCCCAATTAGTAATATATTTATGAGGCAACCTTTATACCATTGTAGTGCCTTTCCTTTCAAGGATGAGGCCAGATTCCTAACTACTACATCATCCTCAATGATACTATGAATATTGTAGACATTAGACACCTCTTGAATATGCTCAATAGGGGATATGGAGGTTTCACCAGTAAACTTAGGTATACTCTTAAGAGTTGATACTAGCATGTAATGCCTTTGGTCTAATAGAGCTCTCCCCATTAAAGGTGGTGAAAGCATGAGCTCTATCCATGTAAGCAAGTGATCTATTGATATGAGAAGATGATATTCTAGTCTAAGACCCAACAATAGGAGGAGTGGAAATAGATCTTGAGGGTATGTATTTTTATTGCAATCCTAACTGGTGATAGAGATACTCTAGCCTTTCTTCTTGGATTAGGAAAAGAAAGCTCTTGGTATTGGAAATTACCTTTGGAAGATTCCCTTATAGGTTTCTTGGGCATGAATCACAACAAACATTGGTCTAGGAACCAAATTGTGCTTGAAGCTTAGAGTTGCTAAGTACTTTTGAACAAATGATCCTCTCGAAGGCTTTATATTGAAGGCAGCACTATCTCCTTAGCATGAACATGGAATCTTTCTTTAATGCCAGTGAACTTTAAATGTTTAATATATGGTTCCACTAGACATTCCAAAAACTATTGTTATAAAATATTGCACCCTTTTTCAAAAAATTTGCGTAAGGAAAACCTTGTGAAACATGGAAACAACCTCCAAGATGTGGGACTTGAACTATGAGGTTGAGTCTTTAGAGAAGGTCAGCATCCTCTACTATTAGGATGCACTTAAACTATTCTTGAAGAGAAAAGGGAGAAGGAATACATAAAAGTAACTTCCTAATCTATTCTAAAGAGACAATGTGCCAAAATATGGTGTTTGGATCAATCTCTACCCATACATGCACATTACCATTATCATGACAGTCCAAAGATATAGGGATTTAGGATTTCTTTAATCTATCAACTACATAGAGATTAGACAACCACATGAGTGACACAAGGAAAAAAATTATTGACCTCTTATCATTCAAGGGCCTTTAGAAATGTATATTATAGATATTCATAGTACATCAAAGAGAGGTAGATAAGGATTGCATAGTACATTAGTGGATGAAGAAGATAAGATAGGATGTTATATAACTTAGAGGCAAAGATGGAATTTATAGTAGTGTGCCAAGGAAATACCAAAGAAATAGAGAAGATCTAACCCTAATAAAGAGTACAACATCTACTTTTATAGTATAAGCATAACTTTAGATAACTTCTATTCTAAGATAGAAATCAACCACTACAATCAAATTTTTAGAGAATAATCACTGCAAAATAGGAAAACGTTTGATAATAGCACAAATCCATACACAAGGATATCACTTCTTTACCAAACAAAACTCTAAGAGGTCAAGAGCGATAGTCATTAAATTTTGACTGAATGGATGGATCAACCAGTAACAATAGAGTGTCTCTTTGCATTTAACAAATCTTGGGAATGATGAAAATTTGCAAGAGATCAAAATATTGGATTCATCATTAATGAGCTACCTCCATTGTCACCAATTTTCCAAATTAGCCATGTTATTTTGCCAACCTAGAGTTAGCCATCAAGCCTTGTGATGTGGACCAACATCTTTTACCATTATATCACTCTATCAGCAATTCAACTTTATACTTTGTGTTTGACCACCCGTGATTACAACTTCACCACCATCTTTCTTCAATAATAGTTCTTGCTTATGAAACCATGACCCATTGGTTATGGCTGCTTCACAACCCACTCTTAACATTCTTTGTCAACCACTATGATTCTAAAAAGACTAAGATCCTAACCATATCCACATTGTCTCCACTTTAACCTAAGGTTCACCTTGACTAAGTGAATCAAGGAGAATCGCTTCAGCAAAACTCAAACCTTAGCCACTTCTTAACCTGTTGCAACCATGCACTATCCATAGATCTGAAAGATCTAATGGTGCAAAATGTGTCTTTGAAACATTGAAGATTTTTATTTTTTTCACTATCATGACTTAAGCGTTAATATAACCATGCAATCAAGAAAAAAACAAAGCAAATGCACCCTCACCATCTCAACCTTGGTTAAGTCAAAATACATTGCGACAATGCAAACACAAAGAAATCTCAACCTTGCCACCTTGATCTTGGTTAGCACTTAACCAACCATGATTGTGCAAATCACATGGTTGTGACTAAAAAAAATTCAAAGCCATAATAAGAAATATAGGCAATGTTAAATTAAAACCTTAGGCAACCATTAAGAGGATTATTATATGAATCTGATTTTTTGGTGGGAGGGCATTTTGGTTAGCACTTATCTTTGCATATCAACCTAATTACTCAATTTTCAACTCTTTTCTCCTCTTTTTCTCTCTTTGAACTTACTTTAATCATTCATTTATAACAAAGGAAAATGTCATTCCTTTATACCAAGGCCATAAAACAACTCCCTTGTGCTAGCTATTACATCTTCTTAATTAATTATTATAGGACCTCATTAAGAACACATTTTACTTAGTGATAATGTAAAGTTTCTACAAATTTTGTACCTTTTAAATCAGACTTTTATTCAATCCTTAGTTGCTGAAAATGAACTTCTCAATAATATGAAGTATGGAGGAGTTGTCAATCTTTTATTCTGAACTAAAAGTTATTTATCTCTGCAATAAGTTCAATTGGGTATTATTGCTTGAGGGAGTAGACTTGTTATTTTTGTATATTCTTAAACTGCAATAATTCCCACCATTAATATCATGACCAAGGGCATGTCCCTCAAAGGGACATGACCAAGGGCATGTCCCTCAAAGGGACATGACCCTTCCTAGTTTGGCTCTATACCTTTCTAGAAATTGGTGACTTTAAAGGAGATGATTAAGGATAAACAAAACTAACATACCATGTTGTGTTTAGTTAACATAATCCTATCCTAAAAATTACCACCCATCCTAAGCCAAGTATATAATGTCTTCAAGTGATATTAAAGGATGAAGATTAAGTGCATTCTGCACTCTCAGATCAGCATATTATCATAGTTATAAACTTAAAACTATCTCTTAACTTGATAATCATACTACTAGATAACATATTTGGCATCATCAATTATGATGAATAAGCATAGATTGATACTCTATATCTATTTGAATCTTCTTGATCAAATGCAATCATGGAATACATGATACTGAATCATATAACTATCTTGTGATATGACTCATCACTTATACTAATGATGTCAATATTGCATATAATGCAACACATAGGATAACATCCAACAAATGATTAAATTCTTCATTAATCCAAGTTATGACTCATAGGAACTAGAAATTCTATATCAAAACTTGATCTTGAGTTTAAGATCTACCAATACATAGGATAAAGTTTGAAGAATGAATTCTTCCTTTATCCAAGTTGTGATAAATAGGCATAGAAATGCTTATTTTACAAATGATCTTGAACTCAACTAGATCTAACAGTAGTTCTCTACTATTGAATACATTATCTAAGGGGTCACCATCTCTAATAATGTCTTTTATACAAGTATTCATTATCTTAGAGATTGTCACCTCTTAAATAATGAATACAGATGGTGGAGCCCATAACAATCAATGGCTTAAAAAATAAAATTATTTTATTAATTATTTAAATAATACAAATGGATTACAATTCAACTATATGAAGTCTTCTCCTAAAGTGATCTATCTTCACTCTAGATAGAGGTTTGGTGAGTATGTATGATGTCTAATCTGTAGTGCAAATGTGTTCTAATTTTATAGTATTCATGTCTACCATATCTCTTACATAATGGTAAGGAGTTTCAATATGCTTAGACTTGTCATGAAAAACTAGATTCACCAAAAGTTTGATAGAACTTTGATTATCACAATGAATAATTGTACAATTCATAGCTTGCTCAAATATTCCCACAAGTAAATTCCTTATACAAACTACTCCTTGAGAGGCCATTGCTGCTATAATGTATTCACCTTCCATGGATCTTTGAGCTACTAAAGACTGGTTTCTTCATATCCAAGATATCATTGTTGATCCTAAACTGAAACAACATCCTAAAGTACATTTTCTATCTTTAACACTTCCACCCCAATCTAAGTCGATGAATCCATGCAAATCTAAATCAACTTTCTCATATTTGAACCCAAAATTAAGAGTACATTGCAATTATCTCATAATGTGTTTAACTACAACTAGGTGAATCTCATTTGGCTCAAACATAAACTATCTTAAGGCATTAACAACATAGAAAATACTAGGTCTTCTATTTACTAAGTACATAAGGGATCCAATCATCTATCTATAGATAGTAGAATCTATGGAAGGTGATTCTATTGCTACTTCTTTAATTTTATGTAGATTAGTCTCCATTGGAGAAGACATAGTTTTGTAATTCCACATTCCAAATCTCTTCAAAATGTCTAATGTGTACGTCCCTTGATTAAGTATGATACTATTATAATTCTATCATACTTCCAATCTTAGGAACTAATGAAGGAGTTCCAAGTCTTTCATCTTCAATTCTCTAATTAGATCTTTCTTGCATTGATCTATGAGATGATGATCGCCTATTATTAGTAAATCATCAACATATAGTATCAAAATTATCATATTGTCTTTATCCTTTTTATAATTTAAATTTAGATAAACTTCATTTTTGGAGAATCCTAAACCAGTGAGATAATTATCAATTCTTCCATACTAGGCCCTAGTAGCCTACTTAAGCCCATAGAGAGCTTTCTTGAGCTGCAAACAAAAATGTTAGGATCATGAATTTCAAATCATTTAGGTTGCCCCAAATATACTTCTTCAATCATCTTTCCATTTAGGAATGTTGTTTTTACATCCATATGATGTACTTTTCATCCCTTCGATGCTGCAATTGCTAGGACTGCTCTTATAGAGGTATATTTGGCAATGGGAGAAAAGGTTTCTTTATAATAAATTCATTCTTTCTAAGAGAATCCTTTGGCTACAAATCTAGCTTTATATTTCTCAATGCTACATCAAAAACATGCTTTATTTTAAATATACACTTGAAAAGAAACAACAGATTTTCCTTTAGGTCTTGGAACAATTTCTCAAACATCATTCTTCATAATAGATTCATAGTCTTTTGTCATAGCTTCTTTCCAAGTTGTATGTTTAGTAGCATCTAAAGGATTGTCTAGTTATTTTTTGGATAAATCACTCATTTTTTTTGTATAATTAGAAAATATTTTAGGTCTTTTTCTTTCTCTAACTATTCCAAAAGGTGCAACAAAGTCTTGTGCTTCCTTGACTATTTTAATGGCCCAAAGTGGTCTTTTCTTTGAGTATTGAGTTTCTCCAAGATCTAGATTTTGAATTTCATCTTCAATTTCTTCAATTTTCTCTCTTTAAGACTCAGAATCACTATTTCTTTTAGAATTAGGTAAAGGAGAAGGTTCTTCAGAATTTAAGGGTCTTTTGAATGCTAGATTTTCTTCAAAAATTACATCCCTACTAAGTTCAATAATTTTATGTTTAAGTATGAAAATCCTATATGCCTTAGATGTTTCACTATACCCTACAAAAATAACTTTCCTCCCAGAGGGTTCTAACTTAGTTCTCTTTTCTTTTGGAACATGGATATATATGAGGCACCCAAAAATCCTAAGATGACTTATATTGGGTTTCACCTTAGTAAATACTTCTTTAGGATTTTTATCTCTAAGGTAAGAGTGAGGGCTTTAGTTTTGAATATAGATAACAGTATAAGAGGCCTTTTTCCAAAGATAATATTCTATATTTCGATCAAATATCATAGCTCTAGTAGCTTCTATAATTGTTCTATTCTTTATGCTACCCCATTTTGTTCTAGATTACAAGGAACAATGTACTCCCTCTTAATTCTTAATTCTTTATAAAACCTTTTAAACAAATCTGAGGTGTATTCCCCTCCGTTATTAGTTCTAAGAGTTTTAATTTTATGTCCTTATAAGTTTTTTGCTAATGTTTTGAATTCTTTAAATATCTTTAGAATTTCTTCTTATTCTTTGCATTTTAAAAAGTAAATCCATGTTTTCCTAGAGAAGTCATCTATGAACAAAATATAGTACCAAAATCCTGCAAGAGAAGGAACAAACATAGGTCTACATAAATACGAATGAATTAGTTCCAAAAAATTTTATTTTTTCTAGTGCTATAATGAAATGGAATTTTTGTATTTTCACCCAGAGCACACCCTTTGCATATGCTTGCATGATCTTTATTTAGTTTAGGTAAACTAGTAACCATCTTATCCATAGTTGATAAAGTTTTGAAATTTAGATGCCCTAATCTTCTATGTCATATTTCATTTATTTCCATAGCTTCATGAATTAAGGCTTGAATAGGTTGATTAGATTTTGAATTCAATTCATACAAATATCATTTTCTCTAACCAATCAACTTCAATTTCTTCATTGAGTTCTTTACCCAAGTTATTACTTTACCATCCATGAATACAACATTATGCCCATCATCTTCATGTGCTATAACTATTATTAGATTTATTTTTATTCCTAGTACATAGAGTACTCCTTTGAGGAGAACAGAATTTCTTGATTTTAGTTTCAAGGTGTAGTTTCTAATTCCTTCAAAAAAATGTGATGAATTATCACCAATGGTAACTTGGCCATTAACCTTTTCTAAAATAGAGTCTAATGCTTCTTTGTATCCTATTATATGTCTAGAAGACCCACTATCAATTACCCATGCTTTACTTGAGATTTCATTTGATAGTGACAAATACAATATATGATTCTTGGGATCAGAGTCATCTTCTTCCCTAGTCACATTTGTACAGCTCACTTGTTGTTTAGAATTCTCAAGATAATTAGATCTGTAGTGTCCAAACTTTTCACTTCTACAACATTTTATCTTGGATAAATCTTACTTGGGTTTTCCATTCTTTTGATTTCCCTTTTTCTTCTTGAAATTCTTCTTCTTACCTTTATATGAGTTTTGATTAAGAACATGAGGTTCTTCATCTTCTATTTTTAGTTTCCCTCCTTTCTTTAATTTTCTAGATTCTTCTTGAAGACAATCCCCCTTAAGTCTATTGAAGTCAAGAAGTTTATCTCTAGCACTTATTCCTTGTGCAAAATTTTTCCACGAATCTAGTAATCCATCTATAGCCATTAGTGTTAGTTTTGTGTCACTAATAATAGTTTATATACTTAATAGTTCATCTCTTATGTTGTCAACCCTTAGGAAGTAATAATTCATTGATTTTCCTTTCTTTATTTGTATGTGATTTAGTTTCCTTTTTAGTGCAAGAACTTTTATTGCATTGTTGACCTCATATGAATTTAGTAATGCATTCATCATATCAAATGTTGTTTGATGTTTTGTTAGCATAGGTACAATATCATTCTTTACTCCATGTAATATGATCTAAATGGTTTTTCTATTTCCTTTACTCCATCTAGTTTTATGAGGTTCAACACTAGGTTGTTTTGATGCTCTATCAAGAAATTTTTTTACTTCATTTTCTTCAAGAATCATCATGATTCTAAATTTACAAGCATCAAAGTGTTATTTCCCATCAAACATGCCCTTGGTTCTACTTGTATATGCCATTAAAGATAGGGTATAGATGCTAGATATTTAAAGTTTGATTACTAAATTTTGCAAAGCCTAGGTTCGAATACTAGAGCTCTAATACCGTGTGAAGTTTCTAAAAATTATGTACCTTTTAAATCAGACTTGTATTTAATCCTTGGTTGCTAAAAATGAACTTCTCAATAATTTGAAGTATGGAGGAGTTGTCAATCTTTTATTTTGAATTAAAAGTTGTTTATCTTTGCAATAAGTTTGATTGGGTATTATTGCTTGAGAGATCAAACTTTTTATTCTTGTGTGTCCTCAAACTACAATAATTCCCACCATTAATATCATGACCAAAGAGCATGTCCCTCAAAGGGACATGACCTTTCCTAGGTTGGCTTTATACCTTTCCAGAAATTGATGACTTCAAAGGAGATAATTAAGGATAAAAAAAAACTAGCATACCATGTTGAGTTTAGTTAACATAATCCTATCCTAAATTTTTTTCATACCCTATAGGTGTAAGACAAGTATATAATGTCTTCAAGTGATATTAAAGGATGAAGATTAAGTGTGGTCTTCACTCTCATATCAACATATTATCATAGTTATAAACTTAACATATAACATTAATCTATCACCTCATAACTTGAATAACTTTCCATATGTTTAATATTATGATGAGTGATCTTAGCCACATCATCTTCAACATGTCTTCTACATGCCTCTAACCTTTCTCCTAAGAATAACAACTCTCCTAAGAGATATAACAAGTTTACTAGAACATGCTTCTATAAACTCTATCTCAAAACAATCTTCACCAAAACTTTCATAACTTCTTCCAAACTTAATATATTTTGCACCTAAGGTTAGCTACATATACTAGACACTTAGTGCTCTATTCCACTGGATCGATGCACTCTTGCATCATCTACTCTAATGTAGGTAGGGGCATAACCCCTAGCATACCTCACAAATACTCAAAATTCTATTTGGGAAGAGGATTAGTAAAAATATCCGCAATCTACTCTTTGGCACTTACATACTCCAATTTGATTTCCTCTTTTGCAACTTTCTCTCTCAACATGTGATATTTGATAATAATGTACATAGTCTTAGAATGCAACACTGGATTCTTAGAAATATTCATTGTGACAACTTGATTACAATTGTTTTCTATTACAACATATTCTTCCTCTATTATACTCTATGAGATACAATCTTGCTTCTTTCTTAACCAAGAAAAAAATCTTCCTCCAAGAAAAAATGCTTCACCACTAGTGCTCTTTCTATCATCCATACTGCCTACTCAATCAGCATTAGTATAAGCATATAAAATAAAATAATTAGATATTTCATACCATAATGTGAACTCTAGTGCTTCCTTTAGATATCTAAATATCCTTTTAACTGCTACATAATCTGCTTCTCTAGGATTAGCTTGAAATATTGCAAGAATTCCAACCGCATTTGCTATATCTAGCCTTGTGTGAGTCAGATATTGCAATCCTCCAATCATAGATCTCTACTTTTTCTGCTCAATAGTAGGTGTCTCATCCTTTGCAGATAACTTGTGTCCAATTATCATAGGTGTTCCAACTAGTTTACATGTTTCCAAACCAAACCTTTATAATAGATCTTTCAAATATGAAATCTAAGAAATAAAGATTTCGTCTTTATCCTACACAATATGTAATCCTAGAAGTATTTCATTTTCCTTATCATGCTCATTTCAAATTCCTAACTTGTCACTTTCACTATCATCTCCTCCAAATATGATATCATCAACAAATATTACCAAAATCATCAATCCATCATCTATTTCTTTCAAGTATAGATTATTGTATGTCATATCTTGGCTAAATCCAAGTTTTGTCAAATGTTTGTGTTACCATTTTTTGCCCCCAGCCAAAATTTGAATTTGAATACTACAAGCCCACCCAATGGTCTCTTCCCATATTTAGTATTATTTTAATGCTTGGGAAATACAAAAAATAAAATGATTAAAACTTTATTGTATTTCTTTTCGTCCCTAAGTTAATTTCTTCTTACCTGTAACTTTTCGAGCCGTTAGATCTTGCATAAATCTACAGTGGGTGCTTTCCCACATTCTCAAGATGCACCACCTTTAAACAATGCAGGGAAGCCCCTTTGTGATGTGTGGCAGGTGGGTCCATTTTCTTTTTTGGGCCATAGAGGGGAGAAAGGTTAGTCTAGCTTGCAATTTGATTGGTGCCTGCTTTCCCACATTTTGTCTTCTGTTAGACTTTCTAACAATGCGGGCAAGTGTCGTAGTGACACATGTCTTAGTGATGTCACAAAAGATATTCACGTGGCTTTAGATGGTACGAGTTATGTGCACCATTTGATGCGATCAAATCAATGGCTAGCGCATACCTGCAATAAGAAGTTGCATGAGTTTTAAGGAATGCAGGCATGCACCTCATTGTCGCATGTCCTTGTGGGGTCAGGTCTATTCCTTATGCCATAGTTGGATGCTAAGGTGGTGCCAGGTCATGCTAAGTTAGATGCTGAGTGTTCATGGGGCCAAAAATTTTAGTGGGGTAGGCGCAATGTAATGAGGATCTTCATGATCATTAATCTTAAGGAGATCAACGATCGGTACTTCCCCACAACATGAAGATGCAAGGTAATTAAGTAATGTAGGAAAGTTAAGGCTGGCTAGTTATATGACCACCACAGTCAGGGTCTTCAGGAGGTGGCACTGTCAGTTAGTTTTGTGGTCAAACTTGGGAGGACTTTATGGGGTTGTAGGAAAACAAAAAGACTATTAGTCCACATGGCTCATCTTGGTTGCAGAGTTCAGTTGACTTGCTAACTTTGCTGATTCACAAGCTAAAAATGAAGAGGATCAGGTTTTCTTGCACAATACGATCTTCATAATCAATTCCAACCACTCGTAAGTGAATGATGCACTCCACCACCTCTGATCCTACCCATTTACTTGGTTAGAATGGTTTAATGGCACCGTTTGCTATCTTCTCGGGGCTCTGTTTCAACAAGAGATCAGATTTCATGGTATCTGAGTTTATGCCAAGGTTGGATTTGCCCTAGATCTACATGATTATTCTCTGTAAGACTTAATGGTAGTGTTTGTGGAGTAACTTCAGTTAGAGGACATCTCAATTATACCTAAACTATAAAGGCAATTTTTGTAGATTTTTTTCTGGTCAACTCTTCTCTAACTTCTTTGATATTGCTCTACAATTTCATGTGTAAATTCCCTTTGCCTCTGATCTATATGACATTCTACCTTATCTCCTTCAAGCATTGATGTAAAGTGCAAGAACTATTTGCCTCTCATTGGTGTATTGTAGAGATCTACAATCTTGCATGACTATATCTTTTTTGGCCTATGAATGGTATATAAGTGAATCCTCTCTTTTCTTGTGTCATTCATTTGGGTTTTCTGATCTGCATGTGATTGTTAGATTAAAGCAAGTTTGGATGTGTATATCTTTTGGTGTCATGATGGTTCAATAGTGCATGTATGGGTAGAGATTGGTTTGAACACTCTATTTTGGTGCATCACCCCTTTAGGTTAGAGTAGGTAGATTTTCTTCTATGCATTCCTTCTCCCTTTTCTTCTCCAAGAGTAGTTAGGTGCACCCTAATAGTAAAGGAAGCCAACCTTCTTCAGAGACTCAACCTCACAGTTCAAGTCCCATAGCTTGGAGGTTGTTTCCATGTTTCACAAGGTTTTCCTTAGGTAAAAAATTTGGACATGGGTACAAAATTTTGTGACAACAATTTTTGGCACACCCAGTGGGAGAATATTCAGAAAACTTCAAGTTTACTGGTGTCAAAAGGAAGTATTTAAAGATTAATACCGAGGAGATAGTACTGGCTTCTATATATAAGCCTTCAAGAGGCTCATTCTTCAAGTACTTGGCAACTCTGAGCTTCAAATACATCTAGTTCCAAACCAAAGTTGTAGTAATTCATGCCCAAAGCTAAAACAAGGGCATCTTCTAGAGGTAAATTTCAATACCAAGAGTTTTCATTTTTAAATCCTAGAGGAAGGAGGACTAGAGTATCTTTATCACAATTTAGGAGTGCAATAGCAACAAATACACCTACGAGATCTATCTCTACTCCTCCTACTATTAGATCTCTGCCTAGATTTCCATCAACACATATCAATAGATCACTTGTCTATATGGCACTGCCTAGAGCCCATACTTTTCCCACCTTTAATGGTGGGAGTCCTCTTTTATTGGCCCAAAGACATGACATACCAATAGCTACACTCAAAAGTATACCAGAGTTTACTGGTGAAACTTCTATCTCTCCCTCAAAACACATTGAAGAAGTTGAAAATGTCTATAATATTCATGATATTACAGAAGATGATGTTGTAGTTAGGCTTCTAGCCTCATCCTTGAAAGGAAAACAACTACAATGGTATAGAGGTTTGGCTCATGGTTCTATAACAGATTAGGATGGATTAGGAGTAGGACTATCTAAACACTTTGAGGACAAAAGTGACCATTTGTCACTTTTAGAATAGTTGACTACTATAAAAAGAGCCCCCCATGAATGTATGACTAATTTCAATTATAGATTTCAAAAGACATGGGATTGAATACCTACTTCAATAAAACCTACCCCTGGTAATGCCTTCTTGCATTACCTCAGAGCTTTTAACAGTGACATTGCCACTACAATCCAAAATATGGGAGGAGATACCTTGCCTAATGCTTATGACATAGCAATAAAGTCAAAAAACATCCTAATAAAAGGAGGTAAGCTAGCTCCAAGGCCTCTTATGCCTTTCTTTCCTGATGTTCCAAATCACCAATCAGTAATGGCTCCTCTTCCCACAACTTCCACATCAGAATCCCTTGTTGTAGTCCCTCAAGCTTCCACATCTTCAAACAAAATAGATGAAATCAAGGAGATGATGCAATCTATGATGCTAAACATAGATAAAAGATTGCAGGGCCAAGAGAAGAAGCTGGAGGATAGCTTCTCTATGATGTAGAAAGTGAGTAACAAGGTGGTGACTTTAGAGAAGCAGCAAGCTCAAAGTAGTAAGGTTCGTCAATTACAGTATCAAACTCTAGACAGTGGTAGGCCTCCAAATCATAATCATGGGAACAATTCTTTTGATCAAAATAGGCAGAATGGCCATGCTTTAACCCCAAATGTAAACCAAAGTAGGGCCATAGTTCCTCAAAATAGCATGGCCCAAGATCAGGATTTTTATCCCTCTTGTAACTACTCCTATGCTCATTGCATGTGTTAGAAGGCTAAATATTTTTTGGCCTTGACCATCCAAGAACCTACAGTAGGACAATGATACAAGGAGGACCAATTTAAAGATGCCTCGTATATGCAAGGATAGGGTGATTACTCCTTTATGAATCATCAAGTGGAGGAACATTGCAATGTAAACTAGGATTCCATTGCTCACAACACTAGGAGAAAAAGAAGAGCTATTGAAGATGCTACCCCTCCTCCTCTTAGTCATGCCTCAACTTCAAATGCAATACCTCATGAGCAAGCAGTAAATGATCGATCAAATGCCTTTCAACAGCAAAGGCAAAATAATAGAAGAAGGGATGTAAGTGATCCTCAAGTTGTTCCATCTCAACCTCCTACAAATACAGATCCCAAGGTTTCTACCAAAGCACCTACTATGCCATTCAGTGTGGTAGAACATATGAAGAAGAAAAATGTGAATATTTCCATGTGGGATGTTGTTGCTACTATACCCATGCAAAAGAGGTTGTTGCAATAGGAATTGGAAAGTATTGAACCAAAGGATTAGCCACCCAACATGGAAAGTGCCACAAGCCTAGTATAGCCATCAAGGGAGGAAGAAACAAGTAAAAAGATTAGACCCCTTCCATTTTATGTTTCTATAATTATAGGGGATAAACTAGTCCACAATTGCATGATTGATTCAGGGGCTAGTAGTCCAGTGATGCCTAGGCGTGTTGCTGAAGCTTTGGAAATGAAATATGATCCCATTGTTAAGGATGTATTACAATTGGATGGTAGTACTATCAAGACCATAGAGATCCTTAGGAATGTGGAAAAGACCCTACATGCATGCCCTAGTTGTATTGTAACTCAAGATATATTTGTTGTTGAAGTCAAGCCACATTTTTCCATTTGTCTATCAAGAGACTTCACTACCCAAATAGGTGGTTACATATCTTCTGATTGGTCATATATGTCTTTTAGGACAAGATATGTGACCAAATCTTCAATCAAAGTAGAGCCTCAAGCCCTCCATCATACTGAACCCTACACCCTTAATCTCATCAACATGAACTGCACTATCCTAGAAATGGATGAGAATGAAATTATGAATAAGCCTAAAAATTCCCTAGTAGAGATACCTAATTTTCTCTTAGATGAATGAGCTAATGCATATCAATTTGATCCTATGCTAGAAACCCTTGAGATAGGCCTCAGTACATATTGTATATTAGAGAAGGATGCTCTAGTCCCCAATCTTGTGGAGACTAAAGAAGATGTGAGTGGGGTATGGATTATGTACTTTGATGGATCAAGGAATAAGAATGGATCAAGGGCTAGTGTGATGTTGATTTATCCTACACAAGTAAGGTACTACTTCTCCTTTAGGCTCTAGTTTAGTTGCACTAATAATGTGGCTAAGTACAAATCCTTGATTTAGGGTCTCCTACTTGCTCAAAAAAGAGGAATTCAAGCCTTAAGTGTATATGGAGATAGTGAGTTGGTGGTTAATCATGTGAGAAATTAGAATATCACCAAGAATAGTTTGCTGAAGTCTTATAAACATAGGTTATGGAATTTTCTTGAAGGTTTCAATTCATTTAATATTCAAAGCATCCCTAGAAAAGAGAATAGACATGCTGGTAGGCTTACAACAATAGGTGCATCTCATGATGTGCCAGGGAATCTTGAGGAGAAGAAGAAGAAAAAAATCAAAATGGTAGTAAGGCCTACCATCCCTGACAACAACATCCATTGGAAAGTGTTTGAATCTGATGAAAAATTGTAAGCTTCTTGTAGAATGAAGCAAATTTTTCAAATAGAAACCAGTCGAGACTGCAGGATCAATATGGTGATCAAATTATTAATCTTAGTTTCAATAAATTGCCTAAGGGTCTTATTACCTTAGAGAGTGTTTTTAATCCTGATAACCAAGCAAGAGGCAAAGTCATGAACTTATCTACTAATGAAGATGATCACACCCCAGTCATGGTTGCTAATGGAAAATCCTTAAACATGGGGAAGGTATGTTTTGAGATTGAGCAAGAAAGTTTTATTCATCTATGTCAAGAATTTAATGATATATTTGCCTAGACATATGATGATTTAAAGGGTTTTGACCCAAGGTTGTTTTAGCATACCATAGATTTAATTGATAATGTCAAACTAGTAAGACAAAAACAGAGGCCAGTGAATCCCAAAATTGAACCCTTGATGAGAAAAGAGCTATCCAAATTGATTGACGCCAATATAATTTTCCCCATCAAGCACTCGTCATGGGTAGAAAACCTTGTCCTTGTTAGGAAGAAGAATGGAGAAATTAGATTGTGTGTGGACTTTAGGGACCTTAACCAAGCTTCCCTTATAGATCACCATCCTCTCCCTTCCATGGAGCAAATTTTATTTGAGGTCAGTGGTTCAAAGAGGTTTTCATTTCTTGATGGATTTTCTGGCTACAATCAAAATGCTGGTCAAAGAGTCTGATATGTACAAGACTACATTTACCACCAAATGGGGTACCTATGCTTATTGTAAGATGCCATTTGGGCTAACCAATGCAGGTGCTACATTTTAGAAGGCAATGGAGATAGCCTTCAAAAACATGATTGAAATTTTTTTATTAGTTTACCTTGATGATATCACAGTGTATTTAAAGAATGTAGAAGTTCATTTTGATCATTTAAGATAGGTGTTCTCAAGGTGTAGGGAGTTTGGGGTATCCCTTAACCCAAGAAAGTGTGTCTTTTCTACCAATCAAGGGAAATTATTACGACACATTGTATCTAAAGATGGTTTAACCATTGATCCAAAAAGAACAAAAGCAATACTTGCTCTCCCTCTTTCTAAACATAAGAAAGGGTTGCAAAGTTTCCTTGGTAGGATAAATTTTGTGAGAAGATTTATTCCTAATCTTGCTACCATGGTAAAACCCCTTATGGCTATGCTCAAGAAAAATATGGCCTTTGCATGGACCAAGGAAGGGAAGGAAATTTTTGAAGAGATCAAGGTAGCCATAGCCTCAGCTCCTACTCTCATTAATTTAAATTTTGAAAAGGATTTCATCCTTTATACCCTAGGTGGTGAGTCAAGCATTTCTACTGTCTTGACTCAATCAAATGATAAAGATGAAGAGCAACCCATAGCCTTCTTTAGTGAAGGGCTTAAAGAGTATGAAGACAAATACAACTATGTAGAGAAGAAAGCCCTTACAATCATTAGAGCTTTAAAGAAATTTAGACACCTCCTATCTCATAATAAAATTCATCTGTTAGTACCCCATGCAAGTGTAAAGGATTTCCTTTTGAGCAAAGATATTAGTGAGAAGAGAGCTGGTTGGATTACTAAAGTAATGGAATGTGATGTTGACATCCAGATCACCAAGCTGGTAAGAGGGAAGGGGTTATGCAAACAAATGATATCATGTTAGGAATCAAATGAGGAAGTCGCTATGATACTAACAGAACAACAAGAGACAAGAAATGATGACCAAGGAATTGGATAGATGATATGAAGAATTTCTTATTAGGAAATGGATATCCTCAAGGATTAGATAGAACTAAAAGGAGATAGTATAGATTACAGTCAATTCCTTATGTCATAGTTGATGGTATCCTTTTAAGGAAAGATTTTAATGGAGCCCTATTAAGATGCATTAACATGGGCCAAGCTAAAAGAATGATCAAAGAGCTTCATGATGGTCCTGATGGTGGTCACTTCTTAGCAAGGACAACTATAATGAAGATCATGAGGGTTGGTTACTACTGGCCATCCCTATTCTATGATTGTCATAGGTATGTGAGGAAATGTGGAAAATGTGCCTTCTTCTCTGGTAAGAAAAAGCTTGCAGCTCTTCCTCTTCATCCCATTCAAGTGGACCAGCCTTTTTCTCAATGGGGATTGGATTTCATAGGCCCTATCAATCCTTCTTCCAGTTTTGGTCACAAATTGATTTTAGCTACTACAGATTACTTCACTAGATGGACGAAGGCAGTTGCATTGAAGGATGCCACAGAAGCTTTAATTGTTGAGTTCCTTGAGAAAATTGTGACCAAGTTTGGTGCCCCTTCAACTATTATTTTTGATAATGCAAAATCTTTTGTAGGAACTCAGATATGTGCATGGGCAATTGACCATAACATCTACTTGAGAACATCCTTGAATTACTATCCTTAAGGCAATGGTTTGGTTGAGTCATCTAACAAAAACCTGATTAGGATTATGAAAAGAACTATAGAGGATAACTAGAGGTGTTGGCGTCAAAAGTTGAGGACTACACTATGGGCTAACAGAATAACACCTAAGAGGTCAATAGGAAATTCACCATATATTTTGGTATATGGAAGAGAAGCAAGGCTTTCAATTTCATTAGAATTCCCATCCCTATAACTAGATCATTAGTTGGAGCTAATTGAACATGATGCCATGACAGTGAGAATGGTAGAGTTAATGGAGCTGGAAGAGAAAAGAAGTCAGGCCATGTAGACCCCAGAAACACATCAACAATAGGTGAAAGGGAGCGTTGACAAGAAGGCTAGGGTTAGAACCTTCAGAGAAGGTGATTTGGTTTTGAAATGGGATACAGATAGAGCAAAGCCAGGGAGGCTATCAAAATTTGATGCATTATGGAGTGGTCCCTATGTGATTTTCAGTTGCAAGTAGGCTAATGCTTTTCAATTAAGCAAGCCTAGTGGTGAAGTTTTTCCTATCCCAATCAATGGGATCTATCTCAAACCATGTTTTTGATAGGGGTTGAGGTTTCATGTACATAGGTAGCTTGGTTTTCTTCCTATTTTTTCTAGTTTTCCAAGAAGTGCATGAGCACATGTGTTTTGCTGAGGTTGTGAAGTTGCAAACATAGAACTTTCAGTGTTTTACTACTATAGAGGTAGGGTTAGGGTTTCACAGTGCATTGATCCAAATACTTTACAACTCTATAGCCCAATGGATGCGTAAGGCCACTAGTCACATGCATAGCTGGCTTGCATCCCCTCTGAGTCGCCAAAAATGTTACCAATTTTTGCCCCCTGCCAAAATTTGAATTTGAATACTAAAAGCCCACCCAATGGTCTCTTCCTATCTTTAGTATTATTTTAATGCCTAGGAAATAAAAAAATTAAAATGATTAAAACTTTATTGTATTGCTTTTCTTCCCTAAGTTTATTTCTGCTTACCCACAACTTTCTGCGTCGTGAGATCTTGCATAGATCTATGGAGGGTTCTTTCCTACATTCTCAAGATGCACCACCTTTAAATAACATGGGGAAGCCCCTTCACGATGCATGGGAGGTGGGTCCATTTTCTTTTGTGGGCCCCAAAGGGGAGAAAGGTCTATCTAGCTGGCAGTTTGATTGGCACCCACTTTCTCGCATTTTGTCTTTTGTTAGACTTTCTAACAATGTGGGCAAGCACCCTAGTGATACATGTCTTAGTGATATCATAGAGGATATTCATGTGGGTTCAGAGGGTATGAGTTATGTGCACCATCCAATACAATTAGATCAATGGCTAGTGCATACCCGCAATAAGAAGTTGCATAAGTTTTAAGGAATGCGGGCATGCACCTCGCTATCACATGTCCTTGTGGGGTCAAGTTTGTTCCTTATGCCATAGTTGGATGCCAAGGTGGTGCCAGGTCACACTGAGTCAGATGCTAAGTGTTTGTGGGCCCAAAAATTTTAGTGGGGTAGGTGTAATGTAATGAGGATCTTCACGATCATTAATCTTATGGAGATCAATGATCGGAGCTTCCTCATAATGTCAAGATGCAAGGTAATTAAGTAATGTAGGAAAGTACCTAAAGGGAACATGTTCCAATGGGCCTAGCTAAGGTATTGATAGTTAAGGTTGGCAATTATGTGACCACCACGGTCAGGGTCTTGAGCAGGTGGCATAGTCAGTTAGTTTGGTGGTCAAACTCAGAAGGACTTTATGGGGTGGTAGGAAAATTGAAAGACTATTGGCCCAAGTGGCTCATCCTAGTGGCAGAGTTCAGTTGACTTGCTGACTTTGCTGATTCACAAGTTGGAAACAAAGGGGATCAAGTTTTCTTTCACTATTTGATCTTCATAATCAATTCCAACCACTCCCGAGTGAATGCTGCACTCCACCACTGTTGATCCTACCCATCTACTTGGTCAAAATGGTTTAATGGCACTGTTTGCTATCTTCTCAGGGCCTTGTTTCAACAAGAGATCAGATTTCATCGTATATGAGTCTATGCCAAGGTTGGATTTTCCCTAGATCTGCATGATTATTCTCTGTAAGACCTAATGGTAGTGGTTGTCGAGTAACTTCAGTTAGAGGACATCTCAGTTATACCTAAACTATAAAGGCAATTTTTGTAGATTTTGTTCTGGTCAACTCTTCTCTAACTTCTTTAATATTTCTCTACAATTTCATGTGTAAATTCCCTTTGCCTCTAAACTATATGACATTCTACCTTATCTCCTTCAAACATTGATGTAAAGTGCAAGAACTATTTGCCTCTCATTGGTGTATTTAGAGATCTACAATCTTGCATGACTGTATCTCTTTTGGCCTATGAATGGTATATAAGTGAAGCCTCTCTTTCCTTGTGTCATTCATTTGGGTTTTTTGATCTACATGTGATTGTTAGATTAAAGCAAGTCTAGATGTGTATATCTTTTGGTGTCATGATGGTTCAATAGTGCATGTATGGGCAGAGATTGATTTGAACACTCTATTTTGGTGCATCACCCCTTAGGTTAGAGTAGGTAGATTTTATTCTATGCATTCCTTCTCCCTTTTCCTCTCCAAGAGTAGTTAGGTGCACCCTGATAGTGAAGGAAGCTAGCCTTCTTTGGAGACTCAACCTCGCAGTTCAAGTCCCATAGCTTGGAGGTTGTTTCCATGTTTCATAAGGTTTTCCTTAGGTAAAAACTTTGGACATGGGTGGAAAATTTTGTGACAACAGTTTGTCCAACCTTGAATACCAAGTTCTAAGTGCTTGTTTTAAGCCATACAATGGTTTCTTAGATCTACATACCTTGTCCTTGCAATCTATTAAAGGAAAACCTTTAGGATGTTCTATGTATAACTCTTCTTCAAGTTCTCCATTCATAAATGTAGACTTGACATCCATATGATACACTTTGAATTTATTATGTGTTGCATAGGCTAAGAATAGCCTTACTACTTCAATTTTTTCCACAGGAGCATAAGTTTCTACATAGTCTATTCCTTCTTGTTGTGAATAACCCTTACATACCAATCTTGATTTTTTCCTTACAACTTCAGCTTGTTCATTCATCTTGTTCCTATATACCCATTTTGTTCCTATCACATTTTTGTCTACTAGTCTAGGGACCAATTCCCATCTCTCATTCTTCACTATCTAATCCAATTCTTCTTTTCATAATGACATGTTTTGTTTCCATCAATGCCAAAGAGGGATATTATTGAAAAAAATTATTCAATTGTATATTGTCATTGATATTACACAGATGTCATACTTTATATGAGCTCAAAAGACTCCAATATTAGCCAAGCAAAATTTTAGAAGTAACCTAGTTTAGTGATCCAATGTAAACAAAGTTAGATCGATCAATCAAGGGTTCTAGTGTAAACCAAGTCAGGTCAGTTACCAAAGGATTTTAGTGTAAACCAAGTTAGGTTAGTTACCAAACAAACTCAATGATAATTGAGTGACTCAGTTTTAGTATCAGTCGAGTGACAATAGAATTCTTTTGTTTATTATTTGGTTTATGCAAGCCAACTTAGTGGATTTTGATTTTTTTATTGAAAGGGTATTTAAGTTTAATTGACATTGGGTTTCATATATATGAAAGTTCAAGTTGTGAATTAAAATATGGAAGTTATGGAAGAGAATAAGATGTGTATAAAGAAGGATATCTAATTAAAGGTAGAGCATCTAAGGAGATGAAAAGAATATTCTGACCGGGAAAGATCTTGAGGATAAAGTAGAATAGTGATTTGAATCTACAAGTTAGTTGCTTCATCAATTAGGTCAATCTTTGTTACTCTCTAACAATTTTAGCAATGAAGAAATCTCTTAACATAGTTGACTTAATAGTCATTTTGTAAATCCTCTAACAAGGTGGCATTTCTAGATTGAAGTTTCTTGAGACCTCTAACAAGGCCACTCCTAGCAAGATGATTTAAATCCTTAAATAGGATCACACCTAACAGCTTGTTTTATAACCTTTAATAGGGTTGGATCCTAATAGGGTTCACTTTAGAAGATTGAAAAGTTATAACTAGTTACATTGGTGGTTTTCCCAAATTGGGTTTCCACATTGAATCTTGGTGTCTCATGTATTCATGTTATTTTTTTACTACTTCATCTTTCTAAAACTAAGTTGCTAAAGGTTAATACACATTAATTTCTCAATATTACTTTGTTAATCAAGTTATAATATTTATATAGTTCTAACTAAGTTGTATAAAGATTTGAGTTAATAATAAATTTTTATTGACATCTAAAGGGATTTGGAATTGTTTTAGTGGTAACTAATTCACCCCTACCCTCTTAGTTACTCCTCTTTTATTATTAACACCCTCATATGACTCCCATGATAATCATGTGATCTATACCATTGTTAGTCATGATTCCTCTTACTAATCCATCATTTTCTCCTATCTATGTGATCAAATCATTTCTTAAAATATCATGTGTAACCAAAAATGCCAACTCCTTCATAATGCCTCATACTACACCCTTGTCTCTCATGACTTGTATAGGAAGGTTCTAGACAAAATGCTACTTAGGTATCTAGAACTAGAAGAGTTTGGAATAGCATTGGCCGAAGTCCATGGTGACATTTTTGGGGCACACTCTAATGGCATCACACTTGCTCAAAAACTACTTAGGGTAGGGTATTATTGGCTAGCTATGTAGGTTGACACTATTAGATATGCTAAATCTTGTAAGAAATGTTAGCTACATGGTAACTTGATTCATGCTCTTGAATGTGAGGTTATACCTTTTATTATATATTGTCCTTTTTAGTAGTGGGCCTTTGATTTGGTGGGAAAGATTCATCTGAATTCATCCAATGGCCACAAGTTTATCATTACAGTGATGGAATATTTCATAAAATGGGTTGACGTTGTACCTTTATCTACTACTCTAGGCAAGCATGTTGCCTTATTTATTCTCAACCATATTATTTGTCACTATGGAATCCCATCCTCCATCATTACTTATAAAGGAGGATAATTCAAAAATAAGGACCTTAAACAACTCTATAAGAAATTCAAGATCAAACAAGCACTGGTCCTCAATATGCTACCCCCAAGGGAATGACCAAGATAAGGCTTCTAATAAGACATTTCTCAAAATCCTACACAAAATGGTCCAAAAATCAGGTAGAGATTGGCATCTATATGTAAATTTGACACTTTGGGTATATACGACCATTATATGTACTCCTATAGAAGTTGCACCTTTCTCTCTAGTCTATGGTTCTTAAGTTGTCTTACTCTTAAAAGTTGAGATTCTCTTACTACAAATCTACGTACATAGGTTGATAACTAATGAAGACCATAGGGCTAGGAGAATACATGAGCTAGAAACCATTGATGAGCATCACAAGGATGATTTTGATCACATGAGGGCTTATCAGAAAAGGATGTCTACTACCTACAACAAAAAAATCTATCCCCATGAGTTCCAAGTGGGTGAGCTTGTGCTTTGAGAAACCCCAAGAATCAAAAAAACAAGGAACATAAAGGGAGATTTGAGACTAATTAGTTGGTTCCTTACATTGTCATAGTAGCATTTGGATATGGTGCATATTATCTTTCTACTCCCAAAGGAGATCAACTTGTTGAGCCTATCAACATTCTACATCTGAAGAAATTTTATGCGTAAGGCTCATAGCCCAACTATCTCTATATATCTATTGATCCAGAAAAATCCTAAAAATTAGAAAATTTCATGGAAAAATGATCATCTCAATGAAAACCTAATAAATAGGCACTTTGATGTATCACCAAATAAATAAAGAATACAAAAAATACAAAAAAATTGAAAAAAGAGTCCTGAAAAAATTATGCCAAGTGGTGAAAACCTAGAAATAGGTGCTACTTGAGACCCTCACACCTATGTCTATCAATTTCACTCATTCACTCCACAACTCCATTTCCTAGCTTGGAATTCTCTATTATCCCTATTTGAGGGGCATGACTTCTTAGTTTGTTAGAGTCTTCTTATTTGTTAGGGTTTCTTTGACAACTCATGCAAAATAATGTTTCTTAAAATTACTCCACCTCGACATCAAGTGTTTCTTAACACTTTCAAATGCCTTACCTATAGTTTAGGATGCTACACTATTTCTCACTATCAGATGCAAAAATTGAAGAAATGGCGATGTGATATACACCCAAAAACACTTGAACATTGAACTTGCTAAGATCTTATGAACTTTATCTTCCTTGTGTGTTGTCTATGATGATTTCTTTGTTCAGTGTTCCCTCCCTAATAGTCTTTCAAGGATGTCCTTAACTAGAAGACAGGGGGCATGGGGCATGTTTTACTTGTTTTTCTTCTTGTGGGTATAATTTGTTAGTCTAAGTTGTTGAGAATATTCATGCTTTTCCTACTTGATGCTTTGGACCTACAATCTACCATCCTTGCATATTTTTGTAAGACCACACTTGAGGGTTATCTTGACACTTATGCCTTGATGCAAGTGTAATCTTTCTCTACTAAACTTAGGGAATCTAAGTAAATTATTCATCTTGACTTACATGTCCTTGATTCGTAAGTTGGATTCCCACATACCTATCCAATATAGATTATATTCATATCCTCATAGTTATGCTAGTGAGAATTGTACGATCCTGTGATGTCCCTAATAAAGCTTCTTGATGAAATTAGAGTTTCAATATTTTACATCCTTGCAAGTAAACCATTTTGTATACTAGTTTTCAATATAGGCTCATTCTAGCTTAGTCTTGGATTTTTCATATAGAGAGAGCTCTCTTTTATCTTTCACAAACATGTTATCTAATTGTGTTCATACCTTCTCACTCTTTCTCTTAATCATGTCTTTCATTCCTTGTTGATCATGTCCACTTTCTTGCTTCTTCTATGCCTGTCATCACATGGGGCTAATCTTTTCATCACATCTATCTACCCTTTTAGATATCTTATTTATCCTTTTTTATCTAAGCTAATTTTGTTCCATTTTTGGGATTGAAATTGAAATCCAAGTACATCTTGTTCATCAAAATCACATTTTAAAATTCATCTTCTTCTATTTAGTTAGCTAACCTTTCAAAGGCTTAATCTTTAAATCTTGTTGGGGATATCATCATTTCTTCATCATTTCTACTATCTTTTTCTCTTCTTATTCATTTCATTTCATCTTTATTCTTTCTTTGACCTTCCTTTGATGCTTTATCTTATTGGTTAGACTTTGTTAAACTAGGGCATTCTATCACTTCTTAATGGTCACTCTTGGGTTTTAATCACATATATGTCATCATGGGCTTTTTTCTATCTCAATTTAGCCATATTTTTCACATTTTTTGCATCCCCTTTATCTCATTTTGATTTCAATCTCAAGGGGCCAAGAATATTCTACCATTACTTGCTTGCTATAGCTATCTATTTCTTAGGAGCAAATGTTCAACCTTTCCATTTTGATGTTGATCTATCTACTTTTCTTGGTGTTAGTACTCTTCTTGAGTTTCAATATTGCCTCTCTCCTACTATTCAGTTCTATCTCTATCAAACTATACATTAAGGACTTGCTATCTCTTTCTACAATTCATTCTTTGGAATCAAATCTCTCTATCCATTTCTTCCTACTTGGCTTCTTTATTCTTTAACATAATGTGTTCCTAGATCAATCACACAATAGTCAAAGAGGGGAAAATTTAATCAAGTAAAAATGGTCACCTAGACTATTAGCTCCCTTCTTAGCATCTTGGCTAAATTAATTAATTATTTCCCTAGACAAAATTTCTAAAAATAAAATTATCTAATTTTAACCTATAGTTTGACTATAATAACCTAAGTCCATATTTGACTAAAAGAATAGGTCCCCTTTTAATTAACTAAAATACCCCATTCTTCTAACCCACTCAATGTGCACACATAAAGTTCTTTTCCTATTTTCAAATTAAAAGAAAAGGCTTTTGTCTCACATAAAAAGTCAACTCATTTTCATTGGTTGTCTTTGTCATACACATGGATCATGTCAAAATTCAACCCCTACCCTTGATCATCCATTTCTTTATCTTGACCTCAACCATCCTTCTATCTTTCCAAGAGAAAGCTCTCTTCCTCTTTAAGGATCCAATTTTATATTATTGTTATGTTGCAGGTTTCTTCATAGGTTCTCGTGAGAGAATTTGTGGAGAACTTATTTCTTCTTATCTCATTCTCTCATTTCCATCATCATTCATAGTTTAGATGCATTTTCAATAGCTTAGTATTTCTATTCATAATATTATAGATCACATAGTCTAATTAGAATGGTTAAAATATGCCTAACTTGTTTAGTGTAGTTACATTCTGGCACTCCATGCTAGCATAGTTCATTCTTGCATTACATGTTTGAGGGTTCTTTTGGACACTTGTATTCTTTCTCTTGTCTCAAGAATCTCCCATTTTATGGTTTACTAGCAAGGGTCACATCTTAAGGCTCATTTGAGAGCTTACTTCATGCTAATTTTATACCTCTTGCACTTCATGACTAGGGAGTTGTAAGCCGACATTTGAGTATTATGATCCATGGAATGTATTGGATAGAAGGGTTTAGAGAAGTGCACTTTCTTAGTGTACATCTTCAAATTGGAAAGATCATATTCAAGATCTTCCATGCTTGATCCACTTCCATACATGAAACACTATTCAATTTGCTAGATTGATAGAATTTGTGAGAAATAACTCTCGCTACAAATTCAATCAATGGATTAGAAATATTTGAGATGGACAATACTTGTCCATTCCACCCAACTCCTATATTAGCTTCAACCTCATCATGACTTAGACTTCACATAGTCTTCTTTTTATCTAGAGTGGGATAACTAGTAACCTTGTGAATCATCTTCTTGGTTATTTCAACTAGTCCATTATGTATCCAAAACTTCAAGTTGTGGATTCTACTCAGTACAATCTTGATCCATTCGATCTTAAAATTTATTGGGAACTCTTGGGCATGAGTTAGCCCTTTCCTTTCAATAATTTTGAATTTCTTCTTTAGAACTCTTTTGTCACATAATTTATCATAAGCCTCTCGAATCTCTTAGTCACCTACAAGCCTCCAATCTTACACATGTAGAAATTTTGCAAATCATGTATCATGATTACCTTAATGGTATCAAATATAACACACCCATTGAGTCACCTTTCATCACAACCTCAAGAATATCATGAAATATTTGTGGTGGATAAGTGTCACTCCTCACCAATCAAATGTTACTAACCTCTACTCCTTGAATCTTTCCTACAGATGATGAAGTTGCCATTTTTTCTTTGTTAGGATTCAAAAAATTCTTCACTTTGGATAACTCGGCACCACTCAAATCTTTACTCAATCAAGCTTATATCTTAGATTTTCTCTTAACCACATTGGGATATCTTTTTTTCTCAAATCAATCTTATGCTCTTGAATTTTGTATACAAGGTATGAAATAATGTTTTCAAACTTTGATATATAATCCATTCTACTCAATTTAGGGTCTCCATTAATGTTGTATACTCAGGTAGGTGGAAGTTAGTTGGCTCAGTCAATATTGTACCTTTGAACTAGGTATTTACTATAAAGCTTGGTCTCTTCAATATAGCTTGGCCTATATATCACTTTAGCTTCTAAAGTACTTGGTCCATATTGCAATGCTCAATCAATATAAACTCTCTTATTGATGTTCAAAAACATCTATGTAAATGTTTCTTTTGTTCTAGTCTTTTCATAAATATGTTTTTATGCATCTTTACTTATGAAAATATAAACTTTAGCACATTTTATGTTAGGAACTAATGTATGATATATCATTTAAATATGGATTTCTTTGCATACCTTTATTGCTTAGTTTGAAGTGATAAGATCACCTTCTCCATTGGATTGGTTGACCTCAACTCCATTAGTCCCACTATTTCCATATTTAGCCTTTTTCTTCCATGTTTGGTTCATCTCCTTCCTTGTTTAATCAATGTCCACTTTTCCGTTACCTATGGAATCATTATATTTTTCTAGTGGTACTTGAGTTCTATAGTATATGCTTAAATGTCCAAACTTGTCACATTTGGAACATACATTGTTATGTGCATGATTCTTCCTTTGATTAGTCTAATAGGGAATTGTTTTTTATATGCATTAATATGCTCTATGTCCATACCTTTGACAACAGTAACAATATCCTTCAAATATAGTTGTAGTACATGCATTCTTCATTCTTGATCTACACTCATGTATTAAACGTCTTCTCTTCTTTTTTTATCGATAAATGGCCAAAGCCTAGATTAATTATTGTTATTTATTGTAAGTCATTATTTTTATGTGTTAAGATAATTCGAACCCAAGACCACCCACATAAGAGGCTCACAAGTTACCACTATGTTGTAGGCTCTTGCCTAATAAATTTAATGTCCTTTTTTATTGTAGTAAAAATAATAACTAGTAAACCAAGGTTTATGATTTTTCATACCATTTTTGTTTCTGTAGATGTTTGTAGTATGACCAAGTTTTCCACAATGATAACATGTTCATTTTCCCTTTGATTTTTCATTTCTCAATTCTCCTTTCTCGGTAGATGAATGTCCTAAACCAATAGTGTTGCCAAATGATATCATAAGTTCTTCAAAGTATTTCCTTGCTTCATTAGGCTTGTTGAATTTTTCCACAAGTTCTTTCATAGTTTTTAGTTCATTCTTGAATAGATGCTTCTATGGTTTCAGATTTTCTATTTCTGCATCCTTTTTCTTAAACTCTTGATTTGAAAAAATTAGTTGATTCATCAAACTAATGGGGAATGGAGAGATATTTTAAAGCTCAAGTATGTTTCTAACCTCAATCTTAGATAGTTCATTAGTAGGGATCCTAACCCTAGGGGCTCTAATATCTGGAATGGCTTTTTGAGAATGAAGAGCTTAGCTTTTAAGAAAGCGAAATGGAAACTAGGTAATGGTGAAGATATCAATTTTTGGCATGATGACTAGCTTAGAACTAGGCCTCTATGGGACATAGAGCTTTTTAACAAATGGGATAGTGTTTGTATAGAAAGATATGGGAGTAGGGTGAGTAACTACAAGATGAATAATGAGTGGATTGATTTGGCTGAGATGTCCCAAGAGCTCAACCCATTGATGTACATGATCAAGCATATTCTGTTTTCCATAATAAAGATTCTATTATTTGAGGGGAGACTATGAATGGAATTTAAATTGTGGCCTTTGGCTATGAGACATTGCAAAACTTTGGCCTTGCCCTTGTTTGGGCCAAAGCCTAGTTTCTAGGGATCATCCCAAAAATTAACATTTTTTTTCTAGATTATGCTCCAAAATAGCATTCTTATGGTGGAAAACCTCACTAAGAGGGGAAATATGATTCCCAATAGATGTATTTTATGAAAAAATCACTGTGAGAGTGTTGAACATATATTTATCCATTGTCCTTTCATCAGAACTATTTGGTCTCTTTTCCTATCTTTTTTCAACATGTCTCAATGCTTCCCTTCCAACATTTTTGGGCTCTTTGAAAAATGGTACCATGGGTTGTTAGGGAGTGATACTATGGCTATGTGGAAATTGACCTTACCCCATCTGTGTTGGATGGTTCGGAAAGAGTAGAACAATGAAATTTTTAGGGGAAAGGAACAAAGGCAGACATCGTCTTCCACAAATGTTTTAATGCTTTGATTGAAAACTATGCAAAAATCAAAGGTCCCATCCCCTCTTTCTATACAAAGGGTGGGGGAAAAAACAAGAGGGATGGCTATAGATGGACTCTTCCACTTGAGGGATAGCATAAGGCTAATTTTGCAACCTAGGAAAGGTTGGGGTGGGAGGCATTATCAAAAATGCTTTTGGTAAAGGGATTGCAGTGGTATTTGTTGCCCTTGGAATACAAACTAATAATTATGCAGAGGCTATTGTGGCTCACCATACTATCAAACTGGCAAGACAAATGGGAGTTAAATATCTCTTGCTAGAAGGAGACTCAAAAGCTATTATAGATTTGCTTAATGAGAAGAATATGCCTGCATGGACGACTGTGAATATCATAGATGAATGCATTCAACATCTCAAGACCTTTGAAAAAACCTATGCAGCTCATGAGTATTAAGAATCCAATCAAGTGGTAGAGATGTTGGCTAATTGGGTAGTAAAGTACAATGAAGTGGCTAAGTGGATGGATGGGTATAATTTCTCATCAAATATTAATGAGTTGATTGAAAGGGAAAGGATCCCAGGGAGATTGGGTATCATAAAAAGTCCATTATGATTGTTTATGAATTATAGGGAATGGTTAGAAATATGATGTGTAGATGTATTATGATTATTAATGAGTTATGGGGAATGTGTAGAAATGTGATGTGTAAGTGCGATAGTACTTGAACTTCTCACATCAACTATATCAATCAACATATTTCAAGGATCAATTTTGGGTAGAATGTTCACAAGGCGAAAAGATGTTTCAAGAAAATGAGGAGCACCAAAGATATTTCAGCTTTGAAGGGCCTCTATACTAGAAATAGAGCTTGCATAGAGGAAGACATCATGGTGGGGGAAAGACACAGGAGGGAGCCAGAGGACAAAGCTTAGAAGTGGCATAGGTGCTCCAAGGTGTGAACCATTCTAGAAAAAGGGGAAACCAAAAATTTCATAGAATGGTTCCATGGTTCGAAACCCTCCATTACTAGGAGTATGGAAAAGAGCTAGAATGAAGGAATTGTTAAAATCAATGGGGTGGATTTCATGGTGATGGAGGATTTCATCTTTGTTGTGACCAACATTCCCATCATGGGGAATAAATTCTACAGAGATAGAAAGATCTCAGGGCAAGCAGTGGTGGAATTCACCAAGGATCTAAAGGAAAAAAGGCATTAGTGAAGAAAGGAACTTACTATCTTTTGAGCTCCATTAAGCTACTATGGAGGTTCATTCTATGGGCTATTATCAATTATATCTTCCTTGACACCAGATTTAACTACCTTTTCACCCATCACTCTGTGCTACTCAACCATTTCAAGTATGGGCTAAAGATATCTATTCCCTTCTACCTATACTCTTCTATGAATGAGAAAATTAATGATTATAAAGACAAGCATACTAGTAATTTGGTGTTGCATGAGGGGATTTTTTTGTTAATCTATGAATTTTTTGGTGTAAATAAATATTCACTATTTACACTTTACTTAAGTTTACTTAGGTCAATGCATTATTTTATTAATTATTAGGTTGACACTTGGGATTTTGCGTACTTTTATGAGTTTTTATTTTGACAACATAGAATTAAGCAACTCTAATTCAGCACATGGTGTCTACAACACTTGAGTTTGCATAATTAACTAAGTTTTCATGTAGACAACACAATTATTTCCACTCTTAATTAAACACATGGTGTCTACAACATTATTGTTCTTGTTACACCTTTTTAGGCTAATCGTCTCATCATCACACTTACTCCTATGCTTAATGGAGGATATTCCACTCCTAGTGGACATGTGCTTGGTTGTGTAAGACTTATCATGTTGCTCACTCCTAGACATTCTAGAAGCATTCCACAGGCCTTTATATAAATGCACTCCTAGTGTACTTGTACATTGAATTGAATACTATATTGTTATTCGAATCATACTCTAGTCTATTATGTGCTTGTGCTTGAGTTCCTTGATCTTGGGTGAATTTTTCCCTAAGTAAAATTCTTACATGTTATCAAAGCTCAATTTTGATTTGATAATCTAACTTTGATAGGTCATATCTTGGACATCTGGACTCCAAATCAGGTGCAATTTTTTTTAATTTTGGGTAGAATTTTCTAAAAATTTCAGTGGTGTGGTATTTTTCTGGTTTTGGTCCATGAATTTGTTAGAAATTACATTTTTGGTGACTGTACCTATCCAATCTTACACTTTGCAACTTCAAACGCTTCGTACGGGCTCATCTAGACTCGAAATTAGGTTCCATTTTTTTGAAAGTGCATTTTTTTCTATCTACTTTCCATATCTATAATTAAATTATAGGCTTGTGTGGAAAAAATACCACTTTCAAAAATAGGTCCTATTTTGCCTTGTATTGCTTCAAAATTGTTGTTTTTCTAAACTACATTTTAAAGTTCTAGATTTGAACTCCAAGAGGAGGTTGTAAACAACAAAATCAGAAGCCCACTTTGTCCATTTTGACAAGTGGCCTATTGTAAATGCACTAAATATAAAGTGCCAAAATATTTCATTTGTGGGGAGGATTTTTTTGATTGAGTGAAAAGGGGGGTATGTATTATGTTTTGTGTCTCCTTGATATTGTGCTCTTGCATTATGGGTTCTTTTTCAAAGTTAACTCCACATAATTATGCTACTTGGAAAAAAAGTATAAATTAACCATTGGTTGAAAAAGGTTTTATGTTTTAAGTAATTGGTGTAGCAAAGAAACCTCTTGCTGATGCTAATGAGGCTTGAAAAGAAGACTAGGAATCCAAACAAGAAATGGCCCTAGGAAACTTGCTCAAGAATATCTCAGATCCTATCAAATATCATGTTAGGAAACTTCCCAATCCAATAGAAGTCTGGGATAAACTTGAAGCATTGTATGGGACCATAGATGAAGACATGGCCTACACTATTGAGGACAAACTTATCAATTTGGATCCTAAGAATTTCGACACCATCAAATACTATCTTACCCAAGTAGACATGTATAGGGCACAACTTAAGGATTGTGGTGAACCCATCAAGGATGGAAAGATGATAAAAAAATATAATGACTCATCTTCCACCCAAATATGCTCCTTTTGTTTCTAGTTATAATACTCACAAATTAATAGTGGAAAGTGCCTACACTAAGCCTTCATTCAAGAAATTTTCACAAATACTAGTCTTAGAACATGACAATTTACTGAGTTGGGAATTCTCAATCTTCCAAGACCAAAGCCTTGGTAGCTAATGAAGGGAATTCAAGTGGTAAAAACTCCAAGAAGAAGTAGAAGCTAAGCCACAAGATGACACACAACAATCCTCCTCTAAACCACAATCTTCCTCACAACAAGGAAAGTCTTTTTCGAAAAATAATCAGAAGGGAATCAAATCCAACAAAAGGGAGAAGAAAAATTGTGCCTATTGTAAGAAGAATGGTCATGATGAACATGAGTGTAAGGATAAGAAGATTGATGAATTGATAAACCTAATGAGGAAACCCAAAATTAATGTACCATATGCTTATAAGGACAAGGGATCTTCAACCACTTAAAGGGTAAGGGATAAGCTTTGGTAGCAAGTACAAACAATGTTGAGGAATGGATTCTTGATTCAAGAGTTACACATAATATGGGTGCTTCAAGGGAGAATTTTTCCTCTTTGAAACCATCTAATATACCTTACATCTATGTGCAAAATGACACTCAAGTAGAAGTTGAAGGGAAAGGGAATGATGAGTTGGACAATGGAATCTTCAAGGATGTTCTTCATGTTCCTAACCTAAGAACCAACCTTCTTTCCATCTATCAAATAACTCACTATGGATGTGGCAACAAAGTGGAGTTCCTTCCTGATATAGTTGTGGTGAAAAATCTCAAGGATGATTCTATGGTGGTGGTTGGAAAGGCTAATCATGAGACAAGACTTTACTTTTTTTTCTCATTTTGTGCCTAAGTCCACTTCCCTTGCCTTGTTGACTCATTACAATTCACAAAGTAAACTATGGCATGAGAGATTTGGACATCTAAATTATCACTACCTTCAACTACTTAGCAATAAGGATATGGTCATTGGTCTACCTCATGTCAAGTATTCAAAGGGTGTATGTCTAGGTTGTGAAGTAGGAAAGCATCTCGAAGAGAAATATGACAAGGGGAAGTCTTGGAAGGCTACTACTATTCTTGAGTTGGTTCATAGTGATGTAGTAGGCTCATTTCTAGTACCATCTTTTGGTAAGGCTCGCTATGTCCTCACCTTTATTGATGAATTTTCACACTACACTTGGGTCTTCTTTCTTTCTTATAAGAGTGAAGTATTTGAAAAGTTGATCACCTTCAAAGATCAAGTTGAGAAAAAATTAGGGAAAGTCATCAAGATTCTATGAATAGATAATGGTAGGGAATATATCAACTCTAGGCTTATAGAATTTTACACTCATGAGGGTACTGATCTTCAACATTTAGTTGCATAAATGCCACAATAGAATGGTATTGTTGAAAGGAAGAATAGAACCCTTAAGGATATGACCACTTATATATTTCAACATAAGTCTCTAGATCAAGTGTTTTTGGTAGGAGCCATGTGTTGTGCCAACTACACCCAAAATAGAAGTCCCCATAAGGCCTTAGATGGAATTACACCTTTTGAGGCTTGGTGTGGTAGAAAACCAAGTGTAAAGAACTTTAAAGTTTTTGGTTATCTAGCATGGGCAAGGACACCTCCACAAAAGTGAAAGGCATTAGAACCTCAAAGAAAACCTTGTATATTTATTGGATATCCTGACCATCTTAAGGCATATAAAGTCATGGATCCAGAGACACATGAAATCCTTTTTGAGAGGAGTATTCACTTTGAAGAAAGTTGTCCAAGTTTAGCTTCTTCAACTCCTCCTTCTTCCTCCTTTGTGGAAAGTGATAATAGTGATGATAGTGACTTAGAAGATGAAATTCCTTCAACATTGACTCATAGGACACCACCTTCATAGGGTCCACAAATAGTTGAGGACATTCCTTCTTCTTCCACTAAACCTCATTAGGCATAGAAAATCCTTGATTGAGTAGGTTCATTGGTCAAGAATCCTTCAGACTCTAAGAGGACAAGGTCATAACACAAATCATTTCCACATGATAATATTTCCATTGCTTCAAATCCACAGTCATTTAAGGAAACATTAGGGATTCCTAAATAGGACAAGGCCAAGGAGGAAGAATATAACTCTTTGATGAAAAAAAACACTTGGGACTTAGTTCCCCTTCCTAAGGAAGAAATTTGGTTTGATGTAAGTGGATCTATCAAACCAAATTTGCAGTAGATGGAAGTGTGGATAAGTATAATGCTATACAAGTTGCCAAAAGTTTCTCACAAGTTCCAAGTATTGATTATACAAAGACTTTTGCACCAATCGCTAATATGAACTCCATTCGCCTAACACTAGCTATTAATTCAACTCATGGTTGATTTGTACATCAAATCGATGTAAAGAGTGCTTGTTTTAATGATGATCTTTACGAGGAGATTTATATGGAGCATCCATAGGGGTTCATACAAGATTCTACTATGGTTTGTAGATTGAAGAAGTCTATCTATGGTTTTAAGTAGGCTCCTCGAGCTTGGTATGCCAAGATGGATTCCTTATTACTCTTAGTAGGATTCACCAAGTGTTATTCTGATTTGAATGTCCATATTCTTCAAAAGGATGACTCACACTTGATACTTGTGCTTTATGTAGATGACTTGATCATTATAGGAAGTACTTCATCCATCATTGCCAATGTCAAGACCTCTTTGCAAGATATATTTGGTATGACAAACTTGGGTTTACTATGTTATTTCCTTGGTATTGAGATCACACATTCTTCAACAAGGATCACAATTTCTCAACCCAAGTATGCTCTTGACTTACTTTCTCAATTTCACATGACTGACTGCAAGCCAACTCCTACTCCCTTTCTTTTAGGTGTCAAGTTAGAGGCCAAGTGTACCACTCCACTTGTTGATGCTACATTGTGTAAACAATTAATTGGGAGTCTCATCTACTTGACACATACATGCCCCAACATAGCTTTTGTAGTTGGCATAGTTTCTTGCTTCATGCAAGAGCCACATGAGCTTCATTGGAAGGCCGCCAAGCATAGTTTGCACTACATACAGGGTACACATACACATGGGATACACTATGCAGTAGGTATAGGACTTTAGCTAGTAGAATATATAGAGTTAGACTATGCAGGAGACCTTGATTCTCGCAAGTCTGCTTCAAGTTACATGTTTCACCTTAGTTCTAGACCTATTCATTGGTAGAGTAAGAAAAAAATAATGTTGCTCTTTCTTCAACTGAGGTTGAGTATCGAGGTGTTGTCAATACAACTACAAAGGCTCTTTGGTTACAACACATCCTAGAGGAGTTTGGATTTGATCTACCTAAACCTACAATCATACATTGTGACAATAAAAGTGCTATTGAGATCTCAAAACATCCAGTTCAGCATCACTAGACTAAACATATTGAGGTTCATATGCACTACATCAGAGATCTGATACATGAGTAGATCATTGCATTACAATATTGTCCTATAGTAGAGAAAGTTATAGATATCTTCACCAAACCCTTCACTAAGGTCAAGTATATTCATTTGTGAGATCTCTTGGGGTACAAGATGTTGCACAAAGGGGAGCCCCTTGACTTCTCTCTTCTTTCTTCTGGGAGGGATCTTTTCCTCATCTGAGGTCATCTTCTCTGTCATCTTCTTTATTGTACTTATCTCTCTTTTTGGAGGAGGGTTTTTCCCATGAGGTTTTCCCTCTTTATCCACTTTATGAGAGATTGCATTGCATCACATTGCATGTAGAGCATTTCTTTTTTACATGGGTACCTAACATGGCCTCGTAGCTAAGACCCATCATGCATTTGTGAGCATAAGTGCATTCCCCTATGTTGCACTTTAGGGGGGTGTTGGTGTAAATAAATATTCACTATTTACACTTAAGTTTACTTAGGTGAATGCATTATTTTATTATTTATTAGGTTGATTCTTAGGAGTTTGCATACTTTTATTGGTTGTCATGTTGACAACATAGAAGTAAGCAACTCTAATTCAACACATGGTGTCTACAACATTATTTTTCATGCTACACCTTTGTAGGCTTATCCTCTCATCATCACACTTACTCTTGTGCTTAATGGAAGATAATCCACTCTCGGTGGACATGTGCTTGGTTGTAAGACTTATCATGTTGCTAACTCCTAGACATTCTAAAAGCATTCCAGAGGCCTTTATATACAAGCACTCTTAGTGTTCTTGTACATTGAATTGAATACTATATTATTATTCTAATCATACTCTAGTCTATTCTATGCTTGTGCTTGAGTTCCTTAATCCTGGGTGAATTTTTCCCTAAGGAAAATTCTTACAAAATTCTTTAAGGCTAGGTATATGGGGAAACTAATTAAGAATAAGAAGAAGGACAAGAAGGGTAGAGGGGACTCCAAAGAGTCAAGAGATGACTATATTCCTTTTGATAGTAAGGATAGCCTTGAGATGCACATGGACTCAGAAGAGGATGATTCCCCACAGCACAACTTTGGTAAAAAAATCATCAAAATGGAAAGGAAGGAGAAAAAATATTTTCTTGAACCTAAATAGGGCCTTGACACATCCTTGTACAAGGACTATAATGAAAGAGCTAAAGGCATGGATACAAGGGAAGAAAGTGTTGAAGGTGAGGAGGATATCAAAGAAGGGAAGGGAACAAAGATGAAGAGGGGCAAGAGAAACATCAGCATCAAAATGCTAACAAGCAAAGAGGATGAAGTCATGACCTCCTAGGGCTAGAAAAGAGGGAAAGTCTCTATGTCCAAGGAGGAAAAATAGGGGATGAAGGAGTGGGTGGAAGGGGACATTAATTAGAGTGAAATGGAGGAGCAGGAGTAGGGCTATGAGGAATTCAAAACCAGTAAATATAGATGCTCAATCATGGGCAAGGATAGGAATGTGGCATGGAGGAATTTTGACACAACATCTGCTAAAATGGGGATCAATAGAGAGTTGATTAGAACTCTAGTCAATGAGAATGAAGAGAGAAAAATCCAAATGGAAAAGCTAATTAACTTGGCCCTTGGGATTTTTAGTGATACCACTAAGGAAAATCCTCAAATGGATGTCCTCAAAAATGCCACAAATAGCACGGTGGATAGCTTCCTCGCCACCAAGTAGATTTCTCACTAAATCTAAGAGCTCAAATATAAGGTGAGAAACTTGGAGAGGGAGAACTATAGCTTGAAGAATAGGATAATGGAGGAAGAAAAATTCATAGACAATAGAGTGGAGGATGTCAAGAACAGGGTCCAAACAATGGAGAGCTCAATGCATATTATAATGGAACAAAGCTATAATATTCTCAAAGAGGCTAATGAGAACATTAAGTTTCTCCTTAATCAAAAACATCAGTTGATTCATCATGTCAAGTTGAGTGTCGGTAAGATCTTGTACATCAGATATCCTTTCTTCAAGTCTATTTTCCATTTTTCTCTTGTCTTCCTCATTGAAAACATTATCTTCTTTTTCTTTCTTCTTTTTCTCGGTTACTTCACATAGCCTTATTGACTAAATCTCATATTCTCTTTTTAGTCCTCTAACTTCTTCATTCAAGATTATGTTCTTTTCTACTAGATCTGTAGATATTATGCCATTCAACCTTAACTTTGAATTCCAAATAGTCCTTCATTTTTTACTTCTTCATAATGAAACTCATTTATCTAAATAGCCAACTCCTTTCTCCTTTTTTTTCTTTTTCCTCAATTCATGTCTTGTTATCTCAAGTTGCTACAACATGACTTGAATGTCAATCACTTGATTATCAATAACTTTGTCCAATGTTAAAGCCTCTATCTCCAAGATCTAGACTCCAAGTTATTAAAATTCTCCAAGATAACTCATCTCTAATACCAATTTTTGGAAGTCTTAATTAGAAACAAAGATACTAAGAGTGCGGGGGAGTGAATTAGGATTTGTAACACTTTTAACCTTTTCACAATACTATAGTGCATTCACCATACTTCCATCTCAAATCTGAGTGCATGCATAACTTATATAATCAAAATGTAATAACATATACGTCTAGTCTATCAATCACATGCATGAAAAATAATCACATGACACAAATATATGGTTATCAAGAAACCCTCCAAGATGAAGGTAAAATGGGGTGGGGATGCCATCGACAAATCTTCACTAGTGCAGTAATAAAGTTAATATGTTGGGGTTACAATTTTTGACCATATCTAATGATTTACCCTATGAGGGGTCTTCCCTATTAAAATCATTTGAGCATGTTAGGTCTCTCTCTATTAAATAATTTTACATTTAAAATAACATAAGGACTCTATTAGGAGATTTATAAAGACTTTTTAAGACCAATCTATGAAGAGATCATCCCTAACTAAGTCTGTTAAAACTAATTTAGTACCTAATACTTAGTCTACTCTGATAAGTTTCTTTTGGATCTCCTATCTTCTATTTGATCTCTAATCTAATTTATCTTTAATGTCCTTCACTTCTCTAATAAGGTCGCTTGCTTTGTTCTAAAATAACATTAACTAATTCAATTTTCTATTCTCAAAGCTCACACTTTCACACTTAACTATTTTTGTGATCACATGAATGGATTGTTCACTCCTTCTCATCACATCACCATGTTTAAATATTTCAAAAAGGAGTTTCTAGATTATGCCTTGTTTTGCCTCTTCATTTGCTTGGTTCATCAAAAAACATAGGGATCTGTGATCCACATCATAAAATGTGTAATAACCTCTATAACAACCTCTACAAGTATTAAATATCTTATCCATGTTGACCTAAAATGGTTTACCTCAAACTTTTTATCATTCTTGACTTGAATGTCAATTTTGTGTTGCTTGACACTTACTATCTCTAACACTCAACATTCATTGTATATTCTATTGATGCTCAATCTTTACTATGCTCGACACCTTCTATGTAACTTGGTATCAATGTGCTCAAACTATTCAATAAACATTAGATTTGGACTTCATTGAAAATACTCAATGACCAAAGACTTTCTTAGCTCCTATAGAGCTTAATATATACATATTTATATACAAGTATCTCATGACTTATCCTATATAGAGTAGCTCGATCATAGTGATAACCATCTGACTCTGCCTAGTATATGATTAAGCGTTTGACACTAATAGACAACAATAGTTATAGATACCAATAGGGTTTTCCTTTCTAAGAGCATTTAAAATTGTTAGGTCTTGCCTTATTAAAGGATTTTACATGCATAATAAGTAAGGACTCTATTAGGAGATTTAAATAAGGTCTGTTAGAACCACTATGTTAAGAGATTTTCCCTAATCCAATCAATCAAAAATGATTCAATATGTAATCCTTTAGTTCTATTTGAAAGATAATTATGGATCTCCTCTCTTCAAAATCTCAATCTAATCTTCTTACTTGATATCTCTATACTATCCTTCACTACTTTGGTTTCTATGTCTGATCTTCCTTCACTCTGTACTTAGCTTGTTCACTCCTTCATGCTCATTCACATTTCATCTCTCACTATTTCATCCTAGGGTCTAACCCTTCTTAAATAGATAATCATAGAAAGTTCTAGATTAGGATCAACAATCCATATCTCATCCTTTTTCTATTTTACCCTTCTGGTTTTTTGATTTGTTAATCTTCTCTTTTAGGGATTAATGCCTTCTGATAAAATGCACAATTTCATCCTTAAATATCTCTATAATATTTAAATATCTTGTAGAAATTGACTAAAATAATTTACATAAGTTTCTATACAATTACAAAGTCATATGCCAAAATTGGTTTACTAAACACTTGAATGTTCTGATGCTTGGTCACAACTAACATTCATGTTGTCACTTAGCTTCTATAAGCTCGACATAAACTAACTTATTAGAATAAACTAACTTTCCAAATTTTTGGTCTCTTCTTTGTTACTCAACATGTATTTTGACTCAGTCTTTATTGGGGTTCTTGACAACCTCTAACTTTCTTGACCTATGATAAAATATAAACAAGTCTTTTGTAGCTCAATCTTCTCTAGATGGTTGAGTCATAGTGATGACCATCCAACATTGCCTTGGAAAATGGCTAAGTGTTAGACACTAATAGGCAACTTAGGCTTAGAGATCAAAATTTATATTATCTCAATCTATATTTATTTTCTAGTTTCCTCTATTCTTTGACCCCTATCAAACCTCTTCTTTATCATTTACATTTTCTTAGTTTCAGTCTTCTATTCAAACTTTACTTCCTTTGTAGAGTCAGGTCTTGCTAGTAAAATGGAAGTGCTCTCATTTGTCATTGTTATTACTATGACCTTTATTGTATCCCCACCTTGAAAAATGTTTTTATTATGTGTTCCATCCTTTCCTTTTCCTTCAATGGCCCATTCATTTGTTTTTCCTTGAGAATTTACAATAGGATTGTGTATATCATTCTAATCTTTATCTTGTTTTGTCTTATCCTCATGAACATTGTTGTCATCATTGATACCAATTGTTACTTTAATGTCCAAGTTTTCAACATATGCTTAATATTTAAAGGGATCTTCATTAGATTATACATTAAGAATGAAAATAATTCCTTCAATAAATACATTAGGATGAGTAACTATGCTCACAAATTGTTGAGTGTCCTTTTCATCACTCATAAAAATTGTATGTCCACCAATATATCTCCCAATTGATTCTGACTTCATTACATTCGGATTAGGCTCATTTTTCATCACAATAGTGGCTCCATATTCTCAAAGACATTCTTCAACTAATCTTGACTAATTACTATACATAATTTGTTCACAATATCTTCTCTCATCTTTCTATCTTCTTCTACTACCCTTAACCTTCTTTCTTCTAGCTTCTTGTATAGATCATCTCGTATGCTATCTTTCAATTAAATAACTCATCTTTTGAATTTCAAAAGATATCTTACCATAGTGATCTCCAATTCCCTCTACTAATTCACATCATAACTATCATAGAATTTATTTAACTAACATGTGTTACCTTCTTCAAGTATTTAGGTGATGAGCTTGCAAGTTCTTATTTCCAGGACCTCTTCTTACTAGATACTTTCTCACTAGATTGATTGAATTCTTGATTCTCACTACTTTTCTTCTTCTTCTAGTAAATTATCTTCAACTTGACGCTACACTTCTTCTTCTTCAATCTTCTTATCTTTATCTTTTACTATAATCTTTTTCTTCTTAGGTGTATGACCATGTGCCCTTGCACTATCCATTTTTGGGTTTCGTAGGTGTTTATCCCTTATTTTCTTTGTTATCCTCTATTTTAAAAAGTTTAGGCTTTCTTTATATCATTGATGGTGAAGTTATTGTTGATATTATTTTAGATTTATATTGCGGAGTCTCTTGAACATGAATTATTTTGATATCTTACTCTACTGATATTTTCTCTACTACTACAAAAGTTGTTTCTATTGGTGATGCTACCTCAATTGCAAGTGGTTTCACCATAAGAAAAATATATTGTCCACTCTTATGAATCTTTGTGGTAATTTTCTAGCTTGTTTTCATTATTCTTTAGTAATCCATGACACCTTAATCATTTGTTTAATCTTGTAAGATGCTTTATTTTTCATTGCACTACTATACAACTATTCTCTAACCTCACTATATCTCTCCTCATAGGTACCTTATCTCATCTATGGTATTTTGTATCCCTCTTGGAATATTAAATAACCTTGACATATCCTTCAAGTGTTTCTTTAGTTACTTCATATCCTATTGGTTTGTTAAATATTTCTCTTGGTTATGTAGCCTCGATGCTTGCAACTATGTTTCCACCATTAAGAATATGTTATCCTTGTACCTTCCTACAATGGACTTAGGAATTTTGAATCTTTTTTTCATTATAGTTTTGAAATACTTAATCATCCTTATTAAATCTTGTGTGCTCTTATCCGTAGATTACTTCCTACAATAATTTTATATCATATCCATATTACATCTACTAGCGCTCCACTCATACTTAAGCATGTTGGGAAATCTATTGATTACTTGGGAGAATAGGTGAATGAGTAATGACTCAAATTTGAAAGGGATATACTTGTCTTGTTTTATTTTTTTAACATTTTCAACCAACTATAGTCTCAAAATCTTAGACATATTAGCTTGTTCCTTATCCACTATCATCTTATATGCTACATGGATAAATCTAGCTAATATTGGATTTTTCCTAGAGCTATAGTTCATCTTATATGCAACTATCTTGCTAATCAATCTAACATTTGTCTATTTGATTGTATCCAATTTCATTCTTCTTTTATCAACTAACTTCTTAAATTGTTTCTTAGCAAAATAAATAATGTCATCATTACATAGTCCATTCAATTAGTGAATTAGGTCCTTTTTTTTATCATTATAGGTTGGTCACCAATCCAAAGCATAATTTCATGAAATCTACTTAGTATAATTGTTGTCCATTTTTGGATGATCAAATTCTTCATAAGATATATATTGAGTGATGTTAAATTATTCTAAATTCTCCAACTCTTTCTTATAAGACTTATGATTGTTATAATCCTATATAGGTCTAAAAATATGTCACTATCTCCTATAGTCTCAAATTTGCAATGAATATAAGCCCAAATATCTTCTACATGCAAAACTTCACCTTGATTTTTCAAAAATATCCTAGTGAATCATCCCCCAAATAAATGAAAGGGTGTTTCTTAAATTAATACCTTGGATATTCCCTTACATCACATACTACTAGAGTTTCCATAACTTCATATAAAGTTTAAATGTAAAGCTTAATTCAACCTCACAGACAAGATAAATACATTTACAATTTATGATTAGGGAATCAACAAAATTCATCACCATATATTTTAATTTGGCTTGAAGTGATCTTTATACTATTGTACACTTTCCAAGCGTTCAAATAGTAACCTTCCTTTTGACATTTTCTAGTTTCTTTTCCATTGTGAACATGGTCATTCCTTCCAGTTTAATACCCCACAACTTGTAAAATTAATCATAGAAGTTCGAATGGGATTCCCACATTATCTCATGACAAAAGGGTTGTGATCCTTTCCAGGGGTTCTCCTTCTAATCCAAGAGAATAGGAGAGTTTTCTAAAGACATATAGGGAAGAAAAAAGTAGAGTAGAGGATGAGGAGATGTGAAACCTTACAAACCATATTCTATCCACTCTAAAATAGATGAGGTCCTCACACTTCCTATTATTTGATCAAGTAAAATTAGAACGTAGGAGCTCAAGATCCATCATATCATTCATGTTAATGAAGTTAACCAGGTCTAGCATACTAGAATTAAATTCCACCAATCCTAAAACCTTCTCAAATGGGAAGAGGAGGGTGTTAAATTCTCCCATAAAAAGAACCTTCACATTACCATTAGTTCAGAACACCTCATAGATATCCTCCGAGACCAATTTTCTCTTAGTCTAAGAGTTAGGAGCATAGAATTTGAGGAGTAGCCAAGAGAGATCTTGATACTCAAATATGATAGCTATAATGTTATGTGACATAGAGATAACCTTAACAAAGAAATTACTTGGATTCCACAAGGCAGAAATATCACTTGATGTCCCATTAACCTCCACATAATGAAATCCAATTCCAAGAAGAAGGTCATTCAGAATATAGGAATGTTAACAAACTTCATCTTAACTTCCTTGATAAGTAGGTTGTCAAGATTATTGTAGAGGATTTTTTGTTAAACCAAAAATTATTTTTGAGGGTTATTTAAACCCTTTATGTTCTAGAAGAGGACCTTCATTTATTCTTTCTCTTTTGGGAGCCTTCCAAGGTTGAGTGTCATTCATTGGCAATCTTGATATTTGTTTCCTTTCTTCTAACTACTCTACCATTAGATCTTCCCACCTTGACCTCACTTCCAACATCCACCTTCAAGATTTCCTAGGTCTTTCTTTTGGATTCTTCCCACCCTCCATTATCATTTACAGTCTGCACATCCAACAAGTTCATTTCTTGGATATCTACAATCAAATATTTGTACAATAGTACTAGAGAAACCCAATCTAGAGTCTCCCCAAAGTTTTTTGGTAGGGCCCTCCATCCATGGTGTAGCCATTGTTCACATAACTTGATGCAAGAGCATCTTGAGTGTACGAGCAATCTTGCATCACCCAAAAATATTTTCTTTTCAATTTTTTCAATTTTAATAAGGACTAGTAGATAGGGTGGTTACTATTTCTAGGAACTTTCTATTTTTAGTAAGTTTTTCATACAAGCTCAGAATGTTCTCATTTTCTACATAAAGGTTCATTTTAGAGTTATAAGCCCACCATAAAAATCTCATTGCTCTATCTTAAGTATTGGAAAGTTTGTTCAGATTTTTGGTGGAAAAATTTGCAGAAAAATCTTCAGGGTCACCATTGGAGACCTTAGAGTGCCTGGATGAGGTCCAAAAACTCAACAAAAGGGCACTTGCATGGTTCTAATCCTGTCGATCAAGAGTTGGCATTTCCAAAAAATTAGTGGTTAAAATAGCCAATTGGAGCAATGGTTTGAGAGTTATGGCCTTCCAAAGTTGGGCTACCCCAAATTTCTAAAATAATTGTCAAAGATGTATTTGGTCAACTCTATATGTATTGTTAGGGTCTGTCGGTCCTAGGTATTAAGTTTCATTGTCTAGAGCCTTCTTGGGTAACATAAATTGCCTATTTAAGAAAGGCCCAAACATTGTCTAGGATAGCTATGAGTGGTAGTTCGTAGCTTAGTCTTGTAGATTACTATAATGAAGGTGAATAATAAGTCCATATTTTGTTCTCACATTTTTTTTTGTTTCTTGGTTTATGTTATGGTTTATGGTATTGAGGGGAGCACCCTCTATCAAGTGGTATTAGAGCTAGAGTTCTTGAGTGTGTGGACAAATCACTGACTATGAGACAATTCACACCGAGACCATAGTTTGGGCTAAGTGTGTACGAAAATCATCGATTGGGAGGTAGTTTGTACTAGGGTTTTAGCAGAAGCACAAAAAGGCCTCCACGAAGAGAGTGTGGTCAAAGAGTTGTAAGTGTTACACCTAAGGGTTTTAGATCCCTCCAAAGACAAATGCAAGAATTTGAAGAATAAATGTGTAAAGGAATAAATCTTCCCATAAGAGATGAAAGCAAGGATGAGGATAAAGTAGAAGAAAATGCCAAAGAAGAGGCAATTCTAAACCCAAAGGAGAGATGGCTTTTTGAGCCATCTCTAAGATTGAAAAAAGGCCTAAGTTTGAAGTTCCCACATTTTTGGGAGATCTCAACCTAGTGGAGTTAATCAATTGGATCGATGAATTAGAGGATTACTTTGAGTATGAAGATATTGAGGATCCTGATAGGGTCAAGTTTGTGAAGGTGAAACTGAAGGGACATGCAAAGATCTGGTAGCAGGAGGTTCAATTGGAGTGAAATATAAAGGGAAAGGACTAAATCACTAGATGGGATTGAATGATAGCCAAACTAAAGAAATAGTTCATCCCCATGGATTATTAGCTTGATCTATTAAAGAAGATGCAAGGGTTGAAGCAAGCAAGAAAATATGTTCAAGAGTATACCAAAGAGTTCTACTGAGTTCTCATTAGAACCAATTGTGCAAAAGTTGTAAGGAGAAAGTGGCCCATTATTTTAATGGGTTAAGGCCAAGTATTTAGGACAAGCTAAGTCTAGTTCAAATGAACAATATTGAGGAGGCATACCAATTTTCCCTAAGAGTGGAGGAGAAACTAATCAAGAAGTTTGACAATACACAGAATAGTAGAAGAGGTCTTGGTGGAAGATCTGGCAAGCAATCTTATGGAGGTTGTAATGATGATTAGAAGAACAAGGATGGGGCTAGAAGTAGCAGTCAAAACTAAAGGGGAAACAATTTCAACCATTTCCATGATCATAACAATAGAGATCAAAGAGGAAAAGGTAGAGGACAAGGATCTAGAAGAGGAGGCTTCTATGGGAAATTTTTTCACTACAAAGAAGAAGGGAATAGAGCATTAGAATGTTCCCAATGCCAAGGAAGGATAGATCAAAGAACAAAAAGCTAGGCCAAAGTTGTACATGTTGATGAAGATGTTAGATCATCACATTCTGAAGATGTTGAAAGAGGAGAAGTCATAGTTAACAAAAAATTCCTTTTGAGTGATCAAAATGAACCTAATCAAAGAAGGAGTTTCTTTCACACAAGGTGTAGATGTGAAGATAAGTGTTGTGATGTGATCATTTATGGTGGAAGTACTGACAATCTAGTGTAAAAAATGATGCTCACCAAGTTGAAGCTGAAGAGGTAGAAACACCTGCTTCCATACCGTATTGCTTGGGTGCAAGATGACCACAAGGTCATGGTCAATGAGCAGTGCTCAGTAAAGTTCAAGATTGGAAGCTACTAGGATAAGGTACTTTGTGACATCATACCTATGGACATATGTCATATATTCTTGGGTAGATTGTGGCAGTTTGACAGGCATGTTGTATGCAATGGGCAAGAAAATAACTACACATTAACCAAGGATGGAGTTAAATATAAGTTGAAGTCATTGAAGGAGAAAGAAGAAAAGGTATGTAGTGCTACTAGAATATGTTTTGTTGATAGAAAAGAGTTTCTCAAAGGTATGAAGCATGAGCATATGTTTTTTTCTACAGTTCCAAAAGATAGTAAAGAAGAAGTAGAGGAGGTGCCTGCAAAAGCTACAGATATGTTGGGAGACTTTTTTGATATTGTATCAGATAATGTACCTGATGGATTGGCCTCAATGAAGAAGATCAATAACTAGATGAATTTGGTTCCAGGAGCTAGATTGCCAAACAAGGTAGCACATAGAACGAGACCAACAGAAAGTGAAGAGTTGAATAGACAAGTTCATGAGTTATTATAGAAGAGGTTGATTCGAGAGAGTCTGAGTCCATGTGTTGTACCAGTAGTATTAGTACCAAAGAAGAATGGAGAATGGAGGATGTGCAAAGATTCTCATGCTATCAATAAGATTGCAATTATATATATATTTCCATTTCCAAGGATGGATGATATTATGAAATATTTTAGTGAAGCTAAGTATTTTGCAAAGATAGATCTAAAGAGTGGGTACCATCAAATTCATATTAGAGAAGGTGATGAGTGGAAGACTACTTTCAAGACAAAAAAAGAACTGTACAAGTAGTTAGTCATGCTTTTTGGGCTAACCAATGCACTAAGCACTTTCATGAGGCTCATGAATGAGGTACTTCATGAGTTTTTGGGTAAGTTAGTCATTGTTTACCTAAATGATATTTTGATCTTTATTAAGAAATTGAAGAAACATTTGAACCATATTCACAAGGTGTTTGATAAGTTAAGGGAAGAATTTTTTTTGATAAACCTGAAGAAGTATAGTTTTGTAAAGAAGGATTTGGTGTGCCTAGGATTTGTGGTCTTGGAAAAAGGTCTAAAAATGGACCCAAAGAAAGTGAAGGCTATTCTTGAATGGTCTACTCCAAGAAGTCTGATAGAGGTAAGATCTTTTCATGGTCTGGCTAGTTTTTATAGAAAATTCATAAGAGGTTGTAGCAGTATTTGTGGATCCTTGACTGAAATAATGAGAGGGGATATGAAAGAATTTAAGTGGACTATAGGAGTAGATAAGAGTTTTAATCTATTGAAATGGGAAGTTAATTAGTACCCTATTTTAGCACTTCTTGACTTTAACAAGATGTTTCAAGTAGATTGTGATGCTAGTGGTACTATAATAGGAGTTGTTTTGAGCTAAGAAGGTAGACCTATTGCTTATTTTAGTGACAAGTTGAATGATGCAAAAAGAAAATATTTTGTTTATGATTAGGAATTTTATGCTATACTTGAAGCATTGAAGAAGTGCAGACACTATCTTATTCCCAAGGAGTTTTTTTTGTATACTAGTCCTCAAGCTTTGAAATGTTTAAATAGTCAAGGAAAATTAAACCAAAGGCATTTGAACTAGGTTGAGTTTTTTTAGTGTTATACATTCTTTTTGAAACATAGGAGTGGGAAATATAACAGAGTTGTAGATGCTCTTAATACAGGACAACTTTTGTTGACAGAAATGCAAATAGAGATGGTTGGGTTCAAGGAACTTAGTACTTTGTATCCAAATGATCCTAATTTTGGTGAAGCATTGAAGGCTTGTACAAAACCTATTACACTTGATAGGAAAAAGTGGTTGGATTTCATGATCCAAGATAGTATGGTGTTCAAAGGAAGCCAGTTCTGCATTCTAATAATTTCAACTATAGACAATCTCATCAAGGAGAAGCATAGTGGAAGATTGGTTGGACATTTTAGAAGAGATAAAACCATAGCTTTAGTTGCTAAGAATTATTACTGGCCATACTTGCAACAAGATGTGAAGAAGTTTGTATAGAGTTACAGAGTATGTCAGATGGTGAAAGGGGTGAAGCAAAATACATGGTTGTATCAGCCATTACTTGTACCAAAGAAGTTGTGGGAGGATGTTAGCATGGATTTTTTTCTTGGATTACCAAGGACTCAACATGGGAATGATTCTATTTTTGTGGTGGTTGAAAGGTTTTCAAAGTTGGCACATTTTATTCCTTGTAAGAAAACTAGTGATGATGTTCATGTGTAAAAGTTGTTTTTTAAAGACGTGGTGAGACTACATGGTCTACCAAAGAGTATAGTTTTAGATCAAGATACCAAATTTGTTGGGTATTTCTAGCATACATTATGGAAGAAGTTGAAGACAGATTTGAAGTTCAATTCATCACATCATCCATAGAGTAATGGATAGACAGAAGTTGTGAAACACAATCTAGGAAACTTGCTAAGATACTTGATTGGAGATAAACCAAAAGGATGAGATATGATTTTACCATAGGAAAAAATTGCATATAATTCTATCAAGAAGTCCCAGAAATGCTTTTGAATTGTGATAGTTGGATAAAGGAGAGATAAGTAGTATTGAAGTAGAAGAATTTGTTGAACATTTGAAGAACATCCATGAGGAGGTGAGGAAGAAAATTATAAGGATGAATACACAGTATAAGGCTAAGGGTGATGTGAAAAGGAGGTATAAGGAATTTAATATTGGAGATGAAGTCATGGTTCATTTGAGAAAGGAGCATTTTCTAATAGGTACATATAATAAGTTGAAGATGAAGAAGTTTGGACCACAAAAGATATTGAAAAGGCATAATTTTGGAAATGCTTATGAAGTGGAGTTGTCTGCCAAATTGAATATTTCATCAATATTTAACATTTTAGATATGATGGAGTATTATGAAGGATGTGATGGAGATGAAGTTGTAGAAGCGTAGTGGAGAATTCCAATAGCTAATTTGACTACAAAGAAGATTGAGGAGATACTAAATAGTCATGTTGGAAAAAGTGCTAGGAACAAAACTTATGAGGAATATCTAGTCAAATCAAAAGGGAGGCTAGTAGAGGATTCATCATGGCTAGCAAGGGAGGAGGTTAGCCATCTTGGTTTTCCTCTAAACACCGGCTGAGATGTGACAGAGTCACTTCTCAAATTACCCCGGCTATCTAATGTAGGAGTATCCTAGGTGTAAGAGCAATCATGCATCACCCAAAAATATTTTCTTTTTAGTCTTTTCTATTTTAATAAGGACTAGTAGACAGGGTGGTTACTCTTTCTGGGAACTTGCTATTTTTAGTAAGTTTTTCATACAAGCTAAGAATGTTCTCATTTTCTACATGAAGGTTCATTTTAGAGTTATAAGCCTACCATAAAATTCTCATTACTCCAACTTAAGTATCAAAGAAGTTATTACAGATTTTTGGTGGAAAAATTTGTAGAAAAATGTTCAGACCCACCATTGGAGGCCTTAGAGTGGCTGGATGAGGTCCAAAAACTTGACAGAAGGGTGCCTACAAAATTTTGATGCTATAGATCAAGAGTTGGCATTTCCGAAAAGTGGCTATAATAACCAATCAAAGCAATGGTTCAAGAGTTATGACTTTCCAAAGTTGGGCTACTCAAAATTTCTAAAATAATTGTCAAAGATGTATTTAGCTAACTCTATATGTATTGTTAGGGTCTATTGGCCCTAGGTATTAAGTTTCAATGTCTAGATCTTTCCTAGGTGGCATACAATTGCCTATTTAAGAAAGGCCCAAACATTGTCTAGGACAACTCTAGGTGGTAGTTCATAGCTTAGTCTTGCAAATTACTATAATAAAGGCACTCATGTGGGTTAGCATATTCTACTTGTGAATTCTGTAATTTTGTGTTTGCAGTGAAAATAAGAAGTCCATTTTTTTTCTTGCATTTGTCGTTGTTTCTTTTTTTCTTTTATGGTTTATGGTATTAAGGGGAGCACCCTTCATTTTAACTTCTCCATTCTTAACATTTATATCAAGAACCACCTCTAAGGGTTGATGAGGAATTTATTATTCTTCTATCATATTCTCCTCCAAACCTTTCTTGATAGAATACTTTGGGGTTCTCAAGATATCATTAATCTACTTCATGAAGGGGTATCCCTACATTTCCAAAGGATTATCTATCATCTCTTGAAGCTCAACTAATAGGGAGGAAACAAAGGTAGTCCCCACCTTGTTTCCCCTATTAGTGGAGATACTTGACATTTTATTCTTTTCTTTTTGAGGTGGTATCTTACAATCTAGGTCCAAGTGGCCAAATTTTAAACACCATTGGAAAAGGGGGTTCCATTTGTATAAACCATCTCTTAAAACTTCTATCTCCACTTAGAGTTTAGGGAGATGGAGGCAGGGAGGGGTTAGTTGGTGCCAACATTAATGGACATCCTCACAAACACCATCCTAAAAATAGATCTAGTAACCTTGTCAATAGTGACGAAGTGGAAAAATGAGTTTCCAATCCCCATAAGGACTCTTTCATCCCAGAATTCAAGTGGAAACCCTTGGAGTTGTACCCAAAGATCACTAGTGGGATCAAACTATGAATTCCATCAAGGAAACACACAGTCATATTTTCCATAGCTCGGAGAACCTCAAAAGATAAGGTTAACATCCCCCTCCAAGGTGAACTTAAAGAGAAAAATACCTCCTGATAATGTCAACACCATGAGACTACATTTTAATTTCTAGTGACCACACTAGTTTTTGACCATCTCTATCATGGGATGAAACATTAGAAATTGTCCCACCAAATAGAGCTTAAAGGAAGAGGAGATATTTTTAGCCAAGGAGTGTAGCTGGAAGATTTCTAGGCCCTCAACCCCCAAGACCACCATTATAAGATCCCTAAATGTGATGTTTTTCATGGATCCTAAAATGAATTCATTCTATATTTTACCTATTTTGGGAGGTACTAGAATCCATGTTATAGAACCTGCCTTGGGAAGGGAGGGGCCTAGGAAGGCTAAATCATATTTTGGGGTGACTAACCTAGTGTAGGTGGAGAAGGGAATTTCAATGCAGTCTGTAGAAACTAGAGAATCCACTTGCACAGACTAGGATTTTAGTACTAAAAAAAATTTTGGAGCCCCAAATCAAAGTGGGAGGAGCCAACCTTTAACACCATTGTTGTACGATTCAAGAACCTTGGTAGGAGGGAATGTTGAAAAGAAGGGATTCCTTTATCACATCATACTAGCAAGATAGTTGATAAGGAAGAGTTGTTGTATTTTCAAAGACAAAATTTAAGGATGCAACCTTTGCATAATGTATTAAAAGTTATTTTGGTTTGTTTTTTGTTGATGATGTGAAATTTAATCTAAGAATTACATTTTTATGCATTTTAAAAATTGGAACATGAAATAAGTAAGAAAGTAATAAACCATATTAGATTTTTTTCATCTATAGATTTGTATATTTTTAATAGTCAACTTAAAATAATTCTTTTATTATTAAAGGATGGACCCTCTATTAGATTTTTAGATATTCTCCTAACCATAACTCAACTGCATGTGAAGAGGCCTTGAAGATATTTCTTACATTGGAAAATATAGTGATAAGTAGCACTATATATTCCTTGGGAGATTGTACTATGTAGGTTTCCATCTCAAAATTGTTTTTATGTAGAAGAAATGCATGTTTATAACCTTTTTATTATACATTTAAAAACATTGATGACACTCTAGACACAAAATAATTCTTATGTTGTTGACTCAAAAATAATACAAATGCAAACCAATTTTTTGATTGGATCACACCCAAATGTTCATACATGGTCGTCTTGGATTTAGTCTCCATGATTCTTTATCTCATTATTTAAAGTATAAAACATGCCTTACTAATTACAAAAATATTGACCATTTCCATACTAACTCTTAGTTCACATAAGCCTTGTTCATACAAACCCAACCCATTAGCTGAACTAGGATCACAATAATCTTTATGCTTAGAAAATCAAAACTTTACATTTATTATCTTACCTTGATAGTCAATAGTATTGAATTTCTTATTCAAGCTTCACTTTCTCTTAATCATTAGTCACTTCTTTATTGGGTTTCTCATTGACTTCCAATTTCCCTGTTATATTATCCACAATAACTACCATCTCATTATGTATGAACAAGCCCAATAAGACCACTGTATCCCCTATTTATGATAGTCTATAATATTTTTGTCATGGACCATTTCACATGGATCTACATGTATGTTATCCTACAACCTTGCAGACAAGTATTGTACACATTCCCTCATCTCCTTGCTAAATATGAGGCTTTGTCACATGTAAAATAGGAAAGGAACCATTTTTTTCTCACTACTTACCCTAAATAAGAGTTTTTATAGTTATTATTGAAATGTAGATATCCCTTCTAAACTATAACCAAATCAAATTCTAGGAGCACAAAAAGGAGTGAATTCAATGTCCTAATGTGCCTTACAAATGTATATTCAAAGATAAACCATCTTTCCTATGAACAAATGGTGGAAATTGCTACCTTAACTATCAAATATAGAAAATATGCAATAAAAAAAACACTTTATTTGATCATAAGATTTTTACATCCAAATCCCTTTTCATGTGATTAATCTCTTTACAACTTATATCTACCAATATGAAATTCCCAAATGCACAAATCACATTTTTTCCACATTCAAAATCCTATAAGTCTTCATAATTGAAAAACAAAGGCTCAAAGTTTTTACTACATCAAAATGGAGAATTGGAAATTGGGAAGGGTGGGATTAGAGAAAAAATGATACAACTTCAGTATCATTAATCGTATTAATTATTCATCAAATTGCTCAAATAGTCACCTTTCAAAGTTCAATTCTATTGTAGTTGTCCCTTAAAGTTAAATTGGACACATTAGACATTGGAAAATGTGTTTTAATATACAATCACAATAATAATGAAGCTATTAAATTATATATTAAAAAAAAATTAATGTTCATCAAAACTTTGATGAACTTATCATTAGGGTTTCACGAACATTCCTAAATGGCAATGACGAAATTGCCAAAATTGCATAAAACAAAATTGTTGTAGGTTTAGAAACCTTGGTTGTAGTATTGATGGTGTTTCATCAATCCTACAATGAACATTATGTCACATGAGAAAAAAGGTTTCCAAACTTGTAATCGTGTTCTTTCATCATGTGTTTGGCAATGTCATCATTGCCACTACAACTTTTAATTGGAAATTTAATGATGTGTTCATCAAAATAAATTTAGATATTTCAATAGATGAGAGTCATATTTAGGTAGATTCATTGCCAACATCATCATACTTTAAGGGGCCTTATAACTCCTTTATTTCTTATCCTTTTTTGGAGGATTTTTTTCCCCACTCATTTTCTTTCTCCATTTATGGGATATTTCATTGCACATGGATACCCAACATGGCTTGTAGTTAGGACTCATTTTCTAGCTTTTCCTCCTAAGTTATTCTTAAAGGGGAGAAGGGATTATTTAATTGATTTTACTTAGGATTTTAATCCTAATTAGTCTTTTATACACGTATAACACTTGTCTACAAATATCAACATTATTTAGGAGTTTACTAGATATGTGTCAATTTCATTTCAACACATCGTCCTACTTTAATAGGTCATTTAAGGAGTCCTTCCCTCTTTTTCCTTAGTGTACATGGACTTTGGCTCAAAAAAATTATTGTGTTTCAATTTTATCTCTCCAAATTAGATGTATATGATTAACATAAGTAAAATCAACTTCACATTCTAAAACTTTAATTGATGGGAATATCATTTTTCCAAGTCCATTTTTCATTTATATATAATTGGGCATCTTATAAAATTTCTCACATAAAATGTTTTATTAGGAGCAATTCAAAGAAATTAGATGGTTAGAGTAGCAAAATATTGGACTAGTAAAAAATATTGATTTTGAAAAGTGGAGTTGATTTTAGTTTGAAAAAATATATGTTATTGTTAAATTAAATCATATTATATTCTTATTATTTTATTAATAAGATTATGAATTTGACATTTATAAAATAGATGTATCAAAAAAATTAGTACATGGTAATCTATAGGATATACTAATGTTATTATTGTGAAGGAAATAGAATACTTAGCTTTAGAGCTAGGATTATAACTTTATAGTCTAAAATTGTAATTTAATGTGTAATACCAAATGTTTGATGTCTTTTAACTAAGATCAGGTTTCATTAGTTGTAAGGAAGATAATTATAATTATTCCAAAATCATTATGGTTTGGTTATAATCATTAAATTATGTGTGGATAATATGATTATTTGTAGAAATAAATTGATGATGCAAAGCTTCTAAATTTATCTTTCTAGCATATTTTACATGAATAATTCAAGAGCAAAAAAAAAATGATTAGAGATCAATAAGGTTAAATATAATGTTTTCGTTAGGTCAAATCAATTTTTAAAAAAAAAATTTGGTATGATCTAGTGTGCTTGAAGGAAAATCTATTATTATTATATTCCCTTTTTTCATCAAGACTTATTTATATATGTGTTTGAAAAGATAATAATTTTCAAGATATTTAGATGACTCCTTATGGCACTATTTTTGGTAGCCAAATTTAGGTAACTATTTGCAATTCATGAAGGCTTAGCCTTTAGTATATTGTTAATATTTTCTCATTAATAGGTTGGACACTCTTTATAATAGATCTAATCAAATTAATTTTTATCATAAGTAAATCCAGTAGATAGTGTTGATGTAAACAATATTATTAAGAGTTGGATATATTAATATTATTGAGTTATGTCATCAATATGATTTTGACAATTGCAAAGAGTCATAATCCAATATTGAATTTGTAGTTGTCAAAAAATATTGTTGGTTGTTTACTATTACATTTTTTGTCGATGAATTATATTAGTCTTTAAGTCTTCTTGAGTTTGATAAGGAGATTGTTGATGTTTGGTAGCTTTAGTCGGATAAACTTATGGCTATATAAAATTATGTATTCAAGATAAAAGTTTATTATATGAGAGAAATTAATATAATAATGATATGCATGTATGTATGTATGTGGGTAAAAGTACAAAGTTGTGTCACCTTTTAGGCCGACTTATCAAAATGAGTGAAGTTAAGTATTTCTATCTAAAAATCTATTTTTTTTAAACATATGATCTATGGATAAATTCATTCTAGCTAAGTTATATATGGTCTCACACTTTTCCAATTGGAAATATCTATTAAATGCATATTTTATACTAGTTTGTATCCAATTACTAAAGAAATAAAATTATTTCAGAAAAGTGGCATTTTAATAACTTTAACTATTTTTTATGAATTTTTTTAATAATATGTAAACACCATTTTATAGTACTCAGAGTTAAGAATATTTTCATATAGAGTTTATAGTGTTTTAATTAAATATAGTATATTGTAATTAAAATATTCTACAACCACGTATTTTAGCAGTTGAAAAGATGTTGGTTTTGAGAAAGAAAAAAATATTGGATCATATCAAAAAAATCTAAAAATTATATGGCATTCTAGAGGAGAGAATCCTCTTCTAGAATATATAAATTTTCTCTTGCTTAGAATAGATTTGTTTTGAAAAATGTGGTGGGAGATGAAAACTATTGATTTAAGGTGAGTTGAGATTTCAGTCCTCATAAAAGAGAAAATATAGGTCTAAAGCTAATTTTTATTTTTTATTGTTCTAGATATATATGTTATCTATAACACAGTCTGAGATCAAAGGGAAATAAGTTTATTTTCATATAGTTTTGTGGTGGCAACTAGACCCCTAAATTTTTAGCATTTTTCAGCACCTAAAAATTTATCTATAAAAATTAGAAAAATATATCAATTCTTACTCCATATAATTATTAAAAATTATAATCCTAAACTTCATCCATTTCTACACATTTCATTAGTTTACTTCATTTCTAAATTCAAAATAATAATACCAATTTTATGTCATTGAAGGTGAACAGTTATACTTTTGTTAGCCTTTTCCTTTACAAAAGGGTGACATAGGTTTGTGCTTTTATCTATGTATGTATGTATGTATGTATGTATGTATATAGAATTTTTAGTTGTTAAAAAAATATTGTTAGCTATTTACTATTACATTTTGTTGTCAATAAATTCTATTTGTCTTTAAATCTTTTTGAGATTGATAAGGAGATTGTTGATGTATAATAGCTTCAGTCTGATAAAGCTATGACTATAAGATTATATGTGAGATATAAGTTTATTATATGGCATAAATTAATATAATAATGATGTGTGTGTGTGTGTGTGTGTGTGTACACACATACATATAGATATACACACACACAAACATGTATATACATACATATACATCTACATTTACACTCACACATAACTATAATTATATTTATTATTATATTAATTTTCAAAATTAATGAATAGACATGTCCTTTCTTCTTAGCCATTGCTCATTATAAATAAGAAGTTTCTTTCATTTGGGAAACATGTATACCAAAAATAACTTCAGTGCTCTTACATTTGCAATGATTGTGTAAACCAACATGGTATCACAGCTATGTTGCAAATATAATTTGAATATTGATTAGCATAGAGAACATGACCACCAATCAAACTTTACACAAAGATCACATATGTCATACAAGGTGGATAGAGTTAATAGGAGGCCTTGACTATGCAGAGAACTCTTTACTTACATTGTCGATCAATAAGGATAGAAGTTCCCACATGATTGGGAATGTAAAAAGACACCATTGCATAAGGGCCCATTTGTTTACTAGAATAGGATTGGAATAGGGAAATATTTTTAAAAATACAAAACTTAACCTTATTCCTATTCTTTTTTTGTATAACCAAACAATGTATTACCATATTCCAATCAAATTTCAAGTGAACCAAATAGGATTGGCTTTTCCCTTTTCTGTTCCCATTCCCCATTTCCATTCACATTCCATTTTTCTATTCTGATTTTCAATTCCTATGCCAGCAACCAAATGGGCCCTAAGGGAACGATCAATTATGAATGACCCACAACATTAGATAAGGCATGAACCAAATAGTCCAAAGCAATATCCCAGTGTCTTAAATATGCAGAGGGATGCTACAAAGAAAAACAAAATTTTCTGTTTGGAAAGCATCCAAGCTATGCCTTCAAAACCCCAAATTTTTTACAAGTTGCCCCTTATGAGATAAAAATTCTTGAAGAGGGATACAATTATTGAAAAATAATTAATCTCTAATATCTAGTGGTGAGTAGTCTTCAAGAGAAAATATAGTGTGAATCAACATTAAAGAACAATAATAAGAAACATAAGGGGAACAATAGAGTGGATATTAAGCTAGTGTTGTTGGCCAATATTTGAATACCACAACATTTTTTGATGATGGAGCTACATTGACCTTTTGTAGAATTTGTACTTTTAATCAACTTTGCTTCAAAATTCACTAAGATGGCAGCAAAGTTGAAATTTGAAAAAGAAAAAAATAAGCATGTTACATTTCTATTCCCATGAGATAGTTTTGAGAAAGAATGTGATGGCCATTCAGGTGGCATCTGCTTCATTGCATGGTCTTCCATCATAGAGATAATAACCTCACTCCATCATACTCTACCTTGAGATGCATGCCAACTAAGGTGTAAGGGGGACAACTAAAACATCACATACTAAGCTTCATTCTAACACTAAAAGTGTTAAATAATCAAAGTTGACTTCTTTTTTCCAAGCTTAATTCTCTCCTTAATGTGTGATCTTTAAGGATGACCGATGTAAGGAGGGTAGTTAAAAATGATATCCTCCACTTATGGATCAAACAATATAGCCCATCTCATCATTAGGAAAAATACATAATTTTTGATTGGCGTGACCCATTTTTTTTGTACAAATAGCAGAGAAGAGGGAATACATTTAGAAATTAGACATCCCTTGCTCCACATGGGAAAAGCTAACCCTGCATCACTCATTGAATGGAGGAGAATACATAGTTAGGTGGTAGTAACTAAGACTTATTGTCCCCTTCATACACATAACATTAAAAAAGTCAATCAAATGTGCAAGGGGAACATGGATAACGTAAGCATAATAAAGGTATGTTCTATTCATAATATTCATAATATTTATTTATTTATTTCATATGATATAATATGGTATAATTGAAATATATAAATTTTTCTATATGTGCACAAACATATATAATATTATGAATTTTTTAAATAAATAAGTTATATAAAATAATGTTTATTAGAGATATAATTTATTTATAAAGAGATGTGACTTTTTTTTAAAAAGTCATTACCATAATATAAAAAGTTAGAATAAAGATGTAAAACTATAAGTGAATCAAAAGGAGGTGAGAAATATAAAAGCATGTGAAGTATGGTTTTGATGAGGAGGAACTCTCTTACACTAAAACCAAACTCAAATCCTAAGGGAATTCGTCATTCTAGCCTCATTCTTTGACTAATCAAGAAGTTTTTTTTTTTTGTACAATTTTATTTATCATATTTAATAAAATAAATCTCTCATTTTTATTTCTATACTTTCATTTTCTGTGATCTTTTCCTCCAAGAATGTTATTGTAGGAAGACAGAGATTGAGATTCAGATGGAACCTAGCATTTTATTAGAGGCAAACTTGAAGGAGAGGGAGAAAATATAGGATATGATTCAATCAACCTTCAGTGGTCTTAGTCATATTGATTCTAAGGGAGTAAACCATGTTGATATGGACTCTCTAGCGATCCTTAAATCTTAGTAGTCAAAAGGACTGTGATTCATAAGTATATACCTCATAACTATGTGATTTTAAAGGGCCTACCCCATGTGTACTTCATGAGGAAGTGACAACTTCCAAATGACCGTCACTTGTATTTCCATATGTTAGTGAAAGGTGATGATCTTACAATAACTTACTTTATATTATGATGGATATCTTATGATGTCTATGTAGATCATGATAGATTATACTTTGCATGATGGATGTTTATATGATAAACATTATGAGAGAGTGTGTGTGTAGATACCTTATAAACATGTTTTGAGTACATGGTGAATGATATACAAATTGATAATTTGGAAGGCCACATCGCATAGTACTTGATGAATATCATGCTACTTGATATTTTGGAAAGCCATTACTCATAGTCCTTGGTGAATATCTTTCATCTCAAACATTTTGGAAAGCCATTACTTAAAGAGTATTTGGTGAATATCATATGTTGATATTCTAGGAGACTAATACTCTTGATGTCAAATGTGATATGAAAAATGATGGATATCTTCTCATCAAAGATATCCTTAATTTTTCATGTTGCCTAGTATTACTTTAACTTAATACATGTATTTGTCCTCCCTAGCTAAGAGGGAGTGTTGATGTTTGGTAGCTTTAGTCAAATAAGACAATGATTATAAATCATTATATATGAGATATAAGTTTATTATATGAGAGATATTAATATAATAATGATATATATATATATATATATATATATATATATATATATATCTGTGTATGTGTATATGTATATGTATATGTATATGTATATGTATATGTATATGTATATGAATATGTATATGTATATGTATGTATGTATGTATGTATGTATATCATTATTATATTAATTGTAAAAATTAACAAATAGACATGTCCTTGGAAGGGGCATGTCTCTTCTTAGCATTTTTTCATTAGAAATAAGAGGTTGTTGCTCTTTGGAAAACACATACTAAACATAATGACAATGCTATTATATTTGCAACAATCTTGTAAAACCAACACTAGAGTTTTCTCTCTCTCTCTCTCTCTCTCTCTCTCTCTCTCTCTCTCTCTCTCTCTCTCTCTCTCTACTTATATGTAACTATGTTGATAAATAATGCACACATTGATTTCTTATTTTCTCCATTTTTAGTTTGTTGTACTATTTTTATATAGTAATTCATGAGATAGAGTCATAGTTAACTTCCTATTATGAATCTATTAGTGTATTAAGAAAACTCTCTATGCTACTATAATAAGGAAAGAAGAAGTTGTCAAGGAGATGCGTCTTGCATAAGATACTAAATATTTATGGTAGTGATGATTTCACTAAAGGTGAATAACTTGTTCTAAGGTCATTGCATTGAAGATACAAAATGATGAAGTAGCACCTAGATAGATGCTCATTAATTTGAGGTGGTAATGGATTGGATAAATAATACCTCTTTAGATCTATGAGACAAATGTGAGGATTGAGCTCTAGTAGTTGAGTGAAGATTATGAAATTTAGGGTTTCAACGTCATACCTTTACAAGGGTGATAAGGTGCTAAATATGCAAATGATGTCTGATGATGTTCAAAGCTTGGGTGATACCAATGTGACTATAATGATAGTAGAAAGCGCCCCAAAGAAGTCTTAAAACCTTATGATCTATTTTCAAATAACAATGTTTGCATTGTAAATTTTATATTATATAATGTTGAGAGACAATTTAATATGTACAAATATTTTAAGAGTTCACAAATTTATGTTATCTCTCAAGACTGAGTGGTGGCATGTTGATATTATTGGTGTATGTCTTCATGTTTTCTTAAGTTTACATTGGTAAAGTCACTTGACTAAATTAATTAATTATTTATTGAATAATATTAGCTGTCTAATTTTAAGCATTGAAGTCAATAGATTTTTTTTATTCTTGTATCTCACCATGTCTAATTATATTACTAGATTTTCTATGTTGTATATGATGTCATTCACATTAATGTACAATTAGCTCATTGATTAGTGAAATAGATTATTTTTTATATTATCATTACTATTGTGGAGGTTTATTTTAGTCAATATGTCAAACTTGTAGGGGATGACCCCACAACCTAATGGTTAAGTCATAAACCTCATAAGTGTGACATATGTTGTTCAAACCTCTTTCCCACCCCATAAAATTGTTGTGATGTACAAATTGCCTCCCATTGACTATGATACACCTGATGGTTTCTAGATCTACCACTAAATGTTGAAGTGGTGACTACTGGAGAAAAGAATGCATGCACAAGTGTTGGTCCCTACATGGTGACTAAGGAAATTTGAGCACCATTGACATATCAACCCCTGCATGCTACATGTGTTGTCAAATGTTGCCTCCCCTAATGGTCCTAGTAGGCCCCACCTTGGTGTGTATGAGTCCTCTATTGACTAGCCCTATGCAATGGTCCTACAATGTCGTGATTACCTTGCCCCTCAAGATTTATACAACAGTTTCTATCATGCTTGCTAGGTGGTTGTTTATGGTCTACAATACATAATACATGATAAGAGTGATATGGAGCTATAAGGAATTTGGGAGTTATAATAATATGGAGAGATAAGGTGTTGTATTGGAGGGATAAGGACTTGGTGTGATAAGGATTTGGGGAGATAGGGTGGTGTATTAGAGGGATAAGGATTTGGAGAGATAAGATGTTGTATTGGAGGGATACACAGATGGATTGATAAGGGTGTTGTTGGATTTTGATTAGTCACTTGGTAGGTATGAATCTTGAGTTAGATATTATTGAAAATATCTAAACCAAGCAAATGTTATGAATAAATGAATTACTTCAGGGATAGGGTCCCCGACCAAATGTGACATTATTGGTTCAAAGCTCTGGTCAAAAGTGATTATTTGACTAGAAAAACATATCAAACTTGTGTAGGTATGTTAACTTAGCATTAAATCCTCTGAATGAGTGTTTATGATAATGTGAAGTCAATTTATGTTGTGCATTGATGAGTTTTTCATTTCACGATTAATTGTGCCATTATCATCTCACACAAACAAAGTGATCTTGGCAATACTGCTAGGTTTGATTCATCATTTTTTTGATGCTTTGTATACTGGAAGTGGCATTGTTTTTCGAAGTTGTTGTGAAGAAACATTTTTTGGGAAAAGATTTTAATATTAGTGCTCAGAGTTTTTAATCATCACGGTGATCTCGTGGTACCCATAATTTTGGTATAGATGACTCCATTGTCCTGCGGATCTACTTCCATTAATGGATTTGTTTCACTTGGTCACATGTTGTTGGCTGACTTCTCTGCATTTTCCTGGCTTGATCCCCATTTTAATGAGTTAAAGTCTCGACATAAGTCTCTGCCTTGGAAGCTAGGATTCAGTGGTGGGCTTGACCAATTTCTTGGCTGCTAGAATAATAGCAATATTATGTCCCACTTGAAGTTGAAAGTGAAAAGGTTTTCAAGTTTTTATTAGAGAAATCTTCTATTGACATTGACAATACACACTAAGAAGAAAATTAAGTTTGGAAAAAATAAGTCAACTTTGACTATTTAACACTTTTAGCCTTGGAATGAAGCTTAGTGTGTGATGTTTAAGCCATCTGGCCTTGTAGTGCTCAACTAATTGGCCCATGCATTGGTAGTGTTTGGCTAATTGGCCCATTTTTCTAGTCTGTTGTGTGTTGACTCAAATGACTTATGACTCGCACTTCTTGGCTGACTAATGTCCCCTCATATTTATTTTTTGTGACTTGTTCCCTTACTAATTCAGCATAGGAATTTGCTACATATCTTACCTCTTAGCGTTAAGGGATCCATTTTCTATCACTCAAATCACTTTTTTGTGGCTGTAGGGTGGGACTAGATGTTTGTTGAACCTCAAAATTGTCTAAAATACACAAAATTTTAAACTTTGACAATTTTTCAAATGAAATTCATATTTGGCAAAGATAACACTAGATTTCATAATCTTGAATGAATGTTCGTCCATCACAATCAACTATGCTTAATAAGGACATCATGTGTTTGACATAGGGCCTATCGTCCTTTGAAAACATATGCTACATGATTGGGATGCATATAGTTTTTGATATAGTTGGCACAATTGATATCATGTGCTCAAAATTATGGTGTCATGAACTTAGATTGAAGTATAAAATTTACCATCTACCATAAGGTTATATTCTTTTCTCGACCAATACTATTTTGTTGAGGAGTATATGGTACCATGTGCTTAACAATACAAGTATGATAAAATTTCTTCATCTATAAGCTATGTCATTCATTCAATGGTCTCTAACAAGCTTGTTGAGCAAGGCAAGAAAACATGGATAGTTTCTTGCTTGCTCCTAGATTTATTCCATGTATTTTTTCCTCTATGTGTCTTCAAGGAAATAATATTCTTTTATAAGCTCCACAAATTCCCTTCATTTAACACTACCAAAATTTACCTACACCTTCTTCTTTCTATCTTGTTCTTCTCTCCCTCTCTCCTCTATTTCTCACTCTCACTCTCTCTTCCCTTGACTTGTCTCTCTCTATTTTCCTCACTCCCTCTTTGTATTTCCCTTCTTCTATATCTCTTAAAACCTCTCCTCCTTCCCTCCCCATCAACCCCCCCCCCATCCCCCTCCTCTCTATATATTTTCTTTGCATCTACCTCTTTCTATTTCTATATTTGTGTCACTCCCTTCCTCTATACTCATCTCTTTCTTATTGTATACCTTCTATCTTTTGGTTGTACCACTCTACAGGCTCTAGGTCTATCCTGCAGAAAGCCTCTCCTTCTACTTAGTAATTAGCGGATGTTAAAGTAATTGGGCTTCTCAATAAGGATAAAATCACAATATAAATTTCTCAAAATGTATAAAGGCTCCTTGTAATTATTACATAGTGGTAGGTCAAATACCATATACCATCTATTCCCAAAAGTTGATTTCATCCTATTGTAAATACACCAATGCCTAGGAAAGGTTTTCGTAGTTTCTTCCAGGGAGTTGCTAGTAGCAATATTAGAGAAGAGAGCACATATATCACTTTTAAATATGCCCTTATCTTTCACTTGAATCATATGATAACCCATCTGCATAAAATGCATGATAGCTATCCCTCTATGAACCCCATTTTGTAACCTCTCTAGACACATCATTTGCAATTATTGGCCATTTTTTTCTATTCTATTGAAAAAGGTTGGGTGCTGATCAAGAATAAAGGTCTCAACCTATTAAACAATTGTGAAATTTCAAAACTATTTTGTGTTAGATGATTGATGAGGTCCTCTTTTGTAGTGTTAACATGTTCTAATGGGATACATAGAGGGTTTATAGATGGTTATGGTTATTGAGGGGCAATAGTTTGGTGGTTTTATAGTTGTGCACCACTGACCTGAGGGTTTTTTGGCTATCTAGTAGTGAGTTAAGGGTTTTGTGCTTGTTTGAACAAAGTCTTCTCATGGTTTGATTATGATATTTATGGTGGAGGTGGTCTTTTATTTCTTTTTCATTTTATGGATTGTTTGAAACATTCGATATAAAAATTCAAACAAATACTATTAGTCAATTAAAAGCCATACTTTGATAAGAAATACAAACAATAAATGATTAATAAATTGAAAGCTTGGCTTGTTTAGAGGGCATCATTGGTGAAAATGTTGAAAAATTACTTATAAATGGAAAAACACAATCAAATTATTAGTTTTTTGTGCCTCTCCTTGCTATTGATCTACAATTATGTGCATTGGGCTTTTTTTAATATTAATTTTGGCTAGGCTTAGTTACCAAGTCGAGTCCTTTTTTGAAATTTTACATAACCCAATCGGGTTATTGAAAATTTATGATTTCTTTTAATGGTGTCCACTTTTTTTTCCACCATCTTTGTGTACACACCCCAAATGTGTGTTAAATTTTAGAAGAATACTTCTTGAGATTAAAATTAATTATCAAAGGATTTGTATAATATTTTGGAGGAGGAAAGGTTATTTATAGTTTAGGAAGATTAGAAGATCAAGTAAGCTTCAATCACCCAAATATTATCAGTCTTGAGGATTGAAGAGAAAGATTTTATTTTGAACAAAGCGTAAAGAAATAATTTACCAAAGAAAAGAATAAATATGTTAATTGAAGACAAGACATAGGACATAATTCTATAAATTGATGACAAACATGGTGGAATGATCATTAAGACAAGTTCAAATGTGCATGAAAGGAGTCATAGATAAAAAGGAGAGAAGCTAAGAATTTGGTTGATCATCAATTCATTTCTATTGTTAAGGAATTGGATGCATCCATCATAGGCATCATTATTTAACTATTGATGTGCATGGAAATATCGACTTTTAGAAGGATGAGATTGAAAAGGATCTATTTGATGATCCAAAAAAAATTGTTAGTGAGAAAGAGGTAAAGTAAGTACCTATAGATCAATCACATACACCTAAGGTAGATCCATATATAGATATTCATGATGTTGATTTAATCAAGACTAAAGTTAATATTCTTGAAGTTAATACTGAAGTAGAGAAAAATGGTGATGTAAGAAAGGATTGAAAGGTAAGTGATGTTATTATGATAGATCAAACTATTAACATATTAGACAAGCTTGAAAAATAGACTTTTTTAGCAAGAGATTCTTTTGAATCACTTGAGCTATCTCATCAATAAAATGCTATTGATTTGGAGAGCATTGATGAATATGATTTGATAATAATAGTTTTGTTAGCACAAGTAAAAGCATATGATAAATGTTCAAGTAAGAAGGCACAAGGAAGAAAGTTTTTATCCAAATAAATTGAGATATTTAGGAAGATTTTCACAAGCATACATGTATTTCCCCACATGACCAATACAAAGAACTAATGAATATCTTTTATAATCAGTTTGAGAGCTTGGATAAGTTTGTAGAGATAAGATAAATAAATATTTTGAGATCCAAAAGGTTTAAATGTATTTTTACATTAATTACACATGATAAACCTTTGGATTTAGGTATTGTACAAAGTAAGAAGTTTATAGAGAAAGGTAGCAATATTTTGAAATCTTGTATTAATCCATTTGATAAAGTACGAGAATTAGAAAACTTGATTAAGGAGAATAAGGAAGTACTAGCAAGTAAAGTAAAAGGACTTTGATTTATCAAAGTAATTTTACTTGTATTATGTGATATAAATGGTGACTTCACATGACTAGATTGATACATTGGAGACATGGAAGAGAATTTTTTTGGGAGACTAATTTACTTGAGGAACCTAATCATTCCTAAATTAGATATTCATTAGATAAGTATAGAGGAAGTAATGGTTTTGATTAATTCACTAACACTACCAGATTTGATACACAATGATGAGATAACCTATGTGCTATGTAGATAAATTCAAACACTTTATAGCATAATGACTACTTTGATTGTAAACATAAACTCATTAAGGAGTGCAGTTACTTAGATATTTTCAAGATGATGTAACTTTTTGGATTAACACTTGTATATATGTACATGCAGACACTATAAGATTTTAATAGAAAATTTTACTTTTGGTCTTGCCTTTCCATTGATAGATGTTTTTCAAGAGAATAAAGTGTAAAACTACCTTTCATGTTCTTTTTAAACTTCTTGGGAGGAACATAGTCATCTTCCTTCACCTCTATGTGTCATTCTTCCTCCTTATAATAGTTGGTTCCAAGATCTTCCTCCTACATAAAAGTAATAGAGAGCATGTTAGACATTTCTCTTCAATTAAAAGAAGGGGCCTCTCATGGAAGACAAGGTTCTTAGTACACTTGTTTTCTATAATTTTTAATGTTTGAATTTATAAAGGAAAATATATATAATGGAGATGAATTTTAAAAATTTATACATCATATAATTATATCCTTTGTGTGCTAATGGTGCCATGTCAAGAGAAGGAAATTATTCTTAGTCTAAGATAATTAGCATTGATGCATTGACCAATCTCATCTAAATAATATCTTAGATTAAATTTCACTCAGTGTATTTAAATTTTTTTTTGGTGTTTTATTGTACCCCAAAGAGAAGGAAAACTATTATACACATATCATTAATCTTCTTGAACTTTCTACTTATACATTCTTTTGATTCATTATTCTATGGAAATAATAATCTACATACATAGTCATGAAATTATTTGACTCATTAGTGGAGGTAAAAATAAAAGCATTAAGAAGTCCTTAATGTGATTATATACTACAACTATGCTACTAGAATCATGTTTCTCTATGATTAGATAAAAATCATAGGGTAGAAACCTAACTAGTGAATTTTGTAACACTAAACAAAAAAATCATCAAATTGGGAACAAACTTGCCTATGTAGAATTTTGTGCACTCCTCTTAAATTTGTAGAATTTGAAACATAAGATTTTAGATTGGAAACTTGCAAAGTGATGATCAATTTTTCACTTACCTCCAAAGAAAACTATGTTTTTCAAAACATACATACACGTTTTCACAACAAATGGGATGACGTCTCTTCATAATAAACATTTTTCTCTTAATAGAAAATATGGGTGCCCTATCCACTAAAACATAGCTTATGGCATTACCATACACAAATCTAGATAGAGAACAAATTTAATCTTTGATTCTCTTATGTAATGGCAAAGAAGTTGTGTAGAAATCTAACTAGTGAATGGTGCACTTGGACAAATAAAAAAATTACACACAATGATGGCAATAGACTAACTCAACTTCCCTCATTTGTTGTTGTTCAATTTAGAATACATAGTTCCTACATGGAACCTCAATAATGCAAAAAATGTCCCCATAACCACAATGAGTCAAGAAACCAATGAAAAACACCACTAACAATGGCACGGGCATTAACAATATAGGAATCAAAAGGGTTTACACTTCAATGAAAAACAACTAACATTGGAAAATTTAAGGGCAAGGGTTGACATTCAGAAGTATTTTAGGAGTTTGTATACTTACAAACCTTCGCATACACCTTGCTTTCACTTTTCAAAGATGTAAACACAAGTACAAAAACTATAATATGCTTCTCAATAGAAAGAAGAGGAGGCACACTTAACTGAATTGTCAAATTAAAATCCAACAAAAATTAAAAAATTAGTTCCAAAAACACATGGTTTGTTCCTTATAGCAAATATATTTCTAAAATGAAACATGTAGTCAACTTCTATTCTCTTTGTGCAGTTCAAAATTAAGATTTAATATCTTCATACAATTAACACACATATATTGCTTTGTACTAACATTTTTTCTCTTCTTTAGACTACAACCCTTTTGCTACATTACTACAAATTAACGATCTTTACAGAAATTTCTCCAAAATTTTCAAATTTTCAGACAATATTTATTCAAAAACATAACTACTATGCATAAAAAAACACTTCGATATATTGTTGTAATTAACAACTCTATAGATAAGTTAGGTCTTCAACATCTCTCATAACTAAAAATCGATATGTTTGGATCTTCTTTTAATTCATTGCACATCTCACATTTATGTTATCCCCCCTCCCACGTCGATGCAAACTTTTTATATCAAGCCTCATGTTCGTGGAATTGAAGGTTCATTTTGCGTGTGCGAAGGGCTGGGCCCAATATCGTGACGTGTGGATTGTTCCGATCGCGACTTATTTCCTCTGTCGTTTGCTGTGACTTACGATAATTAACCCAGATGACCCGTCTTTGATATGTTGACTTACGACGATTGACCGTAAGGACCCATTTTTCCGTCTAAAATGTGGCCTCATTTGACTAAATCGCTATTCGGATGGTCTCTATTACGCGTTTTCATAGTGTTCACCCGCGCGTCGCGTTAGACTCCTCCGAATTTCCATGGATCTCTTTAAATAATCTTCTGCCCTCTCTTCGCCTGTCTCTGCCGATTCCTCCTCTTCTTCCTGTGCTCACTTTCTTCCAACTTCCAATATGATGCGTTTCCCGTACCCTCTGGATGTTTTATGCACTGCCCGTTTTATTATATAAAATCAAATCATCGTCTTTGTATGTGTCCTGCACTGCTTGCTTGTGCTGCTGCTGCTGTTTTTATCATCTGAATGACATGATCTCGTTGATACGCTTTACTTTAAATCTTTTCCAATATGAAAAACATCTAGAACTTGACTTTTTCAAATATCTTTCAATATATTTAAATTTTTAATTAATGTTCAGAGTAATTTACAATAGTTACAAGAGTTCTCCAGATCTATAGTTCTACCTTGTGTAATAAAGGAGATGTATGAAGCATCACGATAGTTTTTTCTACAAGAATAAACACTAATAAAGATATTTGTCTATATAGTTAAAATCAAAGCGAAGTAATTTAAAATTTGATATTGAATATTGTATTGAGTAAATTTTTAGACAATATTTGTGTATGGTGTGGATCTTTCATTGTTTCAATTGATGATTTGTAAGCGTGGCAAAATGAATTCTGCATAGTGAACATTATTAAAACTTTAGTCATCTGAGGCAAGCAAGAATTGAAACAAGGAAGCCAATCTATGTACCTGCACCCAACAATATGAAATCCATGTCCAAACACCATTTACGAGCTATATATCTGCAGGTTCATTATGCAAAATAACTTAGGAAGGACAACTTAGTCCTGGATAAATTGGGTTGAAGGTTATGTAATAATTTGTGGGCGAAAAAGGAAAAGAATGTGGGGAATCGAATGGTAATATGATATTGCTATAATAAATGGTTTCCATTAGAATAGGTGTTAGAAGTTGCTTTTTCTTATTTAAGGAGAATGTTAAAAGATTAGAGAAGTTTATATCGAGATTATTCCGTCAGCACTTTCATAAAAGGTTTTTCATTAGAGTAAGTATAAAGGAAAGTCATGCTCTTGTATCTAGCAATTCATGAACTTATGAAATTGAAGAACTTAATGAAAGACACAACAAGCCAATCACACGGGTCATGCTAAAAATATATGTGTTAATTTGGAAAATAAAAGTAACAATTTTAAATAATGATTATTCTCAAGGAAAAAGTAAGATAAAGTAAATCATAATGAGGAACAATATCATAAAACTATATAAGTGACTAGGGAAATCATAAAATAAAGTGAAACCTCGTAGAAGGAAAGCATAATGAAGAAGACTGATGAGGTTGAGGATAAATGTTGATAGGCTAAAGAGATCGTGCACATGCTCTTGAAGCATAATCATATGCATTAATGAATTTTAAACAGTGGAAGAAAATAGAACCTCTTGACATTATCCCACTACGAAAAAATAAGTATGTGTAAATGCTAAAGTCAACTCAAGTTATAGAGTTGTGAGGAGGACTCCATTATGCACACATGGATATCGTCATGAGAAAATATAGGCTCATGGATATCTTATATGAATATTGTCATGATAAAATGTAGGGATTGGACAAGATCCCTTTCCCTATATTTCAGTTTACATGTGACTATTGTACATGAAAATCTACATTAAAAACGACAAGTAGAATATAGTTAAGGTCCCTAAGATAACTAGTGTAAGTGTAGTGGATTTGGTGATTTTCTCTCTTAAGACTCCCATCTCTCCTCCCCCTATTTGAGCTAAGGCATGGAACCAACATCTAATTCCAAAAAATAATATCTTCCTTTGGCTAGTTCTTCAAAAAAAGATCTTTGTGATTGACAACCCAATTAAAGAGGTACATCTTTTTCTAATTAGTCTTTGTGGAGGCGCCCTAGAGCCTGGAGATCATATTTTTTAATAGTGTCCTTATGTCTAGGAGACTTGGATGCATCTCTTCCAATGTTGGAACCTTCAATGAATCCTACCTAAGATGCTGACTAAACTTTGGTCTATGTGGTGTGGCTATTTTCCTCTAGTGGATAAATGTTTCTAGCAACTTCTTACCCCCCGTGTCTTATGGAACCTCTAGAAAGAAAGAAATAATAGAGTATTCAAGGACATCTCTTAAACTCCAACTCTATTGGCTACCATAATCAAACTTAATGCAATGGAAATTTATCATAGAAGCTTCAAAGGTAAGTTGGATTTTGAGACTGGGACCTTAGTTGATAGTTCTCAAATACCTAAAGATGGGAATAAAGCTAAAAGAGATAATACGAGATGGGATTGGCCAACAAAAGGGTGAAATAAATTGAATTTTGATGGGGTTGTCAAGGGGAACTCGAGGGCTACTAGTTCTTGGGCAATAATTTGTAATGAAAATGATAGTAGTTCAAGGCCATGATGATTCTTCTTAGAAGTCAAACCAACTACTTAGCATAATCGATGGGTCTTCTCCATGGTTTGAGGCTAGCAATCAAGTGGAGCTGCAAGTGGTTATGAATAGAAGGATATTTTATGAATATTCTAAATTATTTACAGAAAAAAGTTAAAGCTTCATGGTTGATTCATAATATAATTTTAGAGTATTTTTCTATTGTTGATGCTCTTGAAAAAGTGGTCATAAGCCACATGTATAGGGAAGTGAACAATGTGGCTGGTGTTCTTGCTAACATTGCGGTTGCAAGCTTGAAACCCATAATGTGGAAAGAATATTTATTAGGGTACCAAAATATCAAAGCTACAATTGATCATGACAAGGTGTTTGTAAAGTTGGTGCTTTTTTTTTATTTTTAATATTAATGAAAAGAATGCATGGGTAAGTGCACAAAGTTGTGGTGCCAAAAGGGGGGTATAAGTGGACACCTTTTTCCTGAAATCTGCAAATTTTAAACTTCAACAAGAATTTGAAGATAGTTACGCTCAAAATTTTCAGATATGACAAAAAAAAAGTCGTAGTCCTTTGAATCTAGTTTCTAAACTACTAATTTTTTTTCAAAATGGTTTAGTTTTAGGTCCTCAAAAAAGGGGGCCACAAAAAGTGGTACTATTTATTCCAAAAAAACATAGCACGATACAAAATGTGGCCCCCCAAAAATTTTAACTTTTTTTTTGAAATTTTTTAATCGCTCTGGTCAAAAGTTACTTAACACTATGTAGTTTATCCCAGATTTTTTGAGTAATTTTATAATTTTTATTTTTTTTAACGAATTTTTTAACTAGACACATCCCAAAAATGTGAAATATCTATACGCTCCCCCTCGAAATAATTGAAAACTAATCTAAAATCAAAACTTTTTTTTTTCAAAGTGTGTAGAATGAGGTCTAGTTTCTAAAAAACTAAGTTGTTACAAAATTTGATGAACGAGCTAAAATCTATAGCCCAATTAGTACGTGGTGGTTTTTGACAAAAAATGAACATACATTCAAAAGAAATTATAGATGAAAGGCTTGAAATAGTTCAAATTAAAAAAAATTATATGGTTAGATAGCTAACACAGAGACCTATAATGCTATCTAACCTGATCTTATCAATACCCAACCATGAGAAATCTTGAAGGGGAGCACAGAAGAAAAAATAATCATTTTTTGTATGTTTGTTGGAAAACACGTCTCAGGCCTATTCATCAAATCCAAACCTTTGGGTTGGATCTCCAAGGAAAAACCAAGCCTTAGGCTTGGGTTTGATTAAGGTTTAAATAGCGTGTGCACCCTATAGCGCGCACATTCTATAACGTGCACATGCTATTTAAACCTCAGTTCTAAATAGTGCGTGTGTGCTATAGGGCGCAAGCACTATTAAGATGTAACTTTCAAAAGAGAATTAGGTGGGGGGGGATAGGGGAATGGCTATGTGTGTGCATGAAAGAGATAGAAAGAAAGTAGGGGATAGGAGAGGGGAGAGAGTACAAGATGGGAGAGAGAAAGTGAGAAAGAGTAGTGGTGGCAAAGAGAGTATAGGATGAGAGAGAGAGTAGGGGTGGCAAAGAGAGGAAGTGTGAGAGAGAGTACGGGTGGAAAAGACAGAGTGTGAGATGGGGGAAAGAGATTTAAAGTAGGGGATGGGAGAGAGAGGAAGTGTGAGAGAGAGTACAGGTTGGGAGAGAGAGATTAAGAGTAGGGGATGGAGGAGAGAGAGAGAGTAGGTGATGGGAGACAGAGTGGGAGAGGAAGAACTTGAGAGAGAGGAGGATGGGAGTGCATGTGTGTGAAAGAGAGAGAGTATGGAATGGGAGAGAGGGAAGACAAAGTAGCTCAAGAGAGAGTAGGGGATGGAAGAGAGAGTAGGCAATGGGAGAGGTAGTGGGAGAGTGGGAGATAGGGGGGAATAGAAATGTGTGTAAGAGAGAGAGAGAGAGAGAGAGAGAGAGAGAGAGAGAGAGAGAGAGTAGGGGATAGGAGAGAGTGTGAAAATTTAAGAGAGAATAGAGGGTAGCAAAGAGAGAGAGAGAGTGGAGAGGGAGAGAGTAAGAGTGAGAGTGAGAGAGAGGGTAGGCAGTGGGAGAGGGAGTGGGAGAGGGAGAGCAAGTGAGAGAAAAAGTAGGGCATGGAAGAGGAGACAGGGGGGATGGGTGTGTGTGTGTCAAAGAGAGAGATTCAAGAATGAGAGAGGGGAGAGAGAGATAGAGAGAGTAGGCAATGGTAGAGGGATGGGAGAGAGAGGGAGAGAGAGAGAGAGAGAGAGAGAGAGAGAGAGAGAGAGAGAGTAGGTGGTGGGAGAGGGAGAGAGTAGGTGGTGGGAGAGGGAGTGGGAGGGAGAGAGAGATGGAATGGAAGAATTTAAGAGAGATAGAGTAGGGGATGGGAGAGAGTAGGCAGTGGGACAAGGACTGCGAGAGAGAGAGAGAGGGGGGGAATGGGAATGTGTATTTATTTATAAGAGAGATAGAGTAAAGGATGGGAGAGAGTGTGAGAGTTTGAGAGAAAGTAGTAGGGGATGGGAGAAAGAGAGAGAGAGAGAGAGAGAGAGAGAGAGAGAGAGAGAGAGAGAGAGAGAGTAGAGAGGAAGAAAGAGAACTTGAGAGAGATAGACAGAAGGCAGTAGGAGAGGGAGAGAAATAGGGGGGATGGGAGTGTGTGTGACAAATGTAGAGAGTAGGGGGATAAGAGTGTGTGTATCTATGAAAGTGAGAGAGTAGGGGATGGGAGAGAGTGTGAAAGTGTGAAAGTAGGGGGTGGCAGAGAGAGAGTACGACGATGGGGGAGAGAAAGTAGGCGATGGGAGAGGAAAAGAGAGAGGGGGGATGGGAGTGTGTGTGTGTAAGAGAGATAGAGCAGGGGATGGGAGAGAGTGTGAGAGTAGGGGGTGGATGAGAGAGAGAGTATGACGATGGGGGAGAGAAAGTAGGCAGTGGGAGAGGGAAAGAGAGGGGGGGATGGGGGTGTATGTGTAAGAGAGATAGAGTAGGGGATGGGAGAGAGTGAGAGTGTGAGAGAGTAGGGGATGGGAGAGGAGAGAGAGAGTAGGGGATGGGGGAGAGTGTGAGAGTGTGAGAGAGTAGGGGATGGGAGATGAGAGAGAGAGCAAGGGATGGGGGAGAGAAAGTAGGTGGTGGGAGAGAGAGTGGGAGAGGCAGAGAGAGCTTGTATAAGATGGGAGAGAGAGAGTAGAGAGGGAGAGAGAGAACTTGAGAGAGAGAGATAGTAGGTAGTAGTAGTGTGAGTGTGAGAGAGAGTAGGGGGTGGTAGAGAGAGTATGTCGATGGGGGAGAGAAAGTAGGCAGTGGGAGAGGGAGAGAGAGGAGGAATGGGAATGTGTGTAAGAGTGAAAATTTAGGGGATGGAAGAGAAGAGAGAGAGTAGGGGAATGGGGGAGAGAAATTAGGTGGTAGGAGAGGGAGAGAGATAGGGGGGATAAGAGTGTGTGTGAGAGATCTAAAGAGTCGGGGATGGGAGAGGAGAGGGGGTGAGAGAGGTAGAGAGAGTAGGTGGTGGGAGAGGGAGAGTGAGAGAGAGTAAAGGATGGGAGAGAGTAGGAAGAGAGAGAGGGAGGGGATGGGAGAGAGAGTAGGGAGGATGGGGAGTGATGTGTTTTGAGAAAGTAGGGGGTGGCAGTGAGAGAGTACGATGATGGGGGAGAGAAAGTAGGCGGTGGGAGAGGAAAAGAGAGAGGGGGATGGGAATGTGTGTGTAAGAGAGACAGAGCAGGGGATGGGATAGAGTGTGAGAGTGTGAGAGTACGGGGTGGCAGAGAGAGAGAGAGTATGATGATGGGGGAGAGAAAGTAGGCGGTGGGAGAGGGAAAGAGAGAGGGGGGGATGGGGGTGTATGTGTAAGAGAGATAGAGTAGGGGATGGGAGAGAGTGATAGTGTGAGAGAGTAGGGGATGGGAGAGAAGAGAGAGAGAGTAGGGGATGGGGGAGAGTGTGAGAGTGTGAGAGAGTAGGGGATGGGAGATGAGAGAGAGAGAGCAGGGGATGGGGGAGAGAAAGTAGGCGATGGGAGAGAGAGTGTGAGAGGCAGAGAGAGATTGTACAAGATGGGGGAGAGAGAGTAGAGAGGGAAAGAGAGAACTTGAGAGAGAGAGATAGTACGTAGTAGTAGTGTGAGGGTGAGAGAGAGTAGGGGGTGGTAGAGAGAGTACGATGATGGGGGAGAGAAAGTAGGCAGCAAGAGAGGGAGAGAGAGGGGGAATGGGAATGTGTGTAAGAGAGACAAAGTAGGGGATGGGAGAGAAGAGAGAGAGTAGGGGATGGGGGAGAGAAATTAGGTGGTAGGAGAGGGAGAGGGAGAGAGATAGGGGGGATAAGAGTGTGTGTGAGAGATCTAAAGAGTCGGGGATGGGAGAGGAGAGGGGGTGAGAGAGGTAGAGAGAGTAGGTGGTGGGAGAGGGAGGGTGAGAGAGAGTAAAGGATGGGAGAGAGTAGGAAGAGAGAGAGGGAGGGGATGGGAGAGAGAGTAGGGAGGATAGAGAGTAGGGAGGATGGGGAGTGATGTGTTTTGAGATAGTGCATACTCATTATAGTGCGTACGCACTATCTCAAATCACCAAAAAATGGTCAAAAACCAACCTTGGGGCCCATTTCATCCATTTTAAACTTTTGGTCTATTATGCTCTCTATTATTTCAACAGAAAACACAGGTTTCAACATCTAGCAAACACTATTTAAACACTTTTGGAAGCTAGCAAACACCAAATTCAATCATTGGATACGTGATTTGAAGAATTTTTGAATATTCTTTTAATAGAAAAGGTTAGTGCAATCCATTTTAAATATTCTTTGTCAATATATAGATACAAATTTGATTATAATTTGATATGTTATGTAATATATAGTGAATTCATTAAAAATTGTATGTTTGAATGAAATGTTATTTCGAAATGGTTAAAAATTTGACAAGTCATTTGATATATATTGTGTATTCATTCAAATAATTATAATTTTTATATGTAACTGAATAATTTGTAATTTACACATTTTAAGTAATTCAGATGTTTGAATAATTTGACATGTAGAAATCATCATCATGCCAAGGAAGAAACCAAAGATTCAAACAAATGCAGATAAGGAGAGAGATTTGACAATTAAAAGAGATAAAATGAAATTACTAGGTGAACAAAGAAAACTGCAAAGCAATGATGAAGAATTACTTTTCGAAGAGGATCAAGAATCACCGATACAAATAAACAAGGAGGAAGAATTAGGAAGACAAAGAGAACGAATGAGATTGTTACGCTCAAGAAGACAATTGAATTGTAAAGCTACACCATCCTCCAATGTTGGAGTCATATCGTCTACTACACCATCTTCAAATGTTGGAGTCATATCATCCACTACACCATCTTCCAATGTTGAAGTCATATCATCCTCTCATGTTGAAGAGACACTGATTTATAGATCTGACGATATACACACTCCATCATGTCATGTTGAAAGCACAACATCAACACATCAAGTAGGTGATATTCCATCTTTTACATCTTATTGCCAAGGCACATCATCTTCAGTTCAAGGTACGCAATACACTCAACCTTATATTGATGTTCAAAATGTTGAGAGAATTGAAGAGATTAGAACACCTTTTAGAATTCATTTTAGAAAATCAAAATATTTGATTCATATTGATACTAACATTTTGAAATCAATGCCTGACAAGATTAGCAAGCGTACTTGTCAAAGAAAAGTTAATCATATGTGGAGATTATTTTTTGAAGAATTAAATATTACAAGTCAATGCCAATTATTTGTTGAAATGATGAGGAATTTGAAATTTAGGCCTATCATGAAGATTCTTGGGCTAAGAACGATGGATGATTCAAATGAAAGAAATATTGTAAAGAATCTAATGAGTGCTTATGACAAAGTGGGTTCTAAATCACGCACCAAAGATAGTAATATCACAAGACAAGTACTCACATCGACAATAGTAAGTAGCTAAATGAAGAAAGCTCAACTTATGAGAAAGACAAGAAAAACATTAAAAATTGGTAGAGGTACCTTAAGGAGAGCCATGCTAAGGCGTGAGAGATTAGAAGATCCAACAAAAAATGAGTTATGGTCATTTAGCGGTAGACTACTGCGAAAGGATAAAGAAATTAGTGAAGCCTTGAAATCATTGATCGAAGATTTTTGGAAAAATAACACACGTGTTTCTCCTAATCAAAGAGATGTTGTAAGAAGGAGGATTAGTAGTTGAAATTGCGAGCCACATGCGAAACATTTTTTGGACTCAACTCAGACACAATTTTTTGCAAAATTTATTGGTATGTATCCTCAAATTCGAATAAGTCAAAGATTTTTTGAGATGGGTAAACCTTTTTATGTGAAAATAAATCACACACACACAACTTGTTGTTGTAGGATACATATTGAATTTTCTAACCATTTTGATGTTTTTAGGCACATATGCGTAGTTTTGCATTCTCAGTTTGTTTTGCAGGATTGTGACATAAAAGAGCCACCAAGATCTTCAAGGGAATTCATATCCAACATTTTATGTGAAATAGGGGATGGCCAAAAATTTTACAAGACATCATGCTTGGATGGTACGTGCTTATTTTGTTGTCCTTTGCAACTTTTATCAACTTGTCAACATATGGATAGTACACATGCAATTGGAAATGAAATAGTAGATTACAAAAAATTCAAGATAGTGACATATGCTCTAAAAGATGGGAAACATGGTAAAAGATGTGATCTAGTTATTGAAAAGATTCCAGTGTATGAGTTCATGAAGATTTTTCGTGAAAAGATTATGTACGAGTATGAAAGGCATACCCATAGAGCTCGATAGTTGGATTTGCAATTCAAGTTGTGCAAGGATACATTTCCATTGGATACCATTGTTTTGGTTGTAGATTTTGCAGAGAACTACACACTACAACCACAAAATAAGGTGCAAGAAAAGTATTATACATCTCAACAGGTTTCTATATTTGTTCACATAACATTCATGCATTCACCTACAAGTACTGAGGATGACAGGAAGATTTTGAGGGAGTACCATTTTTACATCAGCGATGATCGATCACATTCTATGGAGTTTGTACATGGTTTTTTTCAACTATTTTATGGAGATTTGGCTAACAAGGGCATATCATATCGTCAACACATTATTTGGTCAGACAATTGTGCATCTCAATTCAAGAATGCACAGATGTTCTATTGGTTGAGCAGGATGCACAGGTTGTGTAGAATTCAATAGAATTCAATATATGTGGAATTTCACAGAGGCTGGTCATGGTAAGCGAGAGCACGATGGTGCAGGCGCATGCATTAAAAGAGCCTTGGCGCATGAAGAACTAAAGTACAAAGATGGAGCAATATTGATAGATGCAAAATCCATCGTCCAATGGTGTAACGCTATAATGGGTCCAAGTAAGGAAGGTGAGTCTACAATTCGTAGATTTTTTTGGTTGATAGATAATACTAACATTGCACCATATCAAGATTGTTGCACACTAATAGGATCTAGTGAGTTACACTCTTTTAGAAGCTCTGATGCAGGTTCATGGAGTATCCACACATGAAAAATGGCATGCTATTGTCCATCAAGTGCAGAGGAAAATTGGGATGACTGTGAGTCAACTGAATGGGTGGACAAATGGGATATATGGGTTTTGGACCCAATTGACACCTATCGTCCCCCACAAGCACTAGAAATGGTAGAGATGGATTCATCTATTGACTTTGACCGCTTGTCAGAGTTAGTGCAACCTGGTAATATATATATATATATATATATATATATATATATATATATATATATATATATATATATATATCTTTGTAATTTCAATATGTAACTTTATAACTTTTATCCAAGTATTTTCTGAATTAATGACCACATTTTGTACATTTGTCACTGGAGGCCATGTTTTTCCTGTTATTGCACCGAAGACAATGAAGAAGGGACATATTATTATTTGTGTCATTGTGTTGAAGCCAAACAAAAATTGGATCACTCGGTTATAGATGGTGAAGGTTTAGAGTACCATGTTGGTGTGGTGGTTGTAACAGGCACATGGCTTAGACGATATCCTATGAAGAATCCTAACTTGTGGTTATTCGAGGATTGGCAAACAGAGAGGAAGATTCTTCATTATTCAAACCTTGTTGTCACATCAAATGTCCACTTGATAAAATATGGTGGAAAACCACATAATAAGATTCTTTGGAAAGTTTGTGAGTTAGACCATGAGGCAATACTTGAGACATTTAAATGTCGAGCAGATCTAGTTGGCTCATTAGATTGAATTGGGAGAGAGAGAGAGAGAGAGAGAGAGAGAGAGAGAGAGAGAGAGAGAGAGAGAGAGAGAGAGAGAGAGAGAGAGAGAGAGAGAAAGTGATCAATTGGATCCAAATACAATGTTACAACCTCTTCCCCAAGACTATCACATGACTAAGGTGGACCGTATTGTTATGATGTGTAAGTGATGAGATTTAGTTTTGATTTGTTTAGAATATAGATACATTATTTGAATTTATATTAGATTCTTTAATAGGACCTATTTTTTTAATCTTATCTTAGATTTGTTACTGTGCTAATTCTTCAATTTTAGGTCACCAAAGAAGAGGGCTAATAAAGTTGACGCACAAGTGATAAAGGGTGAGATGCCAAAATCATCTGCGAAATGGTATTATCAATTCACATCCTCAATATTTATTAGTGTTCTTTGTTCAAGTACCATTGTATGCTAATCATCTTATGCCTGGAATTGCAGAGGTTAAATTATGTCAATACTAAGGTTTGTAGCATCAATACTAAGGTTTTTAGCATCAATTGGTCATGCTAAGTATAGTAGTTGTATCATGAATCCTTCTGAACCAATATGACTAAGATTCTCGGAAGAAGACTAAACCATATCATCTGTCTACTCCCTCTTTATATAAGAGTTTTTCAAACAATGAGAATGAAACATTGATTATTACTCCCCCCTCAATGTAAAATTCTCATTGATTGCATTTTGTAAAGTTTTAAGTCACTATCAACCTCTATATCATTGTATTCTTCTTATCATCAAATTACACAACAATGAGAATATGAACGATGACTTCTTCACTTGAACCTAAAAATTATAAATGCTACACCTTAATAAATTTTTGGGCTTGGTCTTTACCATTCGAGCTTATAATACAATACATTGGCTTCATTTGTATTTGGAAGTATTTATTATGTTTGTTCCAAAACTCATTCTTCATTTGCCAATATGAAAATGTGACTATCATGAAAGGCATAGTCTTATAATTTGTAATTTGTATAATGGTATAAAAGCTTGGTTGTGGATTTGAATCCATTGCCCCCATGACCCTCCTTCTCATGCATTTATTCTATTTATTCTTCGACCTCCTCCTCCGCTTGGCCATTTTGCAACACCATCTGGATGGAACTCTAGCCTTCCTCAAAACCATTATACATGACCTCCCCTTCTTCAAGATATTCTATAAAAAGTTTCTCAACCCTTGAACCTTTCAAAACCCCAATCTCAATGGAAGGCTTCTAGACCAAAGGAACTAGTAGATCCGAGACAACAAATCCAATTTTCTAGTGACTAGATGGAAAATTGGGGAAATCATTTCAATTAGTTGTAAATCGAAAGGAATTATAAGTAAACTATATCAATATAATAAGTAACTTAGTAATTATATCAATATAATTTAATTACTAAGGAAATGAATTTATTACTCTAACATATAGTACATTATTTTGCTGACAAAGGTGTTGAATTTGATGCTTAACAGATTTACATACATGTGTAATAAATAATAAGTGTTGTAGCTTTGGGATCAACACTATAAAATGAAGGATGTCATACTACATTCATAGAGGTACCAAAATATTTTATTTGATATGGAGACAAAAGAAAATTTGGATTCTTCATAACTGCATTTGAGTCTCATGTATTATCATTTTCAGCTATTGACATCAGAGATACCTTTACATCTTCATCATTGTATTGATCAACGAGTCCTTATTGCACTCACTAGTTCTAAGCCAATGACTAAGGTATGAAAGAGTTTACATTAAAATTTCATTAGTACTAAAATTCAATATAAAATTCATAGGCACAATCGAGTGGTAACTTTGATGGTTTTTGTAGGGTCTTATTATTCCTGACCATCAGTGTATCCTTGAAGTGTACATATAGAGGAATTATCAGCTAGCTGTAAGAAAATATTAAGTTTTATGTGTAAATATATATATATTTTTATATAAAATAGTTATTTATTCATATATAATTTTGATTGTAACATGTCAAGTTACAAAAGATTCTAGACTAATGGACTAGTGAGCATGTTAGAAAGACCTCGTTATATACACTGGTCATCTCCCACTTGTTGGCAATTAAAGACAATTAGGGATTTATTGTGTTCCCCTAGTTGGAAAGAGTATATATCTAATGATGTACATTTTACACCTATATGGCATTATTGGGCATATGTTTTGTATAATTTTTTCTATGTATGTCATTTTTTACATATATTTCATGTATGACATTATTAGACATATGCTTATGATGTTTCAAATTATTGATAAATGAATTATATGATATTGTTAGACCTTATGGAATCAACTTTGATTTTTTGTCATCACATTGGTTTGATGCTTATATTCAATCAATCAACATATTTTCCTTTTAATTCTTCCACATTTGGCATATCCATCTAACAATGAACTTATGATACTCCCATCAAGAAGTGCATGATTGCATGGTTTTATGGTGGATGTCCCTCTCTTTTTTAAATTCCAATTTTATTCATCTACATGAGTAAGGGAGATCAATTCCATTTCTTTCAATTGTATTTAAAGGTCATTAAAGTTTTTCCAAACAATGTGATTAAATAAATATTATTCAGCATTTACCTCGATCATCAAGGTTGATTCATTCCTCCTCTTATTTTACCAAATAATTTGGATGAATCACCCATGGCTCCTTACATTTCTTCAAGAAAATTTTCAAAGACTATGCAATATGTCTTCTCTTCTTCCATATAGTTCATGTTCATTGAAGACATTTGGTCAAACAATATATATGCTTTGTGTATTCTCACAACACCAATAGTCATGGTACAATGCTTACAAGATCCATAGTTGTAGAGAAGCTATGTGAAGCTTCTAGAACCATGGACCTATACTTAATTTAGTATTATTGCATCCACGTTACTTATGAAAGTGGAACTTTCACATAGATAAGTAGGGAAACCAAAATTGAAAGCCAAACTTAACATAGAAAAGTAAAGCAAGCCTCAACTATATTCTCATTAAACATTGTGAATTCAAATATCTTTGACGGGGTATATCTCGAAGCTCATTCAAGATATGGATGAGGTTCTAGTTCCTATAGGACCGTGTTGCAGATACCTACAATAACCTCTCTCACTTTTTGGAGATTGCATTCCATTTTCATTCTACAACACCATCTCAGGTGATGTTGAAACTTACAGTGTTGGCGAGTACAAAGTTGCCAACTGCCAAATCTCTCTCATCTTTCGTCATGGGATCAAACTGTCTGCTCCATTAGCTCTGGGTGGATGGGTAAACCCTATCCCCAACCTCGTCTTGTCCCCTTCAGTGCTCAAACATTCTCAGGCACGCTGAATCGGAATTTCCCTAAGGGTCACTAAATGCCACAGGGCTGCAATCTTTGATGGGGCATATCTCGGAGCTCGTGCAAGATACAGATGAGATTCTAGTTCCTATAGGACAATGTTACAGAGACCTATAATAACTTCTCTCACTTTTTGGAGATCACATTCCGTTTTCATTCTACAATGCCATCTCAGGTGATGCTGAAACTTGCAGTGTTGGCCAATACAAAGTTGCCAACTACCAAATCTCTCTCATCTTTCATCGTGGGATCAAACTGTTAGCTCCATTAGCTCCAGGTCGCTGGGTAAACCCTACCCCCAACCTCGTCTTGTCCCCTTCAGTGCTCGAATGTTCTCAGGCATGCTAAACCGAAATGTCCCTAAGGGTCACTAAATGCCACAGGGCTGCAATCTTTGATGGGGCATATCTCGAAGCTTGTGCGAGATATGGATGAGATTCTAGTACCTATAGGACCATGTTACAGAGAGCTACAATAACCTCTCTCACTTTTTGGAGATTGCATTTCATTTTCATTCTACAACGCCATCTTGAGTGATGCTGTAACTTGCAGTGTTGGCCAGTACAAAGTTGCCAATTGCCAAATCTCTCTCATCTTTCGTCATGGGATCAAACTGTTTGCTCCATTAGCTCCAGGTGGTCGAGTAAACCCTATCCCCAACCTCATCTTGTCCCCTTCGGTGCTTGAACATTCTCAGGCATGCTGAACAGGAATGTCCCTAAGGGTCACTAAATGCCACAGGGCTGCAATATTTGACGAGGCATATCTTAGAGCTCGTGTGAGATATGGATGAGATTCTAGCTCCTAAAGGACTGTGTCACAGGGACCTACAATAACCTCTCTCTCTTTTTGGAGATCGCATTCTATTTTCATTCTACAATTCCATCTCGGGTGATGCTGAAACTTGTAGTGTTGGCCAATACAAAGTTGCCAACTGCCAAATCTCTCTCATCTTTCATCATGGGATCAAACTGTCTACTCCATTAGCTCCGAGTGGCCGAGTAAACCCTATCCCCAACCTCATCTCTTCCCCTTTAGTGCTCGAACATTCTCAGGCACACTGAACCAGAATGTCCCTAAGAGTCACTAAATGCCACAGGGCTGCAATCTTTGACGGGGCATATCTCGGAGCTCGTGCGAGATATGGATGAGATTCCAATTCCTACAAGACTATGTTGCAGAGACCTACAATAATGTCTCTCACTTTTTGGAGATCGCATTTCATTTTCATTCTACAACGCCATCTTGCATGATGTTGAAACTTATAGTGTTGGCCAGTACAAAGTTGCCAACTACCAAATCTCTCTCATCTTTCATCATGGGATCAAACTGTCTGCTCCATTAGCTCCGGGTGGCTAGGTAAACCCTATCTCCAACCTTGTCTTGTCCCCTTCAGTGCTTGAACATTCTTAGGCATGCTGAACTGGAATGTCCCTAAGGGTCACTAAATCCCACAGGGTTGCAATCTTTGACGGGGCATATCTCAGAGATCGTGTGAGATGTGGATGAGATTCTAGTTCCTAAAAAACCGTGTTGCAGAGACCTACAATAACCTCTCTCACTTTTTGGAGATAGCATTCCATTTTTATTCTACAACACCATCTCGAGTGATGTTGAAACTTGCAGTGTTGGCCAGTACAAAGTTGCCAACTGCCAAATCTCTCTCATCTTTCGTCGTGGGATCAAACTATCTACTCCATTAGCTCTGGGTGGCTGGGTAAACCCTATCCCCAACCTTGTCTTGTCCCCTTCAGTGCTCGAACGTTCTCAGGCACGCTGAACTGGAATGTCCCTAAGGGTCACTAAATCCTACAAGGCTGCAATCTTTGAGGAGGCATATCTTGGAGCTTGTGTGAGATATGGATGAGATTCCAATTCCTACAGGACCGTTTTATAGAGACCTACAATAACCTCTCTCTCTTTTTGGAGATCACATTTTGTTTTCATTCTACAATGCCATCTCGGGTGATGTTGAAACTTGCAGTGTTGGCCAGTACAAAGTTGCCAACTACCAAATCTCTCTCATATTTCATTATGGGATCAAATTGTCTGCTCCATTAGCTTTGGGTGGCTGGGTAAACCCTATCCCCAACCTCATCTTGTCCCCTTCAGTGCTCAAACGTTCTCAAGAACGTTGAACTGGAATGTCCCTAAGGGTCACTAAATGCCACAGGGCTGCAATCTTTGACAGAGCATATCTCAGAGCTCGTGCGAGATATGGATGAGATTACAGTTCCTATAGGACCATGTTGTAGAGACCTACAATAACCTCTCTCACTTTTTGAAAATCACATTTCGTTTTCATTCTACAATGCCATCTCGGGTGATGCTAAAGCTTGCAGTGTTGGCCATTACAAAGTTACCAACTACCAAATCTCTCTCATCTTTCGTCATGGGATTAAACTGTCTACTCCATTAGCTCTGGGTGGCCAGGTAAACCCTATCCCCAACCTCGTCTTGTCCCATTAAGTGCTCAAACGTTCTCAGGCACACTCAACTAGAATGTCCCTAAGGGTCATTGAATGCCACAAGGCTGCAATCTTTGACGGGGCATATCTCGAAGCTCGTGCAAGATATGGATGAGATTCTAGTTCCTACAAGACCATGTTGTAGAGACCTACAATAACCTCTCTCACTTTTTGGAGATCACATTCCGTTTTCATTCTACAACACCATCTCAGGTGATGCTGAAACTTGCAGTATTGGCTAGTACAAAGTTGCCAACTACCAAATCTCTCTCATCTTTCATCGTGGGATCAAACTGTTTGCTCCATTAGCTCTGGGTGGCTAGGTAAACCCTATCCCCAACCTCATCTTGTCCCCTTTAGTTCTCGAACATTCTCAGACATGCTCAACCAGAATGTCTGTAAGGGTCATTAAATGCCACAGGGCTGCAATCTTTGACGGGGTATATCTCAGAGCTCGTGTGGGATATGGATGAGATTCCAGTTCCTACAGGACCATGTTGCAGAGACCTACAATAACCTCTCTCACTTTTTGGATATCCCATTCCATTTTCATTCTACAATGCCATCTTGAGTGATGTGTATCTTAATTATATTGTTGGAAAGCGTATCTAGCATGTCATTTTTGGAAAGAAAAATCATGGAACTTGGTAAATGTTTCATAAGTTGATGAAATGTGTTACTACCAGATTATGTAAACTTAGGATTGTATGATCTCCAAGAGTTTGGTTATGTTCTTTAGCGCACCTTGGACGCAAGGTAGTGTGTAGCTTCTACTCCCTCTTTGTGAGTAATGTTAGTCACTTTGTATATCTAAATTGGTTTTCAATTGGGTATGTTATTTTCAACCTTAGTGGTGATGAAGGATTAGCTTGAATCAGCTTGTAACTATCTAGCCACCAGATTTTCTGTGATTCCATCAAATGTGGGTTTTGTTCATATTTTTTTAAAAAAAATTTTTTGTTGTGCTCTTGACCTTTGAGGCTTTGAATTTAAACTTGTGCACTTTGGTTTTTGAAATTTTATGTTCTTGAGGTGGCTAGGAGGTATGTTCTATGTTGCTAGTTATGTGTTGTGATGTTCTCTATCAGGTTCAATGTGAAACATTGATAGAATGTATAAGGGAGTAGATTGTGAAGAACATACCATTCTCCTTTTTGTAATACACTATTTTTTTTTTTTTAATTAAACTCACTTCTAAATCCTATCTTCCACTTGGACCCATTCCTCTTTTGGCAATCCCTGAGATTGCCAATTCTTATTAATTCGAGTAGAGACGGGTAAAAGCACAAACTTGTGTCACCTTTTGTGATATCTTGTACCGTTTCGGCTAGAACCCTTTCGGCCGTAACAGATCCGACCGTACACACGTGGCAATTTTGCGTGCCTACGTGGTGCATACTATTTCGGTCGAAACTGGTTCGGCTGAAAGGGTTCCAGCCGAAACCCTGAGCCAGAATAAAACTCGTCGCAAACCTCTAGTGGCTATCATTGTTACTGTTGCGGTTCCTGATTGTTTGGAGAGCAGGTTAAGGGTTTCGGTCGTAACTGGTTGGTGGTTTTTTCCTCCCTATTTTTTAATAGTTTTTAAACGTATTTTTTGATTAATAGATGTTAATCGTACTTAAAATAGTTGTTTTTTACGTATTTTGTGAGTGAAATGCTTTAAATTATTTATTTTTTAATATGTTTAAATTATTTTAATTATTTTAGATTATTTTAGAATGGTATTTAAATTAATTTGTTAGCAAAAATGTAGTTAAACATGAGATAAAAATGTAGAAAAACATTAATTAAAAGTGTAGAAAAATATTAGGAAAAACATTAGGGTAAAATATAGAAAAACATTAGTTAAAAGTGTAGAAAAACATTAGGTTAAAATATAAAAAAACATTAGGTTAAAATATAGAAAAACATTAGGTTAAAATTTAGAAAAACATTAGGAAAAACATTAGGTTAAAATATAGAAAAATATTAGGTTATGAGGTAAACATGTAAAAAAATATTAGTAAAAAATGTAACAAACTTTTAGGGAACATTATTCAATTTCTAACATAACTTGATGGATCTAGAGGTGAAACAATAATATCTTATGGTGAAATTAATTTTGACATTAAATACACCTTCTAACATAACCTTATATTAACTACAATCATAACCCATACCACATTTTAACCATAACATAGGCCCTCTACTAACCGAATGAACCACACTTAGATATTGATGATGTTCATTTTAACAACTAGTTATTGTTAGGTAATAATGATTCTTACATTACCAAATGACACATAACGACCTCATGATACATTTCTAGGTATTTTTATCCATATATATGTTAAGGGGACCTAGGGACTCCTACTAGGTCATTACGTCTGTTATAGGTTGTAATAGGTATTCATATGTTTACTAGCACATAATAGGTATTGTCAGGTAATAATGAGTCTTACATTAACAAACAACACATTACTTGATCACTTATGTCAACTGCATTTTTCAATACGTTATCCATATATGTGTGTCTTAAGGGGACATAGGAGTCGTAATGGGTCATACTATTTTTTATAGTTTCTACTAAATCTTAATATGTATTATTAGGATATAATAAGTCTTATTAGGTAATTATGATTCTTACATTACCATATGACACATAACGACCTCATGATACATTTTTAGGTACCATATATATGTTAAGGGGACCTAGGGACTCCTACTAGGTCATTACGTCTGTTATAAGTTGTAATAGGTATTCATATGTTTACTAGAACATAATAGGTATTGTCAGGTAATAATGAGTCTTACATTACCAAACAACACATTACTTGATCACTTATGTCAACTACGTTTTTCAATACGTTATCCATACATGTGTGTCTTAAGGGACATAGGAGTCGTAATAGGTCATACTATTTTTTATAGGTTCTAATAAATCTTAATATGTATTATTAGGATATAATAGGTCTTATTAGGTAATGATGATTCTTGCATTACCAAATGACACATAATGACCTCATGATACATTTTTAGGTATTTTTATCCATATATATGTTAAGGGGACCTAGGGACTCCTACTAGGTCATTACGTCTGTTATAGGTTGTAATAGGTATTCATATGTTTACTAGCACATAATAGGTATTGTCAGGTAATAATGAGTCTTACATTACCAAACAACACATTACTTGATCACTTATGTCAATTGCATTTTTCAATATGTTATCCATACATGTGTGTCTTAAGGGGACATAGGAGCGTAATAGTTCATACTATTTTTTATAGGTTCTAATAAATCTTAATATGTATTATTAGGATATAATAGGTCTTATTCGGTAATGATGATTCTTACATTACCAAATGACACATAATGACCTCATGATACATTTTTATGTTTTTTTATCCATATATATGTTAAGGGGACCTAGGGACTCCTACTAGGTCATTACATCTGTTATAGGTTGTAATAGGTATTCATATGTTTACTAGCACATAATAGGTATTGTCAGGTAATAATGAGTCTTACATTACCAAACAACACATTACTTGATCACTTATGTCAACTGTGTTTTTCAATACATTATCCATACATGTGTGTCTTAAGGGGACATAGGAGTCGTAATAGGTCATACTATTTTTTATAGGTTCTAATAAATCTTAATATGTATTATTAGGATATAATAGGTCTTATTAGGTAATGATGATTCTTACATTACCAAATGACACATAACGACCTCATGATACATTTTTAGGTATTTTTATCCATATATATGTTAAGGGGACCTAGAGACTCCTACTAGGTCATTACGTCTGTTATAGGTTGTAATAGGTATTCATATTTTTACTAGCACATAATAGGTATTGTTAGGTAATAATGAGTCTTACATTACCAAACAACACATTACTTGATCACTTATATCAATTGCATTTTTCAATACGTCATCCATACATGTGTGTCTTAAGGGGACATAGGAGTCGTAATAGGTCATACTATTTTTTATAGGTTCTAATAAATCTTAATATGTATTATTAGGATATAATAGGTCTTATTAGGTAATGATGATTCTTACATTACCAAATGACACATAATGACCTCATGATAAATTTTTAGGTATTTTTATCCATATATATGTTAAGGGGACCTAGGGACTCCTACTAGGTGATTACATCTGTTATAGGTTGTAATAGGTATTCATATGTTTACTAGCACATAATAGGTATTGTCAGGTAATAATGAGTCTTACATTACCAAACAACACATTACTTGATCACTTATGTCAATTGCGTTTTTCAATACGTTATCCATACATGTGTGTCTTAAGGGGACATAGGAGTCATAATAGGACCTCATGATACATTTCTAGGTAGTTTTAGCCATATATATGTTAAGGGGACCTAGGGAATCCGACTAGGTCATTACGTCTGTTATAGGTTGTAATACGTATTCATATGTTTAAACTAGCACATAATAACTGACCTTACTATCAACCTTAATAAAACTATATCCCATTTACTTTATTAACATTCTTAACTCTAATTCAAACTACTAAATTAAGTCATGAGTTCTAAATTGTAAATTAACATTTGCTAACTAAACTCATTTACTTATCTAGTAACAAATTTTTCTATCCCTATGTCCTAACTCTCATCTACACTCCCCATAATCATCAAACAATTTACATCAAAATTTAGATTTTAGTCATATATTTTTTAATTGCATGTATGTACATGTGTGCACTTAGTTATCATTTAATCAAGAAATTTTATTTGATTTTTATTGCATATACATGTACATGTATGAATATTTATTTTTCACATTTGCATGAGCACGTTACAATGTACATTAGATATGATCTCTAAGATAATTTGTTTTAAAATACATATGTATGTTAAATGATTGTTCATTTAGCACCATACATTTAATGTTGTGTATTTATATGTGCATGTGTTTCAAATTAAATTTAACTTTTAATTATTTTAATTTAAATAGACTTGTATGTTTATATTTGTATATATATGCAAGTGCAGATCTCTAGATATTTATCACTGAGATTGTAGCTTCAAATTCATATTCTCATATTTATTTTCATATATACATTATGGCATCTAGTTCTGGGGATCCTACTCTTGCATCCTCAGGGGATGCCAGTGTTCGTGGTGGGGGTCAGAGTGCTGAGTCTGGTACAACACGTAGAGCGACCTCCACCCATGATAGACAGCAGTTATTTAGAGATACAGTGGCAAGATTATCTCATGTTATGCAGGTTTTGGATAGCTCACTTTCCTCTTCTACCACCCTCCCTAATAGGGAGAAGGTTATAGCGATGCGAGAGGAGTTATTTCGTATGATTCAGACAGTTGAATCATACAACCCTTTTGATGATATGAGCATTGACACATTTTATTCTTCTTTATCTCACAGTGTCACTGGCACTGTGAAGTACACATAGATTGATACTGAGGTTTCCACCGGCATGGTGAAAACCATGTTTCCATCTTATGCAAATCGTTGCAGAGTCAGAGACTACTCTATGACAAAGTGTACCGATCCACTCGTCACACCATTGATGTATCCTCATTGGTTGGCTACTCATCATAGATGGCCATAGAAGGATGAGTTCCCCCTATATTTCTGCAAACAATTGTTTGCAGAATTTCATTTACACTATGATGTTGACTATACAGATTATCCAGGGCATGTTGGGCAGGGTCAAGGGAGACTTTCTGATAGATTTAGACCCGTGGACACTCCTGCGCCCATTAACAAATGGGCAATGGAGGGTCCAAACCTTTTGGTTATGCCGAGAGGTCCACAGATGGCTACTGCAGGTGAGAGTGTTCCTGATGACACAATTAGGACATAGATTTTTTTGAGCATTGCCACCATCGCCACACAGTTACATGAGATTTCTTCTGATCGATGTAGTCGATATATGCTACAGTCTCGAGGTACCACTCCCACAGCTGCATCATCTAGCACACCCGTTGATGATGATTATGGAGTTGCAGACATACCTTCTCCTGTAGACATTTATGCAGTCTTAGAGGTGGATGCATTGCATCATTTGGCATCATATTTAGCATCTAATCTTTTAGATGCATATCGAGCATTATCTACACTCTTAGGGATTCCACTTCATGACATGAGCTCTCAGATTAGACATATTTTTTCACGTACAGCAGTCCCAGAGGATTCATAGAGGGAGGAGGACATTCCTGCACCTTCTACTACTCCTACTGCTACACAGGCCCAGGCTACAGCACCAGCCCCAGCTACTCAGGACCCTACAGCACCCCCCCCTACTCAGGATCTCAGTGGCACCATATAGCCTGGTCTATTTACTTCCATGCTTTCAGATCAGGGCCGCACTATTGACTTGGATGCTGATACTATTTTTTCATTACATGATTCAAATATCAGTCAGATCAGTAGAGCATTACATAATGCTATGGTAAATATCTCTATATTTTTAGATTTATTTTTATTATAGTAAATAATATGTCTATATGTTTAAATTAATGTATATGTGTGTGTTTGTGTATGTGTTATAGGGTTTGAGTGATAGTATGTTACATTTTGCTGATCTACAAACACCGACAGATCCTACACATCATGAGTCCCAAGTATGTTACAATTTATATATATATATATATATATATATATATATATATATATATATATATATATATATATATATATATATATATATATATATATATATATATATATATATATATATATATATATATATATATATATATATATATATATATATATATATATATATATATATATATATATATATATATATATATATATATATATATATTTGATTTATATGCATGTAGATCTTGATATAATTTGTCTGTACACATAATTAAATGGCTCACTTGTTATCATTTGACACAGGGTTCAGATGCAGCTGATAGACCCTTTTGGGGACAAGGCCCAGGATCAGGAGGGGGGATGTAGCTGATTAGATCATATGTGGCCTTTTATTTTATTACACACATGTTATGTCTAGATACATATTTATACGGACAGTTTGATGTTTTATATGTTATTTCCATATGCATACATTTTATATCCAGACACTTTGATGTCTTATATGTTATTTTCAGATACATGGTTTATATGGACACTTTGATGTTTTATATGTTATTTCTAGATACGTGTTTATATCATGGACACTAAATGATGTTTTATATATGTTATTTCCAGACATTTGATCTACATGATCTATTTTTATACATTTAATATGGTTACATTATATTCTCCAGATATATGCACATGTATGTTATTGATCTTTTAATGTAGACGTCTATTTTATTGATCTTTTGATGTCTCCATCTTTTATGTAACTTATGTGTGTTATGCACATGTTTCTATATGTTATTCATATTTTCAATAGTCAAGTTTACATGTATATGTATAGTTATTCATCTTAATGCCTTAATCTAAGTGTAATTAACTATATAATTTTAATGGTTGATGTACATAACAATATAACATATATTTAATGACATGTCTTAATTAACTATATAATTAACTATATTTAGTCTAATTATATTTAATGTAGATCATGTGTTAACTATATTTAATGACATGCCTTAGTTAACTATAATTAACTATATTAAATCTAATTATATTTAATACCTTAATAATTAAGTCTATTTAATGACTTAATTAGCTCTATTTTATGACATGCCTTAATTAACTATAATTAACTATATTTAACCTAATTAACTATAACTAACTATATTTAATCTAATTATATTTAATGTCTTACTAATTAACTCTATTTAATGATTTAATTAGTTACTCTATTTAATGACATGCCTTAATTAACTATATTTAACCTTTAAATTAACTATATTTAATCTAATTATATTTAATATCTTAATAATTAACTCTATTTAATGACTTAATTAACTCTATTTAATGACATACATTCTTAATTAACTATAATTAACAACATTTAATTAATAAAATATAATGTACATGTAATTATATGTAGCATAGTTCATATAACATATACATGTAATCTTAACATAACGATTATATACAAACATAAAGAATGTATCATATAAGAACATATAAAGATTATATGTACATACAAATACATACAAATACTAAAAAGGTTGTCTTAAGGGGAGGTCCTAAGAGACCTAGTCTTAAATGAGATATCCATGTCAAATTTAAATAAAAATAACAATACATGTCTAATTTTGCATATGCAAGATAAATGATCCAATGTACAAAAATTTATATAAAACAAATATCCTATCAATATTAAATATGAAAGTATAAGAGCTATACATGCATAACTCAACTAGAGCTCCAGAATAAGTACATAGGTAAACTAGAGCTCCACAAACAATGTATTGTTAGGATCCTCTCTACTTTTTATTATCTCTAGAAGTTTTTCATGTTCTTCAATAGGCAATTTCCACTTTTGATTTTCACAACGTCCTTTTCTTTGTACTGCTTCAAATTGTAATTTGGTTGCTATAACATGGTTACTATAGTGTAAAACTTTTTCTCCAGGCTTGTATTCAATAAATTCAATACCACTACCAATCACCCTTGTTTGTTGATAATATGTTCCTTCAATAACAACTGATCCAATTGGATATGACTGTTCATCAGCATCTATAGTTCCTTCTACCAACTTGTGTTTTGCTTTTGTGCATCTTAAAAGATAATAGTCCACATTTTTTGCATTATCTGGTAAGGCTTGAACTACAAAAATATCTCCTGCATGTATAAAAAGAGAAATATAAATTAATTTTAAAACAAATATACATGTATATTAATTTATATATATGTATATATGCACACAAACCTATCACAACTAAATCAGAAATGCGCTTATAATCAGCTGAATATACAGGATCATGAATGTCAATGTCAATGTCAACATCTTCAAAAGGAGGCTTTCTAACTATCTCCTTCAAATCCCAATGTGAAACATATCCATTCTCAATATTTTCACATGCACTCACTACATTGTCCTTAATGCAGTCATCACAAAAACATGTTTTCTCTCTTACTTTAAGTACTGGAGGTTTATGGTTTCCTGTAGTCATTACTTGATGTAAACTTCTAATTCCATGAATCGTTTGACAATTGTAAGGATTAGATCGATCTATATCTGTTACAAATACAAAAACTAATTGTCATATTTCAAAATAAATATTTAATTAAAAACTCAACTTGATTTGAAAAAGACATTAAAAATAAATATAACTTAGTTCACCTTTCACCTCCCAAAAGTAATGCTTATTGTATTCAGTATCTCAAGTAGCAAAATGAACTTTACACCATTCAACAATTTGATTTGCGCTCTCTATCCTATTCCCTGTATGTACATAAAATATGCATGTATATATAAAATTTAAAATATATGCTATTAGAGTATTAAGCATGTACATTTAAAAAATGCATATATTTACCTGCAAGTTCATGTTGTCGAAGCGCACGTTTTATACATGCTCCTGCTCCATCATGCTCCCCTTTTCTGTGTCCACTTTCAAAGAAATTCCATAAAAACTTAACATTGGTTCTAGCATGTTGCACTGCTAACCAATTAAATGCTTTTGCAGATTTGAATTGTCCTGTGAACGTGAAACATGATAAGTATCTACAATTATCCAAGTACATATATTAAATAGAAATAGACATGTCCAAATAAATACAAGTTAAAATAAAGTTAAATAAATGTGGAACTATTTCGTGTATACTAACTTGCACATCCATCAGACCAAATCCAGTGCTCTGAAACATTTATTCTACGATTTCTGAGATCTTTAGAGAACATTGCAAAAAAATGAGCCACATAACTCCTGTCATGAACTTTATCATCACTAATATAGAAATGAACCTCTTTGATGATGATGTGTTCATTTCCATCCAATCTTTCTATCTGATCCACCTCAAATTGTGCATGTCTATAGGTCACTTGCACAAATATTGCAACTTGTTCAGAATGATAATATTGGCTTTGGAGCTCTATATGAGGTGCAAATGTATAATTCTCAGAAAAATCTACAATTGAAAGTATACAACCAGGTGGAAAACAATTTTTGGAATCACGAAACTGTTTAGCTTGCCATCGTGCACCATGACAATGTTGGATATGTGGATATATCAATAGATGAAACTTGGCCATGAACTCATCATAATGCAATTCACTCTCCTTCAATACAATTTTTCTGGATTCATCCCCTCTATTATTTTGGTATGTCTCATATTCATATCTCATCCATGAAACTGGTGTGGATTCATTAATATTCTCAACTTGCATAATTTGAAAAAATTTGTGTAAATCTGCACAAACTTCACACTGATTTTTGATGCATTGCACTTTGAATTCATCTGAATCTTCTAATTTATCACATAATATGGACCTCACAAATTGTGGTGTACTGCTAGGGATGACCAAATTAGGATCAAGTATTGCCATAACTTTTTTAAATGATTGCAAGTGTAGACCAAATTCAACATGATTTCTACAACAACAAGTTTCTCGCATCTTATTTATGCATACAAACGAATGACGTAAACTCTCAAACATTCTCTGACATATTTTGACATTTGAAAATTCTTGTTTGAATGCTTCAAAAATTTCACTTTGAGCTATATCTATGAAATGTTTTGGATGTTCAATTTTGGCCCCTGTTTCTTGATCTTTAATTTGTATAGTATCATGCCTGTTGGAAGAAACATGAGAATGTGTGGTCCAAAATTCAATAACTTGTCTTTTAACTTCTTCAGAAATCTTGTCTTTTCGAGGAACTCTACAAATATTCACCCAGCTATTCTCAATGTTATCATCTAGCATATTTCTCCTATTGATGTATCTCTGGATAGTTCTTCTAGATATATGCAGTACATCAGAAATTGCACGTACCTGTTTGCTATGTGTCAATTTTCTACTAGATATAGTAGTCATCAATGCTCTACATGCATTACTCAAATCACCTCCTCGAGTTGTGTTGTCAATTTTGTTATAAGCATTTTGCAAATTTTCAACTATTGTTTTATTAATATTATGAGCATGGCTTTTCCTGTTATCAACACCCAACAACTCTAGGACAGGTCTCATATCTCTTCTCCTAAATAACTTGACAAATAATTGTGCCTATCCAAATATACTTTTATCCTTGAAATATTCATCCCACATGTTCTGACAATGGTTTTTGATAGTGTTATCATTTATCATATCTTTAGATGGAATTTGGTTAAAAAGTAGTTCTTCATCCAAATCCATCAAATTTTTTATGCTTTCTAATTTGTCTCTATCAATAGAACTGCCAATTTCTTCCTCTTCATTACTTTCATTTTCTTCATGAATCTCATCATGTTCAGGAATTTCAGTAGGTTGGTTTTGAGCATGTTTTGTATGGCCTTTCATTTTGTCATCTCTTTTTCTATCATATTTCCTTGATCTTTTCCTTTTACTACCCATTGAATAATTCAACCTATAGAAAAAAAAAAAAAAAAAAATAGATTTCACTAAATATCAGCTAATGGTTCAATAAATAATACATAAAAATAAAAATAATTAGAAGAGAAAAAAAGCACCTTCAAATTATTCGATCCTTTGCAATATTGATTAAATCTGCAAAACAGTTGTTGAAAATTGCTTCAAAATTAATTGTTTTTTGCAAATCTTCTTCCAATTTTTGTTGTCCCTATATATTTAATTATTTAAAAAAGATAAAACAATATTTTTTTATATCAAAAAGTCACACTAACTGCTAGCGATTTCTCAAGCCGACTGGGGGTTTCGGCCGGAACTATTTCGGCCAAAACAGTTACGGCCGAAACAGTTTCGGCCGTAACAGTCTATGTGGCAGCCAAACAAGCAAAAATCAGAACCTCTATAAACATCTCACTTTGAAGGCCAATTTGACCTACGAAATTGAAGTATTTTTTAAAAATAAAAATAAACTTTTGTAGTTCTCGGAGTCATGATTATGATTGTATAATTTTTTTAAAGTTTTGATTATGAATAATATGTTATAATTTAAAAATATTACAAGTAGGTATCTTAAGATTCAGGAAGATGTCTATTCAAAAATAGGAAAAAAATAGTAAATCATGTAAAAAATTTTTTTTTTTTTATGGTGGACTAAAGGAGAGAGTCTTCTTCAAGAATATGTAATTTTTTTTTAAAAATATATAGATTTGATGGAAAAAGTTTGACAGGAGAAAAAAACTATCTATTTCTGATAACTTTGACTTTGACCAGTTATAACTTCAAAAATATTAGCCGAATTTCAATTTTTCTTTTTCGGTGCACCAGGTATACATGTTAACTCTAACATATTCCAAAATCAAACCAAAATATGAACATTTTCATATATTTGTTTGACGGGAAAAAAACTCTATATTTTTAGTATTTTTTAAAAATTAAAAAATACACTTTAAAAATTCAAAAATAAATAAAATTTTCACTCAATTTTCTAAAAAAAAATTATAGACATAAACTTCATCCAATTTTACACATTTCATTGGTTTACATCATCTTCAAATTCTAAGCACAAATGCCACTTTTATTTTGTTAAAGTTGAAGACTTTAAATTCTGATATCACTTCTCCTTTATAAAAGGTGACACAGGTTTGTGCTTTTACCCAGACAAGATGAACCAGATTAATATAGTGACCTATAGATCGAAGAAGGATGGTTAAGAAATGGTCTACCAGAGATCAGCCAAGGATAAGGATAGCATAGTAAGAAAGCGATTATTTATCTAGTGGATATAAGTCTTTTATATAACAAACCATTTATATGCATAGTAAAAGAACTGAATATAGATTTGAGACATATTGATCACCTACAGTCTAATCATCTTCACAAGTATGCAACTTTTGTTTCACTATTTCATGCGGGTTTATTGAACTTTCTTTATGAGGTCATTTACAGATGGGATGTTCAAAGGTTGAGTTCCTATGGGTTGTCAATACTTTGACTATACTTTAAGTCAATGATTATCAATGTGGGAAAAAATGGAACTCGTTGTATTTTGAAGTACTAAGAAGATGGCCTTGCCCTTCCCCAGGAGTTTCAGAAATGGGAGACATTAGGTAAGAGAGTGAAAATGTTACTATCGCTTCAACGCACATGAGACAATTGGAAATGCAAATTTTGATGGTAATCATTTTGTGATAAGGGAGAGACTAGGGATGATCATTGTTACTGTCTCTTTAGTAGTGGATTTTTTTTTTCTCTTGAATTTGGTGGTGGGGGATCAATGGTAATTCTCCTTGGATATTCCTTCTTATGATGTTAGTGACAAGTGTTTCTCTTTGAAAACACTTGTACAATCTTTTTTAAATTATTAGATTAAAAAAAAAATTGTAAGTATTAAACATGATTAGCCTTTAGTTCCTAGAAGATCTTTATTTCCCCATCAATGCATTTAGAAAGTTAAGTTTTAAGAAGATCATAAAAAGAAAAAATTAGAGAAGCGATTTAAACATTTATATTGATTGGAAACATGTGAGTCTTGAGTTTCCTCTGCCTTTTAAAGAACGTTCCTTACCTAGCATACCTAATTCCACATTCCATAAGAGTGTCATTGCGCTAAAGATTTAGGAAACCAACTACTCTAAGATAAAGCTTTCGGGTCAATAATAATCTAACCTATTGAGGTACATAATACTTCTCAATTAAACTTGTGTTAATTCAGTATTAATTTTGTAATTAACTACAATTTCAGTATCTGTGTACAAGGGGTGACTAAGAAAACTATTTGAGGTTCAATTTGAAAATATATTTGTAAGGATCTCGACCAAGGTTCACAACTTCGATGATTAATACATTCATTCAAGCTAGAACCTCACTACAAAAAAATAATATATAAAAAAGGTAGTGAATAACGTCATGTCTAGACCCAAATCAACCAATGAAAGTCAAATCAGCATAATGTGGAACAACAATATATGCATTGAGTGGGTTGTCATAGAAAAGCTTCAGAATAAAATTCATGTCTAGAATTAAAAGACCTTAAAGAAAATTTATGCTTGTAACACAAATGGCCATTCAAAATTGAATATGATTACAATATGTGAAATAGCATTATGAGAACTTGTAATGCTCTTGTGAACATCGTGTTAATTCTTGTAAGAATCCCTAAGATTCTTGTTATACTCAAAATTTTGTTGAAATTGAATTAATTTTTATCCTGTCGCTTAATTGGCTTAGGGTGATATATGCTTCTTGGATGGAATAATGAGTTCATGATTAACTCTGTATTAAGATTCATAGCATCTTCTAGTTATTTGCAAAGGAAATTTATAAATTAAGCTAATGTCATATGGCTTGCTTAAGAAAGATGTCTGTGTTCTTATTGATGGGTACTAATGATTGTCCACATTTAGTTCTTCAATATCCTATTTGACAAGCTTTCCATAGACATTTCTTTGTCATACTAAGTATTTTTGAAAACATATTTGAGTAGAAGCACTATAGTAGATACTACATGATGTTTTAACAAATAAAGTAATGGGTTAAAGACTATTATTTCCAAGGTATTATGTCATAGTATTTTAATTGTAATGATCTTAGACTAATGATATTCTTGAAGGTAACTTTGACATGCAGCAAGAAAGACAACCTACAGCCAAGGCTATATTGTGCCTACAACCAAAGCCATAAATGCTCACAACCAAAGCCACTAGTGCATATAGCCAAAGCCATGGATGCCTATAGACAAAGTTACAAGTGTTTGCAGCCGAAGCCATGAGTACATGAAGTCGATGATCACAATTGTTTACAACTATTCACTAGAAACAACTTCTTTGCAGTTTTTGAGAAATACTAATAAAGAAAAAATAACATCTACTAGTTGGTAGACATAATGGCAACTCTCTAGCAATTGAATTTAATTTCATACATGCACATATCTAATTTAATGTCATACACAAACATATCTAATTTAACGTCATACATGAAAAAACATATAATATAAAATGATAACCAGTAATGTCATATACATTAACAAACACATAATATATTATGATAACCAATTAATGTCATACATCAAATATAGAATGTCATATGTACATCAAATGTATGTCGAACATGTCTCTCTGATGCCTATATATATACATGGGGAAGGAAACAACTCTCTCTCTCTCTCTCTCTCTCTCTCTCTCTCTATATATATATCTATATATATATATATATATATTTATATATATATATTTATATATATATATTTATATATATATTTATATATTTATATATTTATATGTATCGAATATCTCAACTACATCTTTTCCTTCCCACAAGGGGAAGGAAACAAGTCTCTCAAAGTCCTCTGCCATCGTGTGGAGGGAGACAATGGAGATGACGGGGCCCTCTTGATGCACTCACTTGACCTCTTGTTGAGGCTCTTCTCGAGGTCCAACTGATACAAAGAAAGTAGATATGAATCATTATTTATTATACGTTGAAATAAAATATATGTACACACAAAATCAATTATTTTCTTACCGCCAACAAATAGTCAATCTGTAAGTCCACCTCAAATGCTCGTGGACAATCAGGCGTGACAAGACCCTACAAAAATTCAATAAATATAATCACTTATAAATAACATTAGAAATTTTGAGATTAACTATTATAAACAACAACTAAAATGAAGAAAATTCTTTCATACCTCCGTCAGTGGCTGTGAGCTAGCCACAGCTACAGCCACTCCACTATCAACAGACTGTCACAGATGAGGAGGTGTGTCTGACATCATGAGTTGCATGTCATACAACACACGTTATATCTAACATGAAACATGGAATAAATATAATCAAATGAATTAAATTAACATGAAACAACTGTACCTATGTGAAGCTCGTATGATGTCTCTGCTCTATGTCTGTGGTAAAGGTTGAGGGTCCTGTGGAGAACTGATGCACATGCATAATTTTTTTTGTCAATCCTTAATATGATTACGTAATAAATATATGTATTAATTAAAATGATTAAATTGATACATACCTCAGGACTCGTTGAAGGGACAGAAAATGGGCCTGGAGGATCGCTGCTAGGCCCAGCAACACTTTGACCCTAAATTTTGAATAATGTCAATAAATGCTAATTAATTAATTATTCACTATACATATGAAATGTGATCAAATTAGTAATTTACTTGTGTGTCAATAGCAAATGTCTCGTTCAAGAACTCATCGGTGACAAGCCCATCATTCGCACCATCTTTGGCATGAGTGCCAAATGTGCATAGGGATCCGCATGAAGTGCACATGTGACCACGATGCATAGAAGGCTCCCCCTCAACTAATGGGCTCGTGGAATGGATGAGGGTCTATATCAAAGCATTAATGGTCCATAGAGTGCTGGCCTCTACATGTTCCTTCACAACTGAAGGAATAATCACATGCTCGTGTTGTGGATGGACCACAGGTGCCCCAACTACATTAGGGTCACGACGTGCTCCTGGCCTCTCAAATGATGACCCCCCACCTCTACCCTGGGAGTCTAACATATCAAAATAATTGGGGAACTCCCCAAGGACAAACTCACAATATAATTTCTTCAAAAAATACATGGGGACCTCGTGACTGTTGCAAGGAGGGGCATCCAAAACCATCCACCATCTATCCCAAAAATTATTTCTAATAGCATCATGTATGCACCAATGGATGGGGAATTGTTTAGTACCCTCTCTAACAGTATTTGGCTCACCAGATTTTCTAAATAATGCATATATACTACCTTTTGATATTTCTTTTTTTTTAACATCTTCATATGACAATTTATTTGCAGAAAATCTTTTTTGTTCATCCCTCTTAGCCTGCCAAATATCTAACTGACCACTAACTAAGGCTATCTGAGTGTTAATGGATTCGAGGGATGCTGCCAATTGAGCCCTCATTGGATTGGTTTGTCCAGATTCTTTCAACCGAGCAATGAGTCTTTCTAATTCAGTTTTGCCTCTTTGTATTTCATTTCTTATATTTTCTTGTGTGCCTGGCAGAGGTCTTGCAATTGGTTCGGGTTGTGGAATTTTTTGTTCTTCTTGAGGAGGGTTTTGATTTTGAGCTTCTTGAGGGTTTTGTGGATTTTCTAGTTGATTATGGACATTTCCTGATAAAAAATCAATTGAAATCCAACTAAATAAACAAATCTAAATGAAATTTGTAAAAACCCTACAAAAGAATATCAAAAACCACACTAATACATTTGGTACCAAATTGCAACGACACTGCCATTGCAATTTGGTACCAAATGTATTAGTGCCAATAAAAAAATATGGAAAACATATTAAACAATGCAAAGTTAAGTTTATTTCACTTACCTTGTCATCGTGGGTGTGCTCGTTGTCTTGGATTTCTTGGCATTTTGGCAAATGGTGGTGAATTTTTGCTGTCAAACCCACATATGCACCGTTGGAGAGCCAAAAAATAAAATGAAAATGATGGGCCGCGGGTCTACAGCCCATCATATAAATTTTTGGACATCAGAATAGCACATACGCACTATAGCGCGTACGCACTATGGCTTGGGTGACCCAAGCCATAGCGCATACGCGCTATTGAAAATTAGAAAAAAAAAAACTTGTCATCTTTTTGGCACCACAACTCAGTGCATATGCTTGCATAGGGGGATAAATGCAAGAAGTTGAGAACCAAAACTACGAAAGTCCTTGAGGAAAAAACATTGTTTCTAGAAACAAGTACCTATTTATTAAAAAATGGGTACCCACTTTAGGCTTAGGGGTCGGATCCTAAATTCAAAAAATGAGTATCCATTTTTTTCAAAATAGGTACCCATTTCAAAACATGTACTCGTTATTTTCAAAATGAGTACCCATTTCTAAAAAAATCAAAAAAATAATTTTTGGCACTTGAAAGCTCATTTTTACCTACTTTTAAAAATGGGTACCCATTTTGAAATTTGTACCCATTTCTTAAAATTTGAATTTCACATGCCATGGTTGCATTCCTTGGGATAGGTTTGGTAGGACCAAGCCTATGCTTGTTCCAAAAAATTTGGCTAAGGCATAGGAACATGAAATTTTTGCCTTGTCCTAATTTTTTGGAGAACTTTCCAAATGAATTTTTTGACAAAACAAAAACCCATTATAGTACTCTATGTTTAGTTCCTAAAAATGTAAACTTTATAGTAATATGAATTAAATTAGTATTTTTAAAAAAATTGTCAAGCCAAATTAGTACCTAAACTTCAAATTGTATGGTTAACTAAAATTTTAATAACTATTATGATTTTATATTTATTTGAAAAATGAATTATATGTCATCAATCTACATAGAATGTATTTCAATATTATAATAAAAAATGAAATAAAGGTGAAGTTCTCATCAAATTATGGTGGTCACACACTAGAGATTTTCAAAATCCTCTTTAGGTCAAATACAAATTAATGAAAAAAAAAATTTAATAAAAAAAAATTCTCATCAATCTTTGGTGTGCTATGTATGTTTTCCCAAAAGGAATTACAAAAATTAATCTTTTGCTCCAAAAAAGGGTGTCTGTACATATGTGTGGAATGATCCTGAAACAAGAATTTTGAAAGCAAGTAATAGACCTCAATATCCCTGTAATAGACCTCAATATATTTCCTATCAAAGAGAGTAATCAACCTAGATCTGAAAGTCTCATAAGATGTAATGAGACCATAATCTTGGGTAACCAACTCGTAATACCACCAATCATATGTCGCTTCCTCTAAGTGCATCATAGAAAATTTGATGGCTTCTATCTCTTACCTAGGTTTAAGTGTTAGGTAAGTATCTAGTTTGTGAATCCAAGCTCTCACAGATTTCTTACTACTACCATCAAAAGTAGGGAGAGAGTTTGTTCATTGCATGCTTTAAGTCTTTGTTTGGTGCTCTAGGTCTCCTATCCTACTGTTGTTTATCTAACTCCCTTTTCTAATTTAGATATTGGACAACATTTTTTAATTGGATCAGGCAAAAAATCCCATTTATCATACATTTCCATAACATTATCTGGTAGTAAGTTTGGTGCCACTCATGGTGCCACCTCTTCTTCTGCATTAAAAATTGGCATTAAAGGCCTATCAGTGTTTCATGTGGGAGCCTTAATAGCTTGGGGTGATCCCGCTACATTATTACCACCACTGTGATGGCTTAGAGCTCTCCTATTAATAGGGACTAATTTTTCTATATTAGTTGCAAGTCACTGAAGAGCATCAGCTATGTTATTCTACCCATCTCTAATAGCGTGCAATGTTTCCCTTATTTCTTGATCCAGTTTAGCTTCATTATGTGCATTTGAATATTATTTTTCTATTCTGCTTATTGAATCTGATCAACCTATTTAACCTATTCACATCTTCCAAAAATCAACTCCTTGTCCACCGAATAACTATCCTCAATGTCAATCTGTTATGAAGACTACTTGTTTTGGTTGGATGTGACTAAAATTATAAGGTTTCTTCCTCATACCCCATTTTCATTTTATTTCTTATTTATCCCACAAGATGATAGGACCTATAGCTCTGATGCCACTAAAATGTCCTTTGTTAGATTTGATTAGAAATTTTACACTTGAACTACAAGAATTTTGTCAAACAATTGTCTAGTAATCAAACTCTTAAGTAATATTACCAACATAAATGTTATGAAACAACTAACTTTAACTTATGAGGTCAAGTTCAAGATGATATTATGAATAAAACACAATATCACAACAATAGTCTATGACCAGACTAATAAAATGACACCATTTATACACACATGAATGATAAGTTTCTGAGTTTAGACATTAAAGAATACACGATGCTTGTGTTACGAATGGACAATAAGTATACAGACCTATTAATAGTGTGAGAGACATTATGGATGATTGAATATGTTGGAATGTTCTCCCTGAGTTCACATCCAATTGTCTATAATAGTTGTTGTGTTGTTGATTGAGATATGCTCACTCCAATGGTAGTTAGTCTCTTCTATTCTCCCACTAGTGTTCACAGTGGCTTAAGTGCCTAGATGTGTATGCCTATGAAATGAAGATATTATCTCTTAGTGCTACATTACTACACTTGACTCCCTACCAGTATTAATGTATGAATGTTGCTATAGATAACTCTAGTTTGAAAGCTACTACTTCTTATGGCACGACTGTTGCTTCTGGGTGATATAATTTCATGTAGGAATCTATTATGAATTGAGTCAACCACTGTCTAGTCCTCTTAACCACTATATAATAAGTCCAAAAATATGATGCTAAACAATGCAATCACTACCAACTAGAATGGTAATGTACTCATGTAGGATATTATATCACTGCCAAGAAATGACCATTCTTCCTTTTTAACCATTCAAACTTAAACACCCATAATAACTTGTATGTGTTACTTTTTTAAAGTCTTTAAACACCAGAATCTTCCTTGTTATTGTATTCCCAATACTTAAAGATCTTAATTAATCAACTTGGAATCATAACTCTAAAGTGCAAATGGTGAGAGGCTAGGTTTGTGTCTAGTCTCACTCTTTTTTCTTAAAGAATTTCATCCTTAGGAAATACCCAATCACATTTAAGAAACCTTTAGGATTTGTGAGAATAACATGTAATTTTTGGTATTAATCCAAAGGAAAAAGCTTTCTTAAATTACCTTGAAGTGTGGGGAGATGCAAACATCTTAGCAATGTGGGATAAAAGACTATTTTGTCTTTTAGTCACTTAAGTCATTTTGTCCTAAAGTGACTTTAAATAATAAACTACTTTATAATTCAATGTAATAAAATAAAGTGACTAAAACCTTAGGATTTCCCACTTAAGTCTCCTCAACTGAAACCCAAATCCTGTGACTAGTTGGCATCCTAAATCATATGTCGTTAGCCTATTCAGATGGAAATATAGACCAAATAGGTGCCATTAAGGCTAGCATGGAGATGGGGACATTGCAATGAGCAACCTAGTTTCCCCCCTAAACAAAAATAAAGATTTTGATTCTCAAAAAAAAAAATATTGAGAATGATGATGAACCAAGGGAAGCCATAAGATTGGTTGACTATGATGAATTCAACCATGATGTGCTCATCTCCCTTTGCTCCACATTCTGGGTGATAAAGACTTCAATGCGAAACTCAAAGAAAATGACACCAAAAACCTAGTTGTAGACCCTCCCCATGGTGTATTGGAGGCTACTAAAGCCATTTCTTTGTATTCCTTTAGGCTAGAGAAATGGTCCTTCCACTCTATTAAAGTACCGAGCCTCAAATGCAAGGCTTTAGAGGGGAAAATTTTAGAATTAGAGATCAAAAGTGGAAAAAAAGAAAATAGGAAAGAGGACTAAGGGAATCAGGAGGCCTTAGAAAATATAAGAAATAAAACTATCCATATGGAGAAGAGTAAAAAGGAAATTCTTACTAAATGTCAAGGTTTATTGAACTCTTCAGTGGATTGCTTGAACAAGGTTCTCAATGTCATAAATAAGGGTAAGGAAATCAACCTAGTGCTACATTTGGAGGAATAGGAAAAGAATGACAAAGAGGCTAGACCAAGAAAAAGGATGTGCTCCAACATGAACAAGAAATAGAAGGAGGAGGTATAGATTGACCAAAGTGATGTAAAGAAGGTCAAAGAACATATTAAAGAGATTCAATAGGAGCTAAAAGATAAGGTCAAAGACCTAGCCTAGGTAGCCTCTTTTTGTGTTGGTTTCATTTTGTCTTGTTGTTGTAGCTAGGTAGTTTTCTAATCTTTTATCATTTTGTTTTAAGTGCTAGTTTTTTCTATGTTAGGCTAGTTGTAGCTTTGGGTGTGTCCAATGATCATAAAACTATTTTGTTTTTGTAATGTCCCCACTTTAGCAGTTATCTGGTTGTGTGGCCATTAACCTTTTATTTTATTTTATTTTATTTATCCCACATTGCTTGTGAAAAGTGGTCGACCCTATGAAGTAGAAATAAAAGGAGAGCTTTTGGCTATTGTTAGGCAAGGTTGAATATGAGAAGATATTGGATGCATGAGTTACAGATCTGTTCTTGGCATTAGAGGATGTCTATCCTCTCTTGCGACATTCTAGATGTCATTCTCTTGAGATTTGGCCTTTGGAATTCATTTCTATTAGTTTCATTAATAGGCAACTTGGGCACATTTCTAGCTATAGGTCGATTGGGTGTTTGCTCATACCATTCCTACTTCTTGTCCAATACTTATGCCATTGTGAAGGGATGATTTTATGAGGGTCTTGAACTGATTAAAGGTAGTTTTTATTATAGTACCACAATTATATTACTGTACCAGCAAGGTGGGATATCAATACTAGAATATCATGCTATAATGTTGGAGAAATTAGTGAGTTGAAAAGTTTTCTATGTATTTGATTTTATTAGTTTTAAAATTAATGTTATTTCAATTGTAGTTCAATCTTCAGTTTTGCATAAATTCTTTCTTGTTCATGTTATGTGGTTTCAAAATCTATACAAAAATATTAAAATCTATATTAGTAGTTGGTTCAATTTTTGGGCATTTCTAGGGCACCCATTACAGTGGTATCAAAGCTATAAGTCCTAGCATCCTATGGGGTAGGAAAATTATATTATTGTCAAATTTGTTGTTACATTTGGAGAGACCAACACTCTAGCATTTTCTAGACATGGATAGACATAGGAGGACTGGTAGTTCTAGAAGTCAGTGGAGTAATGAAAAAGTTAGTGAGAAGATGAATGCTTTGAGAGAGAGTATGGAGAAAATTAAGCTTCCTCAATAGAGATTGATAGAGAGCTTTTCAAATCTAGAGACAATTGAAAGGGTAGCAAGGTATATGGTTTCTACCTTTAGAAGGTTAACATTGAGGTTGTAAGAAAGGAAGCTTGAGTTTTCCCTGATAGGAGTCCCTGATGCAAATGTACCTATATTTAGTATGACACCTACTAGTCCTATTTGCAATGTTGACAATGGACTTATTTCACAGGGACATGTAGTTGTGTCAGTGGCAATAGAGGATAATGGCACCAAGCTTTAGTAGGTTGAGACTCCTAGAGCTCTTGCTACAATTAGTGTAGAGATAGTCGATGCAGTTCGTACCACTAATACTTTCAGCTCTCTCGAGGACAAGATTATTATTGGAGATTCGTATGTGAGATCTCATGGTGTTGCTACAGTGCTAGAGGTAGTTGTTTTCTTAGGTGGGATTGAGACACGTATAGAGCCACCCAGCTATGATGTTGCTGATGTGGGTGTTTTAGAGGAGTTAGTAGTTGTGGGTTTATGCTCTAGTATTATTGATTCACAATCTAGCATTGAGTCATGTTTGTAGAGTCAGGAGTCCACATATGAGGCTTTGTCAGGGGATGGTGATGTAGCAATAGTGGCATTAGGAGAATGCAAGGATACTGGACCATATCAGTAGCCACTTTTGTGTTAGTTAAACCATCCAATGAGGAGTTTAATAGTATGAATGCAGTTGTTGATGTGTGTTCTAATGATGGTGCACATGTTGATGATTATGATTTTTCATCAACTATAGATTCAGTTTAGTTTTTTTTTGTAGCAGTTAGTGTTGTTCCTATGTCTATATATTTTGATGTGGCTACACCTATTGTTGATACAATTGGCATGAGTACATGTAGTTCATTTGTAGCTACATCTTTTTCAATGTATGTTGGTGATGATCAAGATTCTAGTCTAATATATATTATGTGGGTGGATACAGGGAAGAAGTTTCATAGATCTTCTACGGAGTTGCCTTCTGGTGACATTCTAACTTCTGCATCACCAAAACAAGTTTTGGGTGCTAGGCTGTAGGATATGTGGTTGGTCCTAATGATGTTGGTTTGCAGTTGGTTTAATGTCCACAAGAATGTCACATACTACTCCATTTGGGATCTAGGTGGAGGTTGGAGTTCATTGTGTTGCTAGATTGCTTGAGGACAAGCAATTTCAAGGGGGGCAGGTTGTAATATCCCCACTTTAGTAGTTGTTTGGTTGTGTGACTCTTAGCCTTTTATTTTATTTTATTTTATTTACCTCACATTTCTTGTGAAAAGTGGTCAACCCTATGAAGTAGGAATAAAAGGAGAGCTTGTGACTATTGTTAGGCAAGTTTGAATATGAGAAGAAATTGGATACATGAGTTACAAATCTGTTCTTGGTATTAGAGGACATCTATCCTCTCTTGTGACATTCTAGATGTCATTCCCTTGGGGTTTGACCTTTGGAATTCATTTCTATTAGCTTCATTAATAGGTAGCTTGGGCACATTTCTAACTACAGGCGGACTGGGTGTTTGCTCATATCATTCCCACTTCTTGTCTGATACTTATGCCATTGTGAAGGGATGATTTTATGAGGGTCTTGGACTGATTGAAGGTAGTTTTTATTGTAGCAACATTGTAGCATGTCACTAATCATATTACTGTAGCAATAAGATGGGAAGTCAATACTGGAATATCATGCTATAATGTTGGAGTAACTAGTGAATTGAGAAGTTTGCTATGTATTTGATTTTATTACTTTGAAAACTAATATTATTTCAACAGTAGTTCAATCTTCAATTTTGGATAAATTCTTTCTTGTTCCTATTATGTGGTTTCAAAATCTATGCAAAAACATTAAAATCTTTATTAGCAGTTGGTTCAATTCTTGGGCATTTCCAAGGTGCCCATTACAATTTTGGGACTTAATGCTTTCTTTCTTTTATATAATTTTTGGAGTTTCAAGTCCCCTATAGAAAGAAAACTTGTTTTAGCCTTAATAAAAAATATAATTTTGGTCATTTTATTTATTTTCAATTAATTAAAAATATCAAACTTATAGAATACCATTTAATACTTTAAAAATATACTTTTACAAACATCAAAAATATCCTTTAATCTTTTCTTCTGTAGAAAAGCTTTTTCAAACATTACACATATTGTTTCCTTAATTAAATAAAAATATAATTATAAAATTAATATATATGATGATGTATTTTTATAATGAGTCACTTATAAATAAAATTTGAAAACTTTAGAAAGAAATTCTTACATTTCGAATGGGATCATTTTTGTAGATATAAAACAATAAAAATCCAATCCCTAAACAAAAGAATGATATTGTATACATCCCAAGGGCTCATTTGAAGTCATAAAAGCATTATAAAAATAGACCTCTTTATGACAAAGAGAGCATATCTTTACTTGTCATCTTAGTGTCGTGAATGCTTAAACATCACACACTAAAGCTTGATTCTTAAGAAAAAACTGTTAAATAGTCAAAGTTGACTTATATTTTCAAGTTGAATATTTTCCTTGATGTATGATGTTTAAGGGTGTGCAGTGGATGTATAGAGAATGATTGTTAGTATTTTCATGGAATAGAAACTAGAGCTAGTTTACTACCGAGCCAAGGAAGCAAGGGACCCAACCAATGGGGCATTAATGTAAGTAGCCGGTTCAGAATGAGAATAGTCAGAACGCTCATCCTTGAATTGGTCATTCTTATCAGGCCCTCCCACAACTGCTCCAACTAGAATGTTTGGATTAAGCGAGGTGCCGTATAACCCCAAGTTGAAACCATCGTTGCATGATATGGTTTTTGGGTGGGCATAAATTGAAGGCAACGATGACCCTCGGTGATGAATATGTTGTGGAAACTTTGCACCGTACCCCACCATGTATGACATTCCTAGGGGATTCTCCCCTAACATGTAATCCACCTGAGCCCACACAAAAAAACAAGAAAATAAAAATTTGAAATGGTTTAAACTTAGATTTTTTCTACGATTTAAAGCAGAAATATTGATTATTTACCTGTCCTTTTGCAATGGAGCGTAAGTTTAGAGGGGTTTGATACGGTATCAGCGCATCTCAGTACTTGCTTGGAAGTTCTCGAGTATTTGGCGTAGGTGAAGAGCAAGAAGGTCGTTGAGGTAACATATTGTAAATTAGATTGATCGCTCGGACCGTTGAACAAAAGGCCACCTGCATATTGTTGATATATCAAGAACTTGGGTTTTAGCATATGTAAAAGTATAACAACGAGTTTGTTCAGTTCTAACGATTTAAGAGATGACAAGAGCTTATTTCATCAAATAGTAAATTAGGTCAAATTAGCTCATAATGAATAATTTATAATTGTCTTATCAAAGAGAAATCTTAACAGAAATTATAACTCAGTGCGACCTGATGAGTATCGCGCTGTAGACGTTCCAGGCAACAAGGAATATATAAAGTTGTTAGCGAGGCCTTGATACTCAGCAAGAATCTTCACTTTGTTTAGCAGAAGCTCCTGCAAAGAACAGGAGTATAAAGATATTGAATGAGTTGTAGCGTAGAAAAAGGGCACTAGATTTTATGATTGTAAATGACGTACCCGAGCCAAAAGAATTCTTGTGCATAGATGTTTGTGATCCCAGCTTAGTACATTGACGTTATCAAGATAACCCAGAGCGGGGCCAACCACGTAGCACCCCATAGCAGCTCGTCCTGACAGAAACAAATGTATATGTTACATGTCAGGAGGCTATTGAAATTGAATTACATTTATAGATAATTATACTTACGCGGTAACCAGAGTAGGAGCAATAAAATGGGCAGACTGCAGAGGCGAGGGAGTCAATATATGCTCCTCTATGCTCATCCGCAAAAGAAAACACCCAATAATCATCACCATAAGGAAGAATGTGAGCGTGGACTTGAGTTTAAATATTTGTTTAGGTGGTTTATTTTGAATTGTGCTGAAGAAGGAAATAAGTTTGAAGAGAAGAGGAAGAGGTAAAGAAGAGTAGAGGGAGGTTTTGAGAGATAGAGAGAGATGGATATATATATATATATATGTATATATGAGTGTGTTTGTATGTTTATATATATGTATGAAGGAAGAGAAAGAAGAGAAATAAAGAAGTGAGGGAAACAAATAGTAAAAGAGTCTAAAAATAGAAATAAGATAAAGATCAAACATTCTCAAAATTGGATAGACATAAAATTAAGGCTCTAGCTATCTTCCATTCAAAATGCTCTAGATGCAACAAAAAAAACAATCAAAATTTTTTTCTTCTAAATTTGAAAACCACAACATTGTGTGAGCATCCCCTAGATCTAATGAGTGCTAAGTGTTCCATTTATTCTCATGAAAAATAGATTCATGTTGAATAACTATTCATGAAATATGGGTCAGTGAGTTTAACTCAAAAACTACACAAATAAATCCTAATAGCAATCTCTTACTTATCAACACTGTGATGTTTTTCCAATTTTTTCCAATTTCAGAACATAAAATCATTTTCAATTTTTTTCTATTTCAGAACATAAAATATACAAATCATGAATAACAAATGGCCAAAATTTGAAGAAAATGAATATCCATTTAACTAAGGTGACCTCACCCGCATGGCGGTTTGGAGGAGGAGCTAAGAATAGGGGCGGTCAATTGACTTGAAAACCATGGAGGCGGCAGCAAGAGCCGCAGCGGTTTCCGAAGCAACATCAGAGCCCAGATTCTGACACTACAACATGGAGGGGGTATAAAGACATTTGTTACGACAATTCCTTAATCAATTGTCTCTATCTGAGACAATACAAAAGTTATGTATCGTCTCACATCTTGTCTTTAACCGAGTGTCTTAAAAATTGTCGTAAAGTATTGTCTCTATAAGACAATATGAATGAAAAGTAATTTCATCTCTATAGAGACAATTTACTTCAATCCCAACTATTGTCTCCAAAGGGACAATACATATTTACATCCGACTATTGTCTCTAAGAGACATTATTAAACGAATCTATTAAAAATATTTTTTTCTTACAATCTCTACATCTATTGTTTAATAATAGAAATATTAACTATAATTATTTTCAATAGTTCTTACAAGATAGTCAACAATGTACCATAACAAACTTAATTCACAAGAAAAATTCGTATTAATTTATTTATTTCCAATGCTTTTCTTACAAAATGATGTGGAGATGCTCCACCACAACCAATAAAGTACATCATGGATATTAAATATCCACCGCAATGACTTCCCTTAACTCTATAGCCTCATAGTGAAGTGCCTAAACTAACCCAAACACCTTCATATTACACGACCAACAAGTTTAATGGTGTAGTACAAAAGATCCTTGCTGTAAATACACATTTTTATGAAGAAAATGATAAGGAGATTTCTTCTTTAGATTTTTGGAGTGATATGTCACTCTTTTTATAAGCTCATGAGATCTGAAAATTCTTGCACTTTTACTGCAATCTAATTGGCACGGTCCCTAATGACATGAATGTCCATCTCAGTGAGGTCTATGGCCTGCAAGTCATAGTGAACACCATCAAGCTCCCTTCTAAGTCTGTCTTTGGAGGTAGTATAAAACATCTTTTCCCAAATACAGGATGCAGCTGGAGACCTAATGATATCATTAAAACATTCATCACATTTAGATGTTGGAAGATAGACATAAATGTGCAATGTGTATAGTTTAATTGATAACAACAAACAAAGTAGATATACAACAGAGTAAAAAACTGTGATTAAAGCCATGGTGCAACCTCAAATGTTTCCTAACTTAATGAAATTTGATTAGAGGGGAAAATATTCCCATCCATTTGAGCAGAAATTTTAACACCATATAATTCAATACTCAACTTAATTTGGATATTGAAAATTATTGTTTCAAATACCAAATGGTGCACCATATTTATGTATGAATCACATATACATAAGCAAAATGAATGAAATGCAACAGAACTAACATGGCAATGAAGAATATCTTTCTCTTCTGGCAGTTGTGGTAATGTGCCCCATGGTTATTATTCTTATTCCATACTATCCTTATGTAGGTAAAATGAAGGGCAAATCCTATAGCTTTAAATTGTTCATCTTCACAACAAATGTTCCAACTTTTATTATAACATACCCATCCAATTTCAAGTATGTGGATGCACACTACCTGCCATTCCATATTAAAAAATGCACTAATATTCAAAGCCAGTAGTATGTCAATGAGTGGGATGAATATACATTGTGTTTTACTTACCTTGCAAGCAATAGTTGCCTAACTTTGATGGTTGCTTATGCATTCCATTAGACCTGAAAAAATAACTATAAAAGAAACTCATCAGATTGTAGTCACTTATAATATTTAGCCTTGTAGAACAACAAAATAGAAAAAATTGTAGAATGCATTATTTGATTTAACACCGATGGAGGGAGATTTTTCATCAAAAATAGAGGCTCGTGGAATTCTTGCATTTTCATAATCTTCAAAGGCACTCCTGATCATATCTAAGATTTCAAAAAATAAATCCAGAATGTTTACTTTATTATGTAATTAGCATACTTAAACCATGTCATTTTACCTCCTACATGACTTATGAGATGTGCAATGATTAGAAGTTTAATAGGATTGTGCATATCATGTGTGGATTCAAGATGTTGTTTGTAAGACAATAGACAGGCATATTTAAAACAGACAACTTTAATATATTCATGTTTCCATATTTAATCATATATAATGATTAAAAAGACTCTGTTGCTCTTATTGGTCTCCTTGAACTTAACTGAATATTTTGTGCATCTGGTGTTATTTTGAGTAATTTATTGTGCTCCATTCTTAATTTTAACTAACCTTCATATCTGAGCATTATCAACAGTATTGCTCCATATGTAGATGATCGTACTAATCATAGCAAAGATGGATTATTATGGTGATTTACACTAAGTTCAAGATGTACAGTTCAGATCGATGGGCAGTTACCTAATCAGAATCAAAGTTAAAAACATAGTGAGAAACCTAGATATGGGCTCAGTACACACCAGCTGTCCACGATGTTGATCTGGATGCTGATAACTGCAAGGTGCTAATGAACATTAAGTAGTAGAGCCCTGAGAGCCCTGATATTACCCAGGGTGTGCACAAACATCTTACCAAGAGGCCCAAGGAAAGTGGAGCTTGTGACTAGGGTCACATGTTTGGCTATGCAACTGATCAAATGCCCAAGCTCATGCCTCTCACTCATATCTTGGCCACCAAGTTGAGTGCCAAGCTGACAGAGGTCAAACAGTACGGTACTTACCCTTGGTTGACGCATGATGGTAAGACCCAGGTCACCATGGAGTACATAAAGAAAGGAGGTGTCATGGTTCTTGAATGTTGAGCACACCGTTCTTATCTCCACTCAGCATGACAAAACTGTCACCAATGACTAGATTGTGGCAGATCTCAAGGAGCATGTTATTAAACAAGTGATCCCAGATAAGTACCTGGATGAGAACACTATCTTCCACTTGAATCCATCAGGAAAGTTTCTAATAGAACCCCATTCAGTGATAGATATGGAGGTTGGGGAGCTCATGGAGGAGGGGCATTCTCGGGAAATGATCTAACCAAGGTGGATTTTAGTGGAGCATATATAATCAGACAGGCTGGCAAAATTTTTGTGGCCACTGGGCTTGCAAGACGATGCATCATGCAAGTTTTATATGGCATTGTGGTGTCATAGACTATATTTGTGGACACACAGAGAACTGGAAAGATCCATAACAAGGAAATCCTCATCGTACTTGAGGAGACCATTGATTTCAGGCCTGGCGTGATTGCAATCAACTTCGATTTGAAGAGGGGAAGAGATCAGAGGTTCCAAAAGATTTCTGCCTATGGCCAATTTGGAAGAGATGACCAGGATTTCAATTGGGAAATTGTAATGGCCCTCAAGGGTGATGGAGCCCAAATTTTTTGCCTCTATTTGAGAGATAATATTGGAGACTTGATGAAGTATTAAGGATGTCAAGGGCATTCATGATATTGTTGATCTTCATCATTGATGTCAACAGTAAGACGGCAAAGCATATTGATGAATTTATATAAAAAAAATATGATTGTGTACTTAATGTATTACATAGATACCAATAACTTCACGATCACATCCTAGTCAGTTGTATCTCAAGATTGAGGGAGTAATATAATCTACATGCATATCAGAGAATGAAACTGGAAACTTAGAAATAGGAAAGTTTATATGCTTTACCTCATACTCTACCCTCATACTCTATTGTGAGTGGACATGGAGTTTGTGACTACTTTTTTCTGTGTAAGTACATGAAAATAAGAGGCTTCAAAAGATAATAGGTATATTATTATCAGGCATCATGTGGAACAGTGATTTGAAACATTTGAATAAAAACTAAGGAACACTGGTTGAAAATATATACAATATCAGAAAAACATAAATAGAAATTAATGGTAAGTAATAGTTTGTTTAAAGATTTAATACAGAGGCTCATCTATTGTGACTTGTGAGCAATCATCAAAGTAATGATATGCAGTGACGATGAAAAGATGCTATGAAGTTTAATTAATGACAGAATAAAGAATGTACCAATGACAAATCCTATGATATGGAGGCATCAAAGATAATAATACTCGTGAGGAACAATTCTAGCAGCCTAATGTCCTTTGTTTTTTCTCCAACATTAAGGTCACAACGCATGCTCTACAAATGAATAAAAATTATATATAGAAGTTGGGTATATTTCTATTGAAGGTGGTGAATGGGATATCTCAGAGCATCTCATTCAATGATTTAAGCTACTCTAACCACCTCTCTGTCATATTCCAAATTCAAAGATAAGACATGATCATATAATATGAGATTGAAAGGAAGAAATTTTGATAGAGAAGGTATGATATCAATCGGGAACAAGGATGGGAGATTATGTGTGAAGTGGGTAATTAAAGATATGTCTAAAAGTTTCACAACCCATGTTATATAAATTGTGTGCCAAGATAAATCAAATGTGGCATGTATATGTAGGGAATGGGTGGTCATTGGTTGATAAACTTGAATTTGATACATGAACGCTTCATGCATTCACAGTGTCACTAGAGGAAAAAAAAATTGGGCTTCTTCAAGAAGTTTAAACAAATCTGATTATTGTCTTCCTATACAATATAAGACCACATGACTGGCACCAATATGATATTTTCATGATTTTTCTATAAGGAAACAAAATTTTATAGTTGGAAGATAGTACTGTCATCCAGATTAGGTGGCCTCAACTTTATGGGTTCATCAAAATCCTCCCATCCCCTAATTGGTTGAACTCAGTCAATTTCAGGTTAGGGTGTTTGAAGATTTCAACTCCTTCCTAGATTGCATCTTCTAGTGGTAGTCCCTTACACTTGATTAAGTATTTAGGAATAGCTTTACTATGCTTTCTCTTTACCCTTACATCCAAAACGGATTCAAGTATCAATTTTCCTTCAGAAACTAGTGAAGGGAGTTCGTTGGATAGGTTGATCTATTGTGAAAGAGCTTTTTTTAAGTGTGAAACATGGAAAATATAGTGATTGCTATTGTCGGGAGGTAATTCTAGTTCATAAGCAACTTGTACCACTTTTTTAATCACTTGGTAAGTGCAATAGGAATATGGTGTAAGCCTCTCTTTTGCACTTCCCTGCATAGATAATTGTCTAAAAGCTACAACTTTAGAAGCACCAAATTGTCCTCTTAAATGCTTTCTCTATCTGATGTCCATCTGCATACAAGTTCTACCCACTTTGGGCTTGTTGGAAGTTCTCTTAATTGGCTTCCTGAATATTTTTCATTTGGTGAGTCAAATCTTGAGCACTAGGTACTCTACTATCAATGAGATCTGTTCTACAAAAGAAGTTGCATCATAGCCATACAATGCTTAAAGTGGAAGATTCTAATTGATGGATGGTAAGTTGTACTGCAGCAGTACTCCCCAAAAAATGGCTTGTTCTCAAGCCATTACACATGACAACTCTACAATGACTCCAAATACAGCAGCCAATACCCGGATTCCAAATTAATCTAGAATCTCAGTATGTCTTCCTTTGTACATCTCTTTTAAACTTTAATTGTTGTACTCTAATTTAAACATCACCATATATCAAATTGTGAAACAATGCATCATGATCCCAATAATGAGAGATTTGGCTGAATGGCCTATTGTAATCATTCTCAAATCAATGATGAGAGATTTGGCTGAATGTTTTTTTATTCATCCTCCTAACATGGTCAATGACAGACAAATGAAACTGGGACATTTGGTTTTTGAGTGTGGGGTTCCAGCAGAGGTTATTGATTTTGTCCTGATCCATCTTCTCTTGCACAAAAGTGTTCAAGAAATAAACCCCCACAAAAAGTCCCTTGTTCCCACGATGATCAAAACAAGTCTTGTCAACTTATCACTACAAATTCCAGGGATATTGATCCTGAGGGTCTTTTACATCATGTCAAATTGGGTAATGGTGATTCTCAGGACATGAATGTTATCAATAACCATCAGGAGAATTTGAACATTATCAATAACCAACAGGAGGTTATGAATGTTATAAATTACCATCTGAGGGGGGCAGAGGAGCATATGCAGCTTCAAAATCCCCTAGAAGTCCAGTTTCAATTGTTGCACCCAGATTTGAGTGTTCAACTTACATCATGCAAGGGGCTTCATTTTTAGGTCAAGGATTCTGTTATGAGTTCTTCACCCTCTAACGAGAGTAGGTCAGTCAAAGGACTTGCCAAGGTTGGGGCAGATTTGGAGATTCCCACTTTTGTTTCTGGGAAAGAAAATTATTTTCCCATGGAGGTTCAAGCAGTACCTGAGGGAGTAGTGCAACCTACATTTACCATAGAGGGTACTCTTTCGAAGGTAGAGTGCAGCTGTATGTTGAAATCACAACCTGCCCCTGCTTCTCATATGGTCTCCGCTTTTCAAAAGGTTTAGTAACTTCAACACCCAATGTGTCTGTTGGATCACAACTATCGTACCCATTTTAATGTGAGTACAGAGCAGAGTCTTATCCAGTCGAGTTTTGTAGCTGCAGATTTTCTACTTAGAGATTTGATTCCTCCCTTGGGTTTTCTAATCATTTACCCTCAGAATGGCTCAGAGGTTGTGTTGAAAGAGCAAGATCTAAACAAATGCTGATATGACAATATAGGGTTCGCCATGTGTAAGCAAGCATCCCAGTCTTCTTCGTCCTCTTGATGATCTAAATGACAGTCTCATTATGACATTGTACTTTATGTTTTTTTGACTGTGCTTGGAAACATTCCTACTGTTGTAATGTTTTCTTCTATCTAATAATAGTACGGGTGTATGGACCTTTTACGAAAATATATATATATATATATATTGAAAAGCTGATCCCAATTAATAGTCTGTAAATTATGATAATCCAGTTACTGGCAATGCTAAAGATACCATAATTAGGTTGGTCATGCCCATTGATTGTTTGATAAACGCTTTCATGTTAATATTTTGTCCATATCAACGATAAATACACACATCAAGTTAACATTACATAAATATATTATATATTGTAGGGAACTGATAGATGTAACTAAATCTAGACAATCAAATTCAAAATCAGTAATATACATATCTAGTAAAATGATGCCATCTCTAAGTTAAGATTATGTTAGCAGAAAGAAAATTAATGATGAAGTTACCTACAAACAGTAAGTAATGATCTCTTGTCAAGTGAAGACAATCAAATTCAGAATCAGTAAAACTATATATCATAGATCTCTAAAATAATATAATGTTAGCAGTAAGAAATGTGATTACGAAATTGCCTGACAATAGTAATGTACTCCAATGAGTAATGATGTGGTTTTGAGTTACAACATCTTCTCCATTGATATCTTGCACACCACCAGTCATTGTGGACTTCATATCCAAGTCCAACACACGTGGTCCACCTCATCTCTTCAAATAACTATATTAAATAAGAATAGTTCAATATTACATTTATAAATCATATATATCATAGTTGAGGAATCTAAAATAACTACCTAAAATGATTTGTTGCAGTCTCTATCAATTTGAATGTGCTGCCTAATTCACACAACCCATTTGCATTTTACCCATCATCTCCTAGGGAAACCTGTAGTAAATACAAGTCAGAATTCATCCATTTGAGATCAAACAATGATAAGGTAAAGGGTTAGAGACCCACTTGTAATTACAAAAATAGAATATGTTTATTGAATGCCCTAATTAGAATGCGTAATGGCTTACCTGTTTGAAATTTTTCAGAAATTGCTTACGTATTTATTGCAACCCAGTCACACAACTTATATCTTGGTTAGTCTCTGCAGTTCTCAGCCTTGTATGAGTGTCTCCAATATGTTCTCTAAAATTTAGAAGTATGGAAGTTTTTTCCCTAGAGAGGTAGATAATGGATAGAATCTACTGCCTCGTATATGTAGAATTTGATGTTTCCTATGAATGTACAGTCAACACAAACTCATTTGAGAGCTTAACCAAATGATCTATAACAAAAATAAAAATGTGTCAAAGCCAAATAAAATTACAACAACTATTTTCAAATTACCTCCCATACTAAAAACTGTAAGTTGTACCCAACACTACATAATAACCCAAAACAATAATAGAAAAGAATAACAATATTACCTTGATCTCTTCTAATTTCTATTAACCTCAACAATTTAATGAAAAAATGTGTTTACAACAATCAAATTAGATATTTTATATGCAAAGAGTTCAAAGACTATTACCAACTGAATGTTCTCAAACATCACAAATTACTGCTACTTCATTAGTTTAACATATTTATTAAAGTTTTTTGCAACTCCAAGAACAGAATGTAGCACAACGTGCACAAATAACAGTAGTAGAAACAAAGCCTAGAAATAATGCATGCATTATTTTTATAAGTAAAAGGCAAAGTTGTATTAAATTTAATCTATTTTTATGTTATCTTCTACGAAATATTTGTATGCATCTATTTCCTTTTTGTTCTCTTTCTACAAGGCACTAGACGGATTGTCGTTTCAAATTACTCATTGCATTGAACATTTTCGTCATTATTCTTCTCTCCCATTTGTTCAGATTCAATGATGGTTGACTTTTGAGTTTCAGGAACATTTATTGCATCGTGTGAATGCATCTTATCTTCATGCTCACTACTAGATGCTTCAGTTGACGAGTTTGAATTTTCAACTTCCTATACACAAAACAAGTTAAGTATTAAAACATAATTTATCCAATTAATTTAATCCATGTCATAAAATATATAAATTACATACATCAAATTTTTCACTATTGATTAATTTTTCCCCTCGATCAATCATATATTGTCGAAGGCCTTGTGAACCATGTAGAAAAGCATACTTCAAGTCCTTCTCTACTGCTTCCTTTTCAAAATGGTGAACCTATATTAACAAAGAGAAATAAACTTATAAGGTACAATGACTAACACAATCGAATTAACTTAAAAAATTATTACTAAGATAGTGAATATAATAGATTAAATATTCACTTACCATGCTAGCACGAATGGTATTATATCCACCAGATCCTAATTTATGAGAACCGATCCTTGACACTCGAGCTTTGGTTGCATTGCTTGTATCACGAAGGCGTCTTTTACTTCCTTGTATAGATGCCTTGTAGTTTGGATTCTCATTGACCTTCCTCTTAAACTTGGCATCTTTCACAAGTTCATCCCATGTCACTTGATTTGTGATCCAAGCTGGACACGGATACTTCAAGTTTTTGACCAATTTTAGCCTTAAATTATCTCTTTTTGAGTGTATGTACTTACATGCTATATCTAGAATAACATCTTTATTAAAACCAGGATCGCCAAATGTTGTAATGACATCATTAAAGAGTTATTCCTTTTTATCTATAGGTTGATTCCTCCAATCCCTTTGGATGGTATCTCCAAATAAATTTTCCACACAACGATATATAAAGTGAAAGTATTTTAGGCTTGTTTCATCCTTCAGCACATTTCCTTCAGAGGTGAGCAATATTGTTAGTTCTTGCAATCCTTTTGTAGTTACTAATGATACTTTTGTAGTCTTGGGGGTTGAGACAAATCCCCTTACAGGCACATCAGTCACTTGCTCATTTACTTCCTGTATTTATAATTAAATTTTGAAATCAGTTAAACCCCAACCAAAATATTAAACTATTGTCAAATCCAGAACAAGTGCAAAGACATTATCCATAAATGAGCAATCAAAGAAAAGACAATGCTAACAAATAGACTATACTAAGGATATGAATTAATTTTCAAATAATCATGTGCCAAAAAAGGAATACTTGTTACTCTATTATATCATGTATGTCAACATTGATATACACACATATATAATAAATATTACTGCTACACGAAGAGCTGTAGAAAATTTCAGATTTGCTGTTTACATCTGAAAAATATATATAATACATAAAGTTCTACAAGGCATGTCTATCTACCAGTAAAATAATATAAATACGAAACACCCATATGCAACAACATATATTTGGAGCATACAAACTTATACTCTCAAGTACAGAAGTAAAGAAAGAAAATTACAATAATAGTTAATAAATATATGAAGTGATATTACTGATCTAATATATATATATATATATATATATATATATATATATCAAATCTTCAATCCGGCAACAATTCTCCTTCACTCGTTCAATAATTATATAGCAAGTATTGATCACTGAATACAGCAGCACTAATTTAATCAACAAGTGACTATTTATTTTCCTATATATTTCTATACTAACATGATGTTGGTGGGAGAAGTCATTGATGGGGAAAAAATATTATTTCAGTTCATTAATATCAGTAGCAAACAAAAGAAAGAACAAATTCCATTTGAAATATATCTCTTACACTACCAAGTTAACAGTGATAAATCAAATCTAAGAATAAACCAATCCTTTCAATATCTGAAAATTTAAAAGTAACAACAATTGAAATCTATATTTCTAAAAAAATATATGAACTTCACACGAACAAGAATTTATTATATCTCTTTGAAATTTTACCTGTTCATCTGAGGTAGTCCCTGCAGTCTCCAGTAATGCCCTATCACATAGCTGAATTTGTTTAATCATTTCTTGTCTGATTCCAATATTTTTAGGAGTATCTGGTAACATCCTTAACATTCTTGATTGTGAGTCTCTATTACTCCTTAAGGAAATTTGTTCCAATGTAGGTGGAAGAATTCTTATAGAACCCACATTTGGTGTGCTCCTAATAGGGGCATTCATTCGCAACTCAACAGGTCCATTAGGAACATTAGTGTTTGATGTAGATGGTCTGGTATGAGGTTTTTCACTTGATCCCACTCTTGTCATAGGTTTTTTTGTTGTAGACATAGACGATATACCATGAGCCTCTACAACAGTACAATGCATGCTTGTTGGAGTTGTCCCTGAAATATTCTGCAAGTACAAATATACATATTTTGATGGTATAATAAGATGAGATTAATGTAAGTAAGCTTGCTCAAAAATGTCATCAGATCCCACCTTTGGTATACCAAAAGATGTATTGGTGGGCATAGTTGGATCCTGCATACCAGCAGAATACATGGTCAATTGAGTTACTTTCCAAATGTCTTGTGTATAAAAAAACACAAAAAATAGTAGGTAGAGAAACTAAAATGCAGATAATAAATGCATAATAATCTTGATCAGATTTTACCACTAATATAGTACTAGATGTAGTAACTAATGTAATAGAGGTCGGAATGACATTCGAAATGACTTGCATTCCGTAGATATAAAATAACATTATATTAAAGATGGAATTGTTAGTCTTTATTACTCCTTAACTAAACTTGTTCCAATGTAGGTGGAAGAATTCTTAAAGAACCCACATTTGATGTGCTCCTAATAGGGCCAATCATTTTTGATTCAACAGGTTCGTTAGGAACATTTGTTTTAGATGTAGATGGTTTGCTATGAGGTTTTTCACTTGATCCAACTCATGTCATAGGTGTTTTTGTTCTACACATAGAGGGTATACCATGAGCCTGTACACTAGTAGATTGCATGCTTTTTGGAGTTGTCCTTGAAATATTCTGCAAGTACAAATATAAATATTTTGATGGTATAATAAGTTAAATATTTTAATCAAGCTTACTCAAAAAAATCATGTCATCCTACCTTTGGCATAGAAATAGATGTATTGGTGGGCATAGTTGAATCCTGCATACCAGCAAAATACATGCTTAATTGAGTTACTTCCAAATTTCTTGTGTATAAAAAAGCACAAAAAATAGTAACTAGATAAACTGAAATAAGGTTATTAAATGCATAATAATCTTGATCATATTTTATCACTGTTATAGTAGTAGATGTACTAACTGATGTAATAGGGGTTGGAATGACTTTTGAAATGGCCTGCATTCCATAGATATAAAATAACATTATATAAAAGGTAACATTTGATAATTGATATTATAAACAATAATTTTCAAGCTTACCTCCTGCACCATCATCGTTATCTATTGCCCTTGTCCATTTTTTAACATTTCAACTAAAGCATTTAAAATCAATGGATCCCCCACAGAAGAATTTGTAGCACTTTGGACCACATTCTTGAAGATGTACACAATGACAATATAATAAAAATAAGAACATATTTATTAGAGAACATATGCAAACAATATTAGTAAAAAATTCAAATTTAGTGCCCCATTAACAATAACATATACAAATTTCATTAATCATCAACATAAGCAGTGGTCAACATGCATTTTTTTGAGTTTTTTATATTACATTTATCTTGAGTAGGTGGTGATTGCATAAAGTTCCTAGATTTTGATTGTGTAAAGTTTCCCAAATATTCAATTGAGAATTTGCAACATGTTATATCATGTGCCTCCACCAAACATAAAACTATTTTAAAATAAACTCAATACTCATATACAAGTGTCTATTAATGTACTTATTACCTACAATAATCTTAAAGTGAGCATGGTTATCAAACCATATCATCCTCAGATGCAATGTCCTCATCTGATGGCATAAATAACCCATCATTAGTAGGCCCTAAATCCACAAATAAATTAATACTATTGCTTTCATGATCTTCATCACCTTCAACTATAGGTAAATGAAAATCAATGAAGTCATCATCTTCATGGACTTGTTGTCGTTGTGGTTCCTCATGTGTTTCAAGCACTTCATTAAAATCAGCAAGATCTTCATCATGGTCATATGTATCATTGACAATAAAAATTTCATCGTCACCATCATCGTCATCTATGTCTTCAAGTGGGACTTCTACATCTTCAAGTAAGCCATGGTCGTCTGCTTCAAAAAATGTTACTCTTCGCCCTCTTGGATCATAATCAATAACAAATGACCAACCAAGTTGTTCTAAATTTGGAATGAGAAATATTTGGTTGCATTGATTTGGAAACACATAAGGTTCAGAAGTGGCTTCAAACCTAGAAGTATTGATCATATAGAATCCATTATCGTGCAAAAAGATTGTTTTATCTTCACCCATTTTGATTAGCCTGTACCATTCAACACGAAAAACAACTTTCGTGAAAGACCTAAAATCAAGCTCTATAATATCCTCCAACACTCCATAATACTGAAGTGTGCTTGTGATTGGTTCTCTATCATTTGCATGTGAACGACATTCCACCTCAAATGATGCTGAAACACCACAATCATAGGTTTGTCTCTTTTCATCAACTTTTCTAATGCGAAAATGATGACCAAGATTCCACATTGCTTTGTAATATTTTACCTAAAATCATTAAAATAAGAACTAATTAGATTCAATTATACAAAAAATAAAATAAAAAACAATAAACATATCCAATATGCTAATATATATGAATCACCTACCCATTCATTGATCCTTTAACAAAGTTTAATTGTTGTGGTGTCACTCTATTCTTCTTTTTTGTTGCCTCATGTTCAATATTGGTCTTTAGCCAATTCCATGAGCATCTATCTGTCCATCTTCTTTTATGGCTTGCAGGTAGCCCTCGAGAAGTGTTTTGACCATGTTTATTATATATGTCGGCCCATGCCTTTTCATCCTCTAATTTCTTTTGTTCAGCATACTTCTCCATCCATTCCAACATAAAGTCAGAATTGTACGCAATATACAAATGTAATGCCTCCCACTCCTTAGCATCTACAACGAAAAACAAAATTGATCAATAAGTTAATAATTATTTAAATTATTTCATTGTTAAATTTAACATAAAATTATTGCTTCAACATTATTGCATACCTTTTATCCACTATGATGTCCCCTGCCCCTCTAATTTTTCTCCTTCAAATGATAGAGGTTGGTTATAATTCCATAATTGTGGAGCTTCAAGGTGCAATTGAGGCAAGTACTCACTCAAATGAACCATTGCTTGGAAAACCACATACCCTTCAACCATGGATCCTTCTGGTCGAGCCTTTTGCCTAACAAATTTTTTTAAAACTTTCATATATCTCTCCACTAGCCACATTGTCTGAATATGAATAGGACCACACAACTCAATCTCTTCTACTAGGTGTACAAGGTAGTGCTCTTGAGAATTAAAAAAACTAGTAGGGAAGCACATTTGAATATCACACATCAAAAGTGAAATATTCCTTTTCCAGTACTTCAAGTCATCCTGATGTATCTCTTTAGATGAAACCCACCTACAAACATTTGCAATTATTAGATAAAGATTTTTGATATCTTCAAAACCAAAAGGATTAGCTCATACATAGGAAAAAGTAATGATGCACTTAAAATGATAAGATTAATATATTGTTATGCATTATTAATTCAAAATACCTCAAATATTTCGACAATTTGTATATTGTTAATGTGACATCATGATCAAAACTACTTGGTATTGTTGTGGGCAACACATACTGCACAACCATTGATGAATAACCATTTTAAAATATACATGACCTGATATTATTACTTGGATATGCAAATTTCTAACTAGGTTTGAAATATTTGTAACATACTATAAAGTTACCTTTATCCAATTATGCCAATCATGTGTTTTTAGGCCTGATAAATCTGATCCATCTCTTGTAAATAAGTTTTTTAATGATGCACCAAATCCAGAAGGAAATCTAATCACTTTCATTGTTTCAATGATGTTATCTTTCTCACTTGACGTAAGAGTCCATGGAGCATCAACATATGAGTTATCTCCATGTAACCACATGTTCGGCATGATATTGGCAACTTGCAAGTCCTTTCGCAACTTAATTTGTGCTTCATGATTGGTTCCATTTAGATGTTTCCATAAGCATTCTGCCACATTTTTTCCAATGTGCATAGTATCAAATAGATGGGCTATTGGAAAGTTCTCATAATATTCTAATTTGTAGAAAATTGAGAGCCTTTTCATTCCTAGTGGAAATCTCGCCCCTTCCTTTTTGTCATACATTGCTTTCCACCTAGCAGGGTTCATTCTTCTTGGCTTTCTTGTTTCCACTTCTTGTCCATTAAACTTGTTTTTCTCACGCACTCGATAGCAATGATTTTGTGGTAAGAAATGTCTATACTCATCATACACAATTTTATTGAGATCTTTTGACTGCCTGTGTAAGGTTTTTGGCCCACATGTTGGACAACCACGTTTCCCCTTTGTTTGTAGCCCTAAAATAAGAATGGAAATTAGAGTTAGTAAATGGCACAACAAAAATAATAATTACAAAATGAAATTTTTCGTATATTACCACAACAAATAGAGAGCTCAGGGGCATCATGTATTGTCCAGATCAATATTGCATGAAAGAGGAAGTTTCTATCATTGATTGATCTTGATACATCATACATATTTACACCATTCCATAGTTCATGAAGCTCATCAATGAGGGGCTCCATGTATACATCCATATCCTTTACTTGATACTTCCCTAAATAAAAGAACAAAATTATTTGGTTTCAAGAAAAATGAAGTATTTGTATAAAATCTTCAAGAAAGCATTGAATTTATATGTTCTAATACCTGGTATGATAAGAGTTAACATTGCATGCTCCTTTTTCATTGCAATCCATGGGGGAAGATTGTTGTTAATAATTAAAACTGGCCATACAGAATATGTTGTTCTAAGATCTCCAAAAGGATTGACACCATCCATTGCTAGAGAGATCCTTGCATTCCTTGGCTCATTTCTTAAATGTGGCCATTTTTCCTCAATCTCTGTCCAATATTTGCTATCTGCGGCCATACGCATGACACCATCTTGACTTCTCCCATCTGCATGATAATTCATATATTTTGCCAATTCCTTGCATTTGAACATTCTCTCAAACCTTTGCTTTAGTGGAATATGCCGTAATACTTTATGTGGAACCTTCTTGGACACTTGATCTTGGCGATACCTACTTGTGTGACACACTGGACATTGCTTCAAATTTGCATTCTTTCCATAGTAGAATATATGATCATTTGGACATGTTTCATATGTATTGTACTCCATTCCAATGTCTTTCATCATTGAAGATACTTCTCTATGAGAATGAGGCAACTTATTGTCCTTTGGAAGTATTTTGTTTGCCAAAAGCCTACATGATGATTTTATTTTTTTAATAAGTATACAAAATACTTAAATAAATGAAGACACCAAAGAGAACTAATTTATAGCAATATATATCCTACCTTAATATGTCAGTAAAGCATGTATTTTTCAATCCATGTGCAACCTTCAAGTTCAACAATAACATAAGTGTCGCTAGTATAGAAGTGTCTGCATTTAGAAATAGAGGCATCCTTGCCAACTGAGCTATGGGTGAATCAATAACTTCTTCAAAAGATGTGTAGAAGTCTTGGATAAATTCATTAACTCTAGCCTCATTTATCTGTGAAGTGCTTTCATCCATAAATGCATCTTGCTCTTCATCTTGGGATTGGCTATCATCAGTATCATTCATTGGTTCTTCAATGATGTTCGGAGTTGTAAGTGGCTTTTCATAAATAAAAAAAGCAAATGAAACGATCAGAAATAGAGTATTAAACAATATGCATATGAATTTTTATTATAAGATATTTTATTACAATGTACCTCTTCTATATAAACTCCATATTTCATTCTATGGATACCAACAAGTCGTCGCTTCTTTAGTTTCCTATTTTCACACAAGTGCAATATATCATTTCATTGAAGTATGCATTTGTACCTGGAGCAGGTCTTGGTGCTCGTTCATCTGAATATTCAGATGATGACGATGTCCTATTTTCCTGAATCCACCATGTACTATCAACAATAAGTGTGCTAAGTTTTTAACTTGCATAGTATATATTCTTCAAGAGCTCATGATTGCAACTTGAGAAAATCAAAATTTGGAAAACCTAATTTGTATATTTTTATGTCTTTAGCTAACTCGAGATAATATGTTAGAATGATTTGTATTGTTGTTTAACACAGTTCTATAGCAAAAAAAGGATGTGACCATAGGTAAGCACCATCTCCACCGTCTCATCACACAACCGTACCTAAGCACCATCTAAGAAACATAGTTCTCTTCAAAAATCTCTCCTCAAACCTTATGATTATGTTGGCTCAATATCCCAAAGGTAAGATTAATGTATTTTTCTGACTTATTACACATAGAATCATTGTATGGTAAGATTTTTGAAGGTATTTTCTAATTTCAAGGGTTTCATCACAGTCACAAAGACATTTCATAAATAGTGCAAATTACTCTAAATAAAACTAAAACTAACTAGTTTAGTATTTTAATCATATTAATGATGATATGAAATATTACTCTATGAGATAAATATTAAATTCTATTTACTATTTCATTTAAATAAAATGATATCAAGAGTACAAAAACAACATAAATACCTGGTCTACCATTTTGTGTGGACACCATGAATATTTTGAAATAGCAAGCTACAACAAAAAAATTGGATTAGGAAGACTATGACACTCAATAGGAAAAATAAAAAACTTGATAGAGTTTACGATCATTCTAATCATTAGAATGAAGAAATGGAGTCATCATTCGTGTGTCCAAACTCATGCACACATACACTCTCCTCATATCATAGTCATTAGATCTTGTATTCATAAAAGAAGTTTATTTTGATTTGATAAATACCTTGTGTGAGCTGGTTTTATTCAGACAGCCTTAAACACTCTTCTTGCCTGCAAGATGAAAAAAATATTCAATTTATAGTAAGCCAATGTATGAAGTGAACCACGGAAAATAGAAACGCATGTGATCAAATAATAAGAAAGCATCTTCACTGATGAGAAACATAAGAATACAAAACTGAAATACATTGAAATACAACATTGGAAAACAAGATTGCAAAGAAACAATTTACCTTCAACCAATCAACTATCTATGACAGGTGAACATTTTTATTATCTATTGACCCAATGAATTTCATTTCACCATTTTTACATATTGAACTGGCAATATCAGAGTAATAACTTTATATAGGATGATGACAATTTGTAACTTAGATCTACACTTGTAAATAAGAAAAGAGTTTCTTCCAGAGAAAATAAGAAATTTTCTTTGCAAAAGGATTCTTTTATAAAGAATAGATTTCCACAACCACAAGAAAACAATTTAGTAATGAAACAAATTGTAATCCAAATCTAGCAAAATGGTCTGTAGGAATCACATTATATAAAATGATTTTCTAATCCTCAACTACAATACCATGCTTGATTGTTGTGATTGTGACTCTAGTTTACCTCTCCTGCATGACTGATGAGATGTGCAATGATTAGAAGTTTAATGCATTCTACATATCCTGTCTGGAATCAGGATATTCATTGTAAGACAGCGGACATGCATATTTCAAAACCCTCTCATGAATAAATTGTTTCCCAATGTCACTTGCAGGATATAATATATATCAAAGTTGCTCCCCAAGGCTCTATCCCAAACTAAGAAATACCCAGAGCTGATATGCCCCTCTTATTGGGTCATTTTTATTGTATTCATATGGATCTGTTTCTGGATATTGGGCAGCCAGAAATATACAGCCTTGAGCATAATGGCGTTCATACTCTGTTTGGGATGGGTGATGGAGGTACTCAGAAATATAGTGTACATCACAGCCGCAAGGGTTTTGGCATTGTTTTATCTAAGGGGAATGCAGCGAAACATTCATTTCTCTTTCCAGAGAGCCCTAACAACATCTTTGGGAAGCATCAATTTAGCATCAATCTTAGTACCTTTTCTAGAAGTTCTTCAAGTCCTCATAATCAAACATGAACATCTTATTTCCAAAAATTATCCTATACAAAGAATCAAAATTAATTTAGCTTTTGTGGTGGGTGATAAGTCTATTTTTTGTATTGCAGGGACGGGAAATGAATCTGGTTGAAGGAGAAGATGAATTTTTCTTCTCCTGTGCTCACTGTTACCTAATATTAATGGAATACATTTTCTAGTTTGCTAAAAACTGGGCCTTTGTTTAGGTATACTCTCATTTCAATGACATTATTTTTAGCAATTAAATAATTTGGAAGAACAGTGCCATGCCCAAAACCTCAAAGAAGACAGATGGTTATGGATTTGAATCTTTAAGCTGATTCGTGGAAATTAATGTAGTATTAGGGCCAGGTTACGATAGGAAACTGAAAAGGCACAACTTGAATAATATGTTACAATAAAAACAAGGCTCAATCATTTAAACCAAAAGAAGAGGGTAGTATTAAATATTGTAAAGTATACTATATAACAGAATCAAGACTATCAAAAACTCATGCCAGCAACTACTGTAAATCCTGATAAATTTCTAAAAAGCATTTTCCTGTTGTCTCACATATTTAAAGTGCACAATCTTTGAAATACTGCATTTCTACTTAAAAGAATCATCCATTCCCTAAGATTTACAACACTCTTTACAAAGACATTTAATTTAAAAATAGAAAGACACTTATTCAACCATTAATAAATCAAAGTTTCCACGGCTTCTTGTTCAAACACCGTAAATCCCTTCAAATTCTCCACATATGTAAACTATTTTTTTCATATTTTCAAAGAATGCCACCATTTTGTAGCTATTTATACTAAACAATCACTCTCCAAAAAGAAATACAAACCATTAAAATCATTCAAAATAACAACACATTGAAGCAAAGAAGAAATTATATAAAAAATCATACCTGACGTTGCCATACTCGAACACTTTCCCTTTGGCTAAGATAATGACGACTGGAACCTTAGCAATGCAGACTACGAAAAGCTCCTTTGCCTTTTTCAGTATCCCTTGCCTCCTCTTCGAAAAGGTCACCTGTCAATTAATCATATTCTTCATATGCTTCATTACAACTTTCCCTTAAAACCTCATTACATATTTTATGCAGCTACAACAACTGTTTTACCTCAACAACAAAAAATTCAGCTAGTCCAAAGCTATGCGATTTCCACCACCAGACACGTCCGAAACCACCTATATGCAACACCTTCTAACATGTGAGAACATTCTAGCCACCCATTTTTTTCCAGATTAAAATTAAAAAATCAGCAAACCATCATTTTCAAACTCCAAGCATGTCCAAAGATCCATTAATCACACAAATTTAAGAAAAAAAGTCATAATTTTTTTACAAGCCGATCCATCGGAAATAAAACCCTCATTAATAAGCGAGCGAAACAAATTAAAATGACACATATATAATTTAGATTGATTTGAAGATGTAATTAACTTTGAATACTTCCAAATTTTGAAGTTTTCATTATTATGTGATAATGCAATGTCATTTGTCATTAGGGCATAATTACCAGAGTGAAAAATTTCCTCCAAGATAGCCAAATGAAGTAGCATTTTCAGAAAAAAATAAAGAATTCTTCCCCCAGTTCATGTGTTATTGACGTTTTGCAGGACCATATTAGATAGAGAAAACGTATGAAAAAACAAACATTGAACAATATACTGGATTCAGACACAGAAACAAGTATAGAACAAATAACTTATGGAAATACAAAGACAGTAAAGACTACAGTCATGATGGTGACTTGGTCAAGAGTGCAACTGCAATACTACCAATTGGAACTTTAAAGTCAACACTTACAAATTCAGATTGCAAAATGTCCAAGCATCTTGTCTAAAACCTAAGTTGCTGGTTCAGGTTCAGATTTCGGTTCGAGGAACCAATTCACTGGTATAGCTAAATTTTGAAGTGCGATGTAGGTTTGTACAAAAAAATATATATAGGTCCGTACAAAAAACAATCTAAAAATTATATATTTATTTTTCTAGAAGTGTGAAATAAGATTAGAATGTCACATACTATCATGTAAACTACCAACACACAACAAACATGTAATCATAGCTAATGTTTGTACCATTGTAGCATCATTTACTTCAAATATTTTGCCATTTAACAAGAGAAGCAGAGTTAATATCATATATAATGCTTGAACAAGGGTATTAGAAAAGGGTTAAGTAGAATGGTTATTTATACATCATAAATGGGAAAACTCTGATAAGTTATCTAAAATATTAGAGAAAGCCTAGATTGATATCTTCTAGCATTTTTCAAATAGATATATTAAACACATGTATAGTTTTTACTAATTATCTGACCATCTATACTTCATAGTTCTTAAGCAGGGTAAACTTTATCAAAAATTAAATAGTTAAAATTAATGCCTCTTGTAAAGGAAGAAGCAACGAGATGGTAAAATTATATCAGAAACTATTCTTATTTCTTTGGCACTGTTAAAACATTCTATGATCAATGTGGATAAGGTGTAGTCTCCTACAGAATTCATTGTTAGCTGAAAATAATGACAATATAAGGCTCCATTGTAAAGCAATGGAGCTTTTTCTCAAGATGCTCAAGTAGATCTAGGTCTGCTAACTACTTATATATAAAATCTTATTTAAATGGTGTGCTCATGAATTCCACCAAAACGGTATTCAGAAACAGCAAAGAGGGTTCATGACTTCCAAAAAGAAAAACTTTTTTTCCATGCCCATCTACCTTGGTTCGCCATGGATCTACGCGGGTATGCACAGGTTTGTCCCAAGTTCATCCTGTTGGTTGTTTTGAAAGGTGTTTTATATGGGGGAACTGAAGTGTCTAGGGTTTGAGTCTATACAATGGCTTAATGCGGATCTTTGGACTGACATGGCCAGTTGGTCAAAACCATGGGGTCCATTAAGGTAAGGTCCAATATTAGACAATGTTGACAATAGAGTAGGGTGTATTATTACTAATATGTTGACAATGTGCCTTCTGAGTTACAAATGATTCACTCTTTGGAAGAGCTCTATCTAGATAACAATCAACTTAATGGTACCATACCCACTTCTCTTGGACATCTAACTCAGATTTATAGAATAAATCTCTCTAACAATAGTTTAGAAGGCCACTTTTTTCTCCATTTATTTGATAATGCTAAGAGGCTTGTTGAGTTACCTCTTTTGAACAACAAATTGACTGTTCATGCTGACCAACATGGATACCTCCAATGCAGTTTAAGAGATTGAAATTAGGTTCTTGTAATATTGGGGTCCCATTCCTACATTCCTTTCAAAACAATTGAGTTTGTGGTTTTTGGATCTCTCCAACAACCGTCTTTATGGAAACACTCTAGATTGGCTTGGGGACCTTCAATATTTGTGAGTTCTTTGTGTCAAACAATATCTTGCAAGGTGAACTTCCCTCCAGCTTTCATAAAAGCTACTATATAGGGATAGACTTGCATAATAATATGTTGATGGGTTATCTTCCCATTCCTTCTGTGCATGCATCAGATTTGGAACTGTTGGACCTATCCTCGAATAGATTCACTGGTATCATCCCAGCTGAGATTGGCTCGCTTCTTCCCATGCTGGAGTTCTTATCATACTCTCAAAATGATTTAGGAGGTGGTATCCCTAATTCCTTTGCTCTTTTGCAAAATCTTAAGGATTTGGATCTATTAGAAAATAACTTAAAAGGAAAAATACCATCAAGCATAACCAACTGCTCAACTTTCAGAAGATTGAATCTGCCAAACAATAATTTGAGTGGAGAGATTCCATCACATATGGGAAGTTTGAGCCAACCTAAAAAGCTTCATCTCAGTGATAACATGCTTGAGGGAAACTTGCCATCTACTGTTCAAAACTGTTGGAAGTTGCAGATTTTAGATGTGGCCAGGAATTTCTTGTTCGGGTTCATGTCTCTTTGGTTAGGAAAGCTTTCCAAGTTGATGATACTTGTTATGAGGTCAAACAAATTCCATGGATGGATTCCACATACATTAGGCAATCTTTCAAGTCTCCATGTTTTAGATATCTCCCACAATAATTTGACTGGTTCCATCCTTCCAGAGTTGGGGAAGCTGACAGCTATGATAAATGGAGAAGTGGGAGGATCAGAAGTCTTACATGGCATGGCAATTGCTAAGGACACATTTTCATCTAAAAGTAACACCCAATCGTTCAACACAAATCAGCTTACGGGTTATTCAATGGTCGGGGAGAAACTATTGTGGGCATGCAAAAAATTTCAACTGGTGCATAGTGGTTCTTTTAAACCCGCTAAACAGAACTCTAGAAATCTGCATCTGCAATTGTGCCTCAATATTTGAAGAGTCTCAGAATAAACTAGAAGCAAATAAGATGATCACACTCAAATGCGCGTATAAGGAAGCTATAAAAAAAATCTTACTGCTGCCAGAGCAGCCAAGCAAAGACATAACATAACAGTTCTTCAGCTTCGATGTCAAAGGAAAACTAGTGTAATCAACTAAGGAAACAAGCTAAAGGGTTTCAAATATTAAAAATGAAAATAAAAGGGTTTTTTTTTCTTACTTCACCCATATAGTGAACGCAACAAGTGATAAAACATAATAACATTTACAGAATACCAACATTAAAAAAAAAACCATGAGATCTACAGATGGGTAAGAAAATTTATTACCTCTTTGATGTGTAGATCTAGATTTCTAGGGCATAGTCCTTGACTATACCCAACTTTAGATCCTACCCTGCCTTTGCCCCTCACTCTTCCTGGTCGTGAATCACCTATACACCCATGTAAGAATATAGCTAGGGCATATAAAATTATAGCTGAAATGCTCCTACATATAGCCAGATCAAGGCTTTGCATGATTAATATCCTCTCCACCGCACTATCGATTATGTCTCAGTCCTTGCCGCTAAATTCAGCCACTATTCTTGCCTTGGACCTTGCCGCTAATTTAAAATTAAAAAATTGCAGACAATGAGTTCCTCTGGCAGCAACCACCAGTTAAGTGCGCGGTAAGAGGATTACAGGGAAAACCCACTTCATGAAGGACCCCTGCATTGAGAACGGTCGTGAACGTGGCTAGGGCATAGGAAAAAATTGTATTGATCCGTGCTCACATCAAAAATCTGAACAACTACCAGCTGCATGATGACCCTTAATTCCCTGCATCGATGATCCCACAGTGCTTGCCGCTGATTCCAGAAGAAGCAACAGTTCCATGAATTTGTCATAGGAGAAGAGGTCGAGTTTGGGCGCCGTGAGTTGAGGAAAATGCGAAATGACACCGCTATTATTTGAAAGCTATTATTGATACTCATAACTATAGTGCCCTTTTCCTTTTGTCTTTACGAAACACGTTTAAAAAATTAAAAAACATTCATTAAATAAAAACATGTGTTAAAGACAAAAATAAAATATTGTCTCCAACAACTGTCGTAAGTACATCCACTCTGTAGTAGTGTGAGAATCCACTTTGTACACGCTGCGAAGGGTGTCCATGTCCTCTGGCCTCTCCCAACACTTCTGATCCATCGTGGGCTCTCCTACCTTCCAATTTCATTAATATACAATTGTATTTAATTCCTTTTTCTCATGGACTCAATCTGACCCTTCAATTTAGATATAACGCACGTTTGTAGTTTTAGATAAATTAAGATGACCCAACTTTGCATGGATACCTGGACGTATAATTTGCCAGAATAAGCGGCGGCTTTGAGCAAGTAATCAGTGGCCCAACGAATGGCTTCCTTGGCATGCTCAAGATCACTTTCCATCTTTCCTCCAAACTCCAAAACGCCACTGGAAACCTAAATTTCACATTGTATCCTGCGTCATAATATCCTCCTTCCATGTCCACCTGAAACCAGAAAACAAATCTTTGTATAGTTATTCTGGTCCATGTTTTTGATCTAGTGTTTGAATGATAAAGTATATGCTGTTTAAGTAGATGTACGCTCTAATTAGTTTAAACATTTTTACAATTTTTATGATGTTCAATATTGTGAAAATATTAGTTGGTCTAGAAAAACATTTTAAGATTTAACTTTTTTAGACAACGTATGTGAAAGTGTCACGGTTTCTATTGAAAAGATTAATTTGTTTCAGATGAATCAACTTGAACAAGATGAAGATTAAAATATGCTATTTGAACTAAACAGTACTATCTAAAATTTGACAAACAAATCAAAGTCCTATATATATATATATATTTTTTTTAAGAAGTATCAGATGAGCCATACATATATAGTAAAGAATATGGTGTTTAAACCAAACGTCAAAATCATATAACCTTTAAAGCTGCAAAATATATACAGAGTAAGGAAACCCATCAGAAAGGCCAGAATCTCCTCTCCATTTCATCCTCTGATTGGAGGGAAACTTGCCGGATCTCTGGCCTTCAAAGAAAAGAATGGACTTAGTGAGAGCATCTCTATAGTTATGAGCAGCCTCTGCTACGGTCAATACTAAAACGAAAGCTTAGACTAGCAAACCCATCTTTCCACACATTTTGATAGCCTACTCAAAACTCCCACTCAATTTCTTAGAGCTAAGCAATGCATAGAGTACTCTCGTTTTATAGTCGATGCTTAAGATCTTAAAACAAGTTTAAGATTTTTTTACTATTATTGAACTTCAGCACTGCTATCAGTGGTAGTTACGCCATTTACCAATAAAACGTGCAATATCAATTAATGAAGCATTTTATTTAGAAACACTTCTTGCAATTTCTAATGGGTGGGCAGAGGCACACAAGAAAATATGAACACAATGAATGTGCTGCAGCACAATATTTTATTACCTTTTTTTATTGATTAATCAAAATGGATACATAGCACTCCCTTTTATAGGCAAGTTTACAATTTCTAGAAATTTCTGACATTTGCAGACAAGACAATCATCTACAAGATTCTAGAAACTACTACAGCCAACACAACCTAAACCTAAAACTAAACTTCTAGAAACATTTATTAATGGATTAGAGTAGAAATTAATATTTCTAACACTCCTCCCAATTTCTACTATCAACTATTACAAAACTTCTTTAATATTTACAACTCTTAGAATCTCTTTCAAAATTTCAAACTGTACTTGTGGTAAGGCCTTGATGAAGATATCTGCAAGTTGCTCCTCTAATCTGCAATGCTGTAGATTAATTTCTCTACTATTAACCAACTCTCTAATGAAATGATACCTTGTGTCAATGTGCTTTGTCCTCTTGTGAAACACATGGTTCTTTGAAAGTGTAATAGAGGACTTCTTATCACAATAGATTGTAGTAAGTCCATCCTGAGCTTGCATTAAGTCTTTCAAAATCTTTTGCATCCATATTGCTTGGCATGCTACTGTTGTTCCTGCTACATACTCTACTTCAACTGATGAGAGAGTTACTACAAGTTGCTTCTTTGATGCCCAGGCTACAACACCTGTCCCAAGATGAAATGCATATCCAAATGTGCTCCTTCTATCCTTAGTATTCCCTGCAAAATCACTATCTATATATCCAACTAACTGAAAATTATCTGAAGTAGAATACAAAATGTCATGATTCATAGTTCTTGTAATATATCTCAAAATCATTTTTCCTGCTTGCCAATGTAAGGTCTTTGGTGAATTCATGAATCTAGAGATTAAACTCACTTCATACATAATATCTAGTCTAGTAGTAGTGCGACACATCAAACTACCAACCAATCTTCTGAATATAGTTGAATCAAAACCTTTCTCAGTATCTTCTCTATTAAGTTTGGTGCCTACTACCACACGTGTAGAAACTCGACTGCAATTTATCAATCTAAATCTTTTCAAAATATCTTTTGCATATTTAATTTGACAAATAAAGATTCCCTTGTCATTTTGAGTAACTTCAATACCAAGAAAATATTTCATCAATCCTAAATCTGTCATTTCAAATTCCCTTTTCATAGCTGATTTAAACATGTCAATAGATCAATTGCCTGTGAAGATCAAATCATCAACATATAAACAAACAATCAAAATCTGACCTTGTTCATTGATCTTGGTATATAATGTAGGTTCACTAGTGCTTCTCTTGAATCTATTCTCCATCATGTATGAATCTATTCTTCTATACCAGGCTCCTAGTGCTTGCTTCAATCCATATAGTGCCTTCTTCAACTTATAAACTTTATTTTCATGTCCTCTTATTTCATATCCTGGTGGTTGCTACACATAGACTTCTTTGTCCAAATATCCATTCAAAAATGTTGTTTTGACATCCATTTGGTGAACCATCCATTTATTTTGAGCTACAATAGCTAATACTTTCTAACAGTATCAAGTCTTGCTATAGGTGCAAATGTCTCATTATAGTCAACCCCATATTCTTGTGGAAATCCCTTAGCAACTAACCTTTCCTTATATTTGTCTACATCTCACATTAGCTTTAAACTTAGTATTATAAACCAATTTTACACCAGTGCAATTTTTGTTCTTAGGCAAATCAACTAATTCCCATGTATCATTTCTCTCAATTAATTCTATTTCATCATTCATTGCATTAATCCAATGTTCTTCATTAATTACATCTTCGAAATATATAGGATCTTGAGTAAATAAAGCAAAGTTTGATTGAAAATCTAATTTACTTCCTTGATCATAAATCTCACTCAACCTTCTAGTTTTCTTGCTTGATCTCAATTATGCAAGTATAGGATTTGAATTATTACTTACTTGTGAATTTGAAGATTCTCCATGCTCAACTTAATTTTCTAAGTGATCTCCTTGTGGACTTCGTGGTGGAGTTCCTTCTTGGTCACTTGGTTGATCCTCTTGATCTTCATGATCCATTTTATCCTTCCCATTATATGGTATTGTTATAGCACCTATAGCATTTATATCTATATTTCCAACCCAAGATTCATCCTCTTTAAATACTACATCCCTACTCACAATGACTTTTCTAGTGATAGGATTAAACAACCTATATGCCTTAGATTGCTCATTATAGCCAACAAAAATGCATTTCTCACTCTTATCATCTAACTTACTTTTAGTTTCTTTAGGAACATGTGCATATGAAATACAACCAAATACTTTGAGATGAGAAACACTATGAATCTTACCACTCTACGCTTGTTGTGGAACCATGTCCCTCACAATCTTTGTTGGACTCCTATTCAAAATATAAACAACAAAACAAACTTCCTCAGCCCAACACTCATTAGGAAGATTCTTACCTTTCAACATGCTCCTTTCCATCTCCATTATTGTCCTATTCTTTCTCTTTGCAACACCATTTTTATGTGGTGTGTAGCTGGTAGTAAATTGCTTTTTGATTCCATGATCTCTGCAATAATCTAAAAAATCATTTGACTTATACTCTCCTCCTCTATCAGATCTCAATATCTTGATAGGTAAACCACTTTATTTCTAAACAAAAGCCCTAAATACTTTAAATTTGGAAAAAGTTTCATATTTGTATTTAAGAAAGTAAACCCATGTCTTTCTAGTAAAGTCATCAATAATTGTTAAGAAATAAATTCTCCACCCTAATGATGGCATTTTCATTGGACCATATATATCCAAATACACAATTTCTAAAGGTTTCATTTCTCTATATGACATCCCTTTTGGAAAACTCTCTCTATGATGTTTAGCCAAAATACAACTTTCACATAGACTTAATGATGCTTCAATTGGGGATAAGCCTTTTTCCATTTCCTTTCTTTGCAATAAAGATAATCCTTTGAGATTTAGATGACCATACTCAAGTGCCATATCCATGTTTGATCTTGACTTGCTACCTTGAAACTTGCTGCAACTTCATCAGTCATATTGCTCTTCATCCGAAGTGAAAACATTCTATTATTTGTCATTTCTACTCTTGCAATCACCATGTTACTAGGAGGCATATCAAATATAGTGCACCATTTTTTCTCAAAAATAACTCTATAACCATTTAGACTAAGTTGCCCCACACTTATAAGATTATGTTTCAAACTAGGTATAAAGTATACATCAGAAATAGATTTCTTACCATGCTTTGTTATAACATTGATTGTGCCTTTTCCACTCACTTCCACTATCTCATTGTTTCCCAACTTCACTTTGGATTTAATTGATTTATCCAAACTTTCAAAAAACTCTTCATTGCCTATCATATGATTGCTACAACCACTATCTAAAAATCAAAAATCATTTGTGCTCTCTTGAGCTACATTACAAGTAATGAACAATGTCTCATAATTACTCTCAGAAAAATTTACATTTTTCTTACTCATATTAGCTTTTTTTTTCTAACACTCATTTGCAAAATGTCCAAACTTCTTGCAGTAATAACATTGAATATTTGATTTATCATACCTTTGTGATGTTTGATTGTTATATCTTCCCCTTGAGTATTGATTTCTTCTTTCTCCTAGATCTGGACTCCTTTCTTCTTTTTTTAAATTATTTCTACCGCTTCCTTTTCCTCTAAATCCAACATTTCCTCTTCCTCTGCCTCTGCCAAATGTCATTTGTGTTTTGAATGCATTCTCTAGTGAATTACCATTACGCTTGTTCAACATGTCTTCATGATTATACAAGATCCAAACACCTCATCTATAGACAATGTTGTTATATCCTTAGATTCTTTAATTACAACCACAACATTATCAAATTTAGGAGAAAAATTTCTTAAAATCTTTTCTACAACTTTATGGTCAGAAAGTTCATCACCATCCATCCTTACTTGATTAACCATGTATTCATAACACAATTTGAAAATTTCTCTAGAGTGTCAGAATCCTTCATTTGTAAATTCTCAAATTCTCTTCTTAGTGCTTGCAACTTAAAAATCTTTACCTTACTTGTACCTTAATATGTAGTCTCAAGAATGTCCCAAGCTTGCTTGGCTATAATAGTTGGCTTAATTTTTCCAAGGATTGAGTCATCCAGAGCTTGTCCAATAATCTGCAAATCTTTTTTACTCTTCTGCCTATTTTCATCAAGCTTTTTCTTTTGATTAGCATTTAAAGTAGACTCATCTATAGGTTCAGCATAACTAGTTAAGATTACATCTAATAACTCATAGGAATCAAATATAAACTTCATTCTAAAAGCCAATCATCATAATTCTTTCCAAAAAATATTGGAAATGAAGCCTAAAAACTCCTTGAAGCCATGCTTGATAGAAACTTATAAACAAAATTCATAGATATAAAAAACCCTAAATGAGGCAATAAAAAGACTTACAGATATCACAATAACTTTATATACCCTTTCTCTGTTGCAATCCTCCTTATGCACAATCCTTCAAACACCTCTTCTTAACCAAGCTCTGATATCACTCTAATGGGTAGGTAGAGGCACACATAAAAATATGAGCAAAATGAATGTGTTGCAGCACAATATTTGATTACCTTTTTTATTGATTAATCAAAATTGATACATAACACTCCCTTTTATAGGCAAGTTTACAATCTCTAAAATTTTTTGACATTTGCTAACAAGACAATTATCTACAGGATTCTGGAAACTGCTACTACCGACACAACCTAAGCCTAAACTTCTAGCAACAATTATTGACAGATTAGAGTAGAAATTGATATATCTAACAATTTCGGATCTTCCTTCTACCTACATAATTTATACCATGGTTGTGAATCTTAGACTTGTAGCTGACTCTAATGAACAAAGTATTATTTAATGTTTATAATGAAACGACTTAACCAAGTTCATGAACATTCTTCACCCGTCCCAATTAACGTTGCGGATAACCATTCACCACATCTTTATTTTATGCTTCATAAATATTTGAGATCGAAGTATAGTGGAGTGTAGTTTGTATGCTTAACATGAATTGAAAGATTTAGTATTCACATTATACTCTCCACATGGAACCTACAATGCCTTCAGCACTAATCAGACTTTGACCTTGTATTTTATTGGCGCACAAGAAAAGAAAGTATTATTTAAGGCAAGGTTTGAAATCAAATAGTATATGAGAATTTAATGTCAAATTATGTTACTTGACTTCTAAACAAGGGAAAATGAAGAATACAATGCTATAAATTTTACTTGAAGAGTTCAATTAAATATGAGATTGTTATATGATTTGGTGTGAGATAAGATTTTTTCTATATGGTCAATTCATGTGAAGTTATATGATTTTGTATGAGATAAGATTCTTATATATAGTTAAATTATGTGAGATTGTATTAGCTATATGATATGGTGAGGGATAAGATTCTTATTATATATTTGAATCTTAATGATTTAATATTTTTTTGTTATTAATTTTATAACTATTATTAAATATGGGGTGAGTTTGATAACCATCCTAATTTTTTTGTAAGCTAAAGTGATAGTTTCATACTTCTTTGCTAGTAGTTCAAATTCTTAAGATTGTTGTCTAGAATGTATAGACATGTCAAACAATCAATACAACATCAATGATACTAACATAATGTAAACAAGTATGCTTTTTATTCTTTGTGTAAATGTGATTGCTATGATCATTGAATCTTATACATTTTTTAATAATAACCAATGAATTAGAATGAGATCTTTAAACACATGATCCTAGTTTCTCAATTCAAGATATAAAACATAAGTGATAATCAATTCATAAAGGAAAAAAACGTATCCAATGAGGGGAATATCAAACTTCAATTTTATAGAGTAATTGGTGAAATACAAATTGACACCTAAATAAAGTTATTGTATGTGATCTAGCATAGATTCCAAGGAACATAGAAGTTCCAACTAGTTGTACATATGAAAATGGATATGAATATTTTTATTGTTGTGTTCATAGCTAGGGGGCATGTTGTGTGTTAAGCGAATAAACCCAAGCATGACTACAATGTACATGTGAAGAAACTAGTAAAATAATAAAGTATATACACTTTTATCCTTTTAATTCATTTTCACTTTAGTTTATATTCAAATATATACTTTTATTGTAAAAAAAATCTTGTAATGACACCCCTTTAAATTTCTTTTGCAATGATCTATATACATAAATGGTACAAAATGTAGGATCTGGTTTGGAAGAAAATAATAAGTAAATATTTTAACTTATGCCACATATATCCTTATTCCATAAGATTAATTAAATATCTAGTCCTTTTGCTATCATAAGAATCTAGGACGACACATAATACTAATATCTAAGTCAAGATAAGGTTGTCTACCCTATTTTCTAACTCCTATAGTGGATGGTAGAATTATTATGCTCTGGTATGGAAACATTCTAAAATGGTTTTCTCTAGCTCTAGCTCTCCTTCCATTCTACCTAGATTGGAGGACAAAGGTGTTGATTTAGAGGCTTTGGCCCTACAGTCGGATGAGATTGTAATTTTTTATAATAGGCTAAAGGTGATCACTAGGTAGATCTTGTTTCAACTCAATATTTCCCATAGGAAAGTTAATAAGTTAGAATCCCTAGTAGATAAATAATATAAAGAAAAGGATTGGACCACTAATAGATGCAATGATGCTTTGTGGAAATTGAATAAAGACCCAAAGGATAAACCACATTACTAATATTACCATTGGAATAGGTTTCTGACATTTGTTATATTTTTCCTAGTGAAGAGGAAAAATATGAGATTATTAATGCTTCAAGGTCTATGAAGGTCTTCTAAGAAAAGTTTGGAGAAAACTTCGAGGATTTAGTATCCAAGTATTATTCTTCGTAGAAGATGATGGAGTCTACCATTGGTGGGATTAAGGAGGAGCTTGAGGAAAGAAAGCTCAAAATAAAGAGGAGGGAGGAAACTCTGAGTAAGAAGGAGGTTTTGTAGAAAAGTAATAAATAGGTTCTAGGTCGTAGGATGCTACTCCTTCTTTTCTAAATAAATGGTACTCCTTTCTATACAAGCTTAAAGACTAAAATAGTATTTGTAAGTCACGATGTTATTTTGATGGTCTCATTGCTGGTCTTTGTGGCAAGGTTCCTGGTGTATGGTGTTATTTTTTATTTTTGTTGGGTTTTTAGTTTGTTGGTTTATGGTCTTTGGCAACTTGCTAGTTCATAGTTGTTGGCCATTGGTCTTTAGTTGTTAGTTTGTGGCTAGGTTCTCTAGTCATATTCTTCCTATTTTAGTTGCTTTTCTTTTTAATTTTCTATTAGTTTTGGTTCTTCTTATGTAGGTTGCCATGGCTTGTGAACCTATTTCTACTATCTTTAGACTTGATGTTGATTTTTTTAAGGGTTTGGGCCCTATCCTTCTTTTCTTAATCTGGACATTTTAAAAAGGCTCCATCATAGTTCTCACCCATTTTGAAAATGTATGCCTCAATATGACCAAATTATCACCCCCCTTCAGAAACTCCCTACATACTATGAACCTTAACAAAATTAGGAAAATGAAAAACTTATCAAAATTACTAATATCTAAATTTTATTATATTACCAATAATGTTATAAAAGACCTAAGACTAATCACAACTACAATCTTATAAATTCCCTGTTCTATAGTTCAATACATTTCTTAGGGGAATGTCTCAAAATGACTTTCATGAGTTATGTGTACATGCTATGCATAGTTCAATTAATAAACTACATACTTCAAAGTAGATCTAAGTATAATACTTGAATATGGTAATTGATATTCAAACACACATGTATATCCGATTATATTAAAGAAAATATTATAAGTGAGGTACTATAGTGGTACCTATGTTTTTTCTAGACTATTGCTACTATTCGACACTCTAATTATTATCTATATTTTTTCTACCACTATTGTCTTAAATCTATCAATTTATTAGTGCTAACATTATATTAATGTTGAATGTCTTATCTTACCTTACCATGCCTCTCTAGTTTGCTCATTCCCTACTTATATCCCCTTACTCTCATTTGTGTCTCTCCATGTATGGAGCAATATATTTGCCATTGATAATGCAACTCGCCAAGTCATTCGTGAGCATGGACATAATTTACCTATTTTATTATCCCATATTCTTTAACTTTGACCCTCAAGAGTATGCATGAATATTAAAGACTGTATATCAACTTTATATTACTAATTGTATTTACTATATCTATAAATTAATATTATATTAATATACAAAATTATAGAATAATATTTAATTCATAATGTTATTATTTAGAGATGAATATTATGTTAAAATTTATTTTATTAAATGAGGCTAGAAAAGGGTCCCAAGCCCCAATTACAACGAAGAAAACCATACCTTTTCTACTATGGGCCATTATAGCCAAGTAGAAGGAAAGACTAACTCTAACTCAAACATTCAAAGGACCACCAAAGAATAAAATAAAAAATGAAATAAAGTACTAAGAGTAACACATTCTAACTTATCAACCAAAACACAACTGATAATCCTAAAATTTAATAGAGACTTGGAGTTTGGGTCATTAAGGAGACCATAAATATAACAATATTAATATTGTGCCTTGAAATTACAAGAAGGATCAGAATAATAAAGTATTTCCATAAATTTTTAACTAAGTAGCATAAGAACATAACCAAAAAGGACAACAAAAGCCTAGAGACACTAGGCATGTTTGATGTTCTCCTAGTCTTCAACCAAGTACTTGAGATCTTTAGTCCAATTGTGTACATCCTCCATGCTCTTCATCTCCACCTACACATTGTCCTTTTTCATCCCATCTCTCTTAAATTTTCTCTAACTTGTGATGGTTCTAGTGAAAACCTTCCTCATCATATTTGTTTGGACCATACAAATAGTAGAAACCGACACATCAAGCTTGATACTAGTTATGACATTATTAAACTTGTTAAGTGTACTCACCTTTCTATTAAGGTCCAAAATTTGGTCTTCAAGATATTTTTAAGGATTTCAATACTACCAACATCATAAGGTTGGGGATATACCAATTTCTTAATTTCCATAGGCACAAGGGTAATAGGGGTAGGGTTATCTTTTAAATCCCAAGATCAACCTCTATATGAGCCTCCTGAGTTTCATGTTCTTCCTCCTCACACTCCTCGGTGGAACTATTTTTGGCTTTCTCTTGAGTTTCTTCAATCTTGATCTTGTCAAATTTCTCATTCTAATCATCTTTACTTTCCTCATTATAGTTTTTTCCTTTGTTGTACCTCAATACTTAAGACCTCCTCTTCCCAAAGCTAAAGTTGATCTTATAACCTCAAGCCCTCACTTTCTTATTACCACCACTAGCTTCCAAATACCCTTGTGAATCTTGCTTATCCACCTCAATAATTTCCTTCAAAATATTGCATTTCTTTGGGGCATTGACAAGACTAGTTTTATCAAATGAATTCTTGCACTTTGCTAGGGTTTCAAACAACAAAAATTCTTCAAAAGTTTGAATTTTAATTTTAGGTTTTTTTTCTTAGTCTTAGGTTTGCTAGTATCTCTAGATGCAAAAGGATTTTTAGAAATATCTTTGACAATTTCAATTTCCTCTATAACAACAAAGATCCCAGGGTGAGAAGGGTAACTTCCCTTAGCAATTAAGCATCTACCAAACCTAGGATGGTGGGAGAACACATGGTAGTATAGAACAAAGATCAAGTCCAAATGAATGGGCGGGTTATCACCATTCTCAATATTGTTGACCAAAGAGGTGTAATGGAAAAAAGACATTAATTTTTTCACCACTCCTTGGTAAATTTATGAGGGCAAAGTAGTAGCCATGGTAAGTATTAAACCTCCCTTCCAAGGTGAAATATCTCATGACCCACAAGAAAACAATGGAAAAAGGAGTACAAAGGGATTAACATTCATACCCATTACCATACTTAATTCTAACTAGCTTCTTTGTGCCCTCAAAGATTTTATATTTGAATTTGCTATAATCTTTTATGGCCTTCCTCTCAAAATTCACCTCTTCATAGAGTAGACCAATTGCTTTGCCAATAAGCTTAGTGGTAACCACAAATTCAATGCTACCAATGGTCACCTAGCCTTTGTAGCAAGAATTGGAAAACTTAGTGAATAGCTTGGAGTTTTGAACTCTCATAGCCTTAATGTATTTTTCCAAACCAACCCTCTTGAAGTAGTTCCATGTATCTTAACTATGTATAGCTTCTCAACTCCACATCCTTTGGAGTCCCTTCCAAAATGTAAGCCTTGTCAAAAATATGGGCTCCTTCGACAATGTCAGTGTTTACCCTCACAATACCCTAATCATAAGAATCTCTTTGTATTATGAACTTCTCAAACTTCCCAAGTAAGCCATACTACTAAGGAAAAACTTATATAGAGTCGAGGGTTCACTTTATATATGATATTTTGATTAATGATACTATGGACACAAATAATAAATATCATATCGCTCGCATAAGCTACCACTTAAAATAAAAAAATTCTCAACTTTATAACTTGAAACTTTCCATCTTTTGAAAGGATAGGGATCATTATTTTAAGTTAAGTTATACTCTCATTCCCATAAAATGTGGTGTACTTCAAATGACTCAACTAGATTTTTCTTTCCTTGGAATTAATTCTTAGATTGTGTGTCATAGAATTAGACATCATTACCCTTTCTACTAGAATTTTAATGATTAAGAAGAAAAAGGTGACTTTATTAAAATTAGTAAAACTATCTTGATACCAATGAAAAGTTTTAAAAGAAGCATTGTCCCTTAAATCCCCACTCGAATCATGAGTAAATCTTTTTATGGTTTTTCTCATAGTTGGTTTCAATACAAAGGAGGCAAAAATAGGGAGACTAAAATTGTTCCTTGCCTTCACTTGTAATATTTGGGAAACCACCACCCTATTTCCCTATTTTTCGTACTTAAGAATTTCCTCCTTCATTTAAAATAATATATTTTAGTTCTTTTAGGAATTGTAAAGCTGAAATGTGGTTCCAATATTGAAAATTTAGACCCCAATTAGCTAGGAAATGTGTGGCCTTTTTGCCCTCTCTTAGAGTATGACGTATTTTAACCTTGTGGAAGGAAGAAATGCACCTTGTGAAATCATTCATTAGACTCAAAATTCACCATGATCACCTTGCCTTATTAAGAAGAATATCTATTATAAGCTTAGAATCCCTCTCTACTTCAATGTTAGTTGCTTCATAACCCTATAAAATTTTCACCACATACCACATAGCCATGCCCTCAAAAAAGTTGTTAGAATTAATTTCTAGGTTCTTTGTAAATCCCAAAATAAGGAATCCTCTACTGTTTCTAATAAGACTTTCTGCTCCTACTATTCTTGCATTGCATTTAGAATCCATATTACACTTAATCTAGTTGTCTTATGGGGGATTCCATTTTCAGTATTTTCTATTCCAAATGCTATTCCAATTCATTTTATCAAACTCTGGATAACATTCCATTTTTATTTGATTGTTAAATTAGAAAATGAAAGAAAGAAAGAAAAACATTAGGAATATTTGGATTATTAATTTATTTTCATTAATAATTTTCTTAGTAATGCAAAATATAAGTAAAAATTAGTTATTTTCCTCTCTGAAGATTTTGTTATTTCTTTCCTTCCAAATAGATCAAGCCAATGTAGGAAGAATAAGAAGCCATGATTTTTGGAGGATAGGGTGAAGAAGAGGGGCATTGCTTTGTCACAAAATGAGAATTCTGATAGAGTGTGGCATCACCATATTAATTTGAGTTTCCTACAAAACAAGACTCCAAAGTTCTCTCGAGAAGGGCTAATGTAGTAATAAGTAGTCTATTGTCTCTACTTCCTTCTTATATAAAACAAATTTTTTAGCAAAACTAAAACCCCTCTTATTGAGGTTTTCAAGAGTCAAAATTTTCTCATGGACAATTGCCCAACAAAAGCAATTAATCTAGGAAAGGTTAGGAATTAAGACCTCTTTCTACAATTGATTATCTTCCCCCATAGGATCTAAGGCTAGATAGACCTAACTAACCATGAAGAGACCATTTTTGTTATATTTCTCGATCTTCCTATCCTCTTGCAGATTGTTAAATAGAGTAAGATCTGGTAACATGTCTCTTAGGGTGCAAACATCCTCTCTTTGGATATTGGAAATCCTTCTTTCCTCCCTATGTCTTAGCCAAAAAAATTCCAATTCTAGCCATTCAACATTACCATTTCTCCAAACAATGTAGTTTTCCACTCTGACACCAAAATTAGCTAAGAGACAATCTTTAAGACCTTGTTTAGAGAGCATCTCTTGGAGAGGGTATTCACCTACCCATAAGTCAGACCAAGAGAGAGTATCCCTTCCATTACCAATAATCTTTCTACTACCTTTTCTCACGATCACTTCCATTTTTAATAAGTTCTTCTAAAAATTAGATGTACAATTGACATTTTCAACCATTAAGTAAAGGAAAGAAGGGTCATCAGAGAAATATTTAGCTCTTATGATCTTAATCCATTCTTTAGTTCCCTCCAAAACAACCCATTCCAATTTGGAAACTAAAGAATTATCCATATTCCTAAATATTTTTATTCCTAATCTCCCTTCCTTCTTATATTCACACACTTGATTCTAGTTAAGAAGGGATATTTTTCCTTTTATTTTATGTTCTAGACTAAAGGAAGACTTTCTAGATCTTCTCCAAAGCATTGAAAACTTTAGAAGGCTTGATGGAAAAGGACATAAAGTAAACCAAGATACTTTGGAGGCAACCTTTAGTAAGAATTAATTTTCCACCCATTCTCAAGAGTTTTCCCTTCCATCCTACCAATTTCTTTTGAAATTTCTCAATAATGCTATTCTAGTAGGAATGTCAAGGTCTCGTTGGCAAGAAAGGGAGACATATATAGGTATTGGAAATAATAGCAATGTTATAGCCCAACATCCTAAAAATACTATATTGAACCTCGATTCTAGTGTTGAAGAAAAAGAGATTACACTTTTGGAATTTAATTTTCTAGCCAGAAAGAGCAACATAGTCTGAGAGACGGGATGTCCAAGAGGTTGCTTCCAAAATTAGAGTAGCTCTAAAAAGAACAGTGTCATCCATGAATTGTTGGTGGATAGACATGGATAGGCTAGAAGCAACTTTAACACTAGAAATAAGATTAGCAAGGCATAGTTTGGAAAGGTTCTTTTTGAGAACTTCCACTGCTAGAATGAAAAGATAAGATAAAAGGGGGTCTCCTTGTCTAAGACCCTTGTGAGTAGAGAAAAAAATAGTAGGCTTATCATTAATTCTAAGACAACATATTTGGTAGTAGTCACATAACTCATAATCATTTTGTGGAATTTTCCTTTAAATACGATTGTAGATAAAACCTTATCTAGGAAGGACCATTTCACATGGTCATAAGACTTAGATATGTCAAATTTAATGAGTAGTAATAGCAACATCCATCATGTTTCTTCCTCTAAAAAACCTTTCTAGTTCTTTCCAACAAATTTATCCAAAATTGGTTTCAATCTGTTAACCAAAACTTTAGCAATATTTTTATAGATAGTGTTACATAGCTTGTAAGATGGTAGTCATTCATAGAGGTAGGATCTATATTTTTAGGAATTAGGGCTATATAATTTTGATTAGTAATATCCACCATAATACCAATTCTAAAGAAGTGGAAATTTTCCTTAAAAAAATCTTCCCCAATAATCTCTCAATATTCTAGAAAAAAATATGGGGGATCCCATCAGGGATAGGGGATTTGAATGGTTGGAAGGAGAAAGTTGCAAGTTTAAATTCTTCTTTTTCTAGCCTAGAGTTCAACATCTCATTATCTTTATTAGTAACCAATAGGTGAATATACCCAAGGAGATCTTGAGGGTCATCCACTCCTAGGTTCTATGCTCCTTTCTAAATAAATAAATTGATAATACCAGTGTTGATATCTCTATTTTCAATCACCGCCATCCCATTAGAACATGAAAGGATCTTAAACAATATTTTCTTCTATGTTTCAAAGTAGTTTGGTGAAAGAACCTGATATTTTTGTCTCCATTTATTAATCATTGAACACGAGATCTAAGTTTCTAGAAAGTTTTCTCCTAAGTTGAAAGAGATATTCATTGGTCTCTAAGGGCCCATTCTTACAAACTCAGGTTGGTAACTTGATAGATTTTTTCTTGGGAAATCGAAACCTCCACAAAAGTTCCCTTAATGGCCCTTTTTTATCAAAGATATTTCCACCTAAAACTTTATTCACTTACTGACTTTATCCCTCACAATATATAGCTTCATCTAAAAGTTAATCAATGGGGAAACCTTAGCAGGAAAAATTCATTAAGAACCAATCAAGTCCTTGAGATTGTGATTAGAGAACCACATATTTTCAAATTTGAAGGGACCTACCTTACCATATTTCCATTCTAGGAGGAGAGCATTATGATTTGACCTCGTATGAGGTTTAGCTTCAGGAAAAAATCATTTGAGATATTCTAATTAAGAGAAAGAATGACCTATCATGCCTAACCTAGATAAGGTCATTTCCTTGTCTTCTATTAGATCACATGAAAATATCCCCCCTTAGATCAATATTAATAAGACCTAAGTTAAGGAAAAAATCCCCCAACTCTGTCATGTTGTTAAAGAAGTCTTCAATACCTTGAGCCTTAAAAGAAGGATTAAGGGGGAGTTAAAACCATCAGAAAACATCCACTTAGAACTATCACTATTTATTAGAGAAGAAAGGGAATCCCAAATTTGTTTCATCTGATCTCTATTATTCAAGGCTTAAATATTGATTATATTCTATGACCACTCTGAGGATGGATCATGGAAAGTAGTAATAATAGAGTTAAAGGAGGAGTTTAGAAGAGTACGTGACAACTTACTCACATTACATAAAATAACTAGACCATGTGATGCACCCTAAGAATCCTAAGAAATCCAAGAAGCTCCAGGCCAAACAAACTTTATAGCCTTCTCCATACCTTCTCTACCCATTTTATTTTCCTTTATAAGAAGAATATATACCTTAATGGTGTAGGGCACCCTGACCACCCCCCATGGAATTTTGGGTCATGATTATTAGGCATTTATGTCATGTTAGATTGGGGATTTAGTTATTTCATATCATGTTATTAGGTGTTCAAATTAAGGTTAGGTTGACCAATTTCTTGTTTTAAGTATTATGGGTCAAAGTGAGTCAAAAGTGGGAAAATGCCATGCTAGGTCATAAATGGAATATATTATAGTCTTAAGATGTCATAATGTGATGGTGAACCTATTTAGGGTACCTAGGAAAATATATTAGAACATAAAATTCAAAATGTGAAAAAAAGTGTAAAAATTGCCAAGGGATGTTGTCAGCAATTTCTTTGCAAAAGTTGACAAAGTATAGAAATGTAATCGCATTTGGAGATCTAGTGAAGAGAAGGTGTGGAGATGAAAACTACAAAGCATGATGTACAAATAATAAATCAATCATTTCTTGTGATATTTTGTTTTCACACTATAATTCTCCTACAATTTTATTATCTTCTCTAATACCTCATGGCTATGATGGTCTTTGATTTTCCTTATACATGTGAATGAAGTGGAGCATCATTATTTATTATTGCATGTTTTCCTATCTACATAGGTTATGAAAATAATTTGTCATATTCACAGTTTGGACAATATTTTACATCCATGCATTGGGTAAACAAAAAAACACTTATAGTTTCAAGATTAATTGGCCACAGTAGCTACATATGTCCTTTGTATAAGGATTGGGAAAGATTCGAAGGTTCCCTTGTGTGTTTAATTTTTCATCTTATCAAGTTAACTCACCACCTTTATTCCTTATATTAGAAGAAGTCGTGAATCAACATTTTGATTGTTGTTACTTACAAAAAGACAGTAAATTAGCAACCTATAATCCCATGGTAGATGTGAAGAGACACTTAAGGGTTGGCCTACTTGTTTGGTGTATTAAGAAATGTTTCCAAATAATGGAGTGACTATGATATGGAAGGTCAAGAAGTAATCACCATATGCACCAAGGGAACTCTTATTATGAGATAGGTTTTGGTGGAAATTCGATACAGTCACTCACTTGGAGCCTAAAAATTAGTAATATGAAGGGTTTTTGATAAGGTAATGTTATTTTTATTGTTCTTTGGAGAGTAGTTGAAGTTGCAGTGAATAGATATGATGCAGACTCAAGCCTATAGATTATTTATTTGATTAGATAGAGGGTGTAGTGCCTGCCCCTGGTTCGCATTTTGTTATCATTGCTAAACTCTTTTAGAGCTAGTTTCATGTTGATGGTTAGTAACATTATTATGAGATTATCAGATATTGTGCTATGGATTCAGTTGATATGTGATGAGATTACTTAGACTCTACATTTCATGTATGTATGATGATTATTTTCAGTGTTTGCAGTTATTAATGATGATTAGTAAGATGATTTATTATCATATGTGTTTTCTTATGGATACTTACCCCATACTTGCATGTGTATGGTGTGTGTGTTTGCTTTGTGTGTTTTCTTTTGTATGGTGTGTCTGATGTGGTTAAGGAAGGGAGTTGTAGTCACCTGCTAGTCGGGATCTACACGATGCACCACTTCCTACCATTGCCTATTTAGTTTAGTATATATTGTGCTTGTACATGCATGGTTTTTATGCAGGCTGCAGGTACCGGGTATCGACTTCCCTGAATTGCCAGGATGAGCATACCCTATCACATTATCTCAATGATAAGAGAGGGGAGATAAATTCTCAAGTCCAAATCCCTACCCTATAAGCCATTTGTTCTAATTGAAAAATTAGGACAAGTATCTAAGTTGAGTACCCTCTAAATGCGTCAGATGATGTAATTCATGATATAAACCCCTTGGTTTGATTTGTATGTATTTTGGCTATGATGGGTTTTTCGTATTTTTACCTTTGTGAGTCTTTGGAGTATTTTCTATTAATTAAGCCTAATTAAAAGATTTAATTAATGGTTTAATTAAATAAAAAATTAATATGATATTTTAATATTTATTTTATTTAATTAATTGGAAAATTAATTAAATAAAATAATTAAATTTGAAAATAAAATAATTAAATTGGAAGATAAAAGTTATAATATTAAATTTGGAATGTGACAATATTTATAATATATTTGGAGCTCATTTTTAAATAAATGACTGAATAATATTATTATCAAAGCTAATAAATATTTTAACAATAAAGTTTAAAAGTGGAAAATATATTTTAAATTATTAAAAGATTTTAAATCTCATATGATTAAAATATAAATATATTAAGATTGAAAAGTGGAGATATTAAAGTTAGTACATGAGACTTAATAAATAAATTAATTAAGTTGGAAAGAGTAAAGTAAATTGGAGTTATAAGCTTGCATGAAAATTAACATGTGTCAACAACATGGGGGTTAGTGCATTAGTTAAGCACAAGGTGTCTACAACTCTATGACTCATCAAAAAGGTTGGAAAAGACCCATGCTTAGTTGGTGACACCTTTTAGCGGTTTCAAGAAGCATTCCAAAGGTTTCTTGAGAGCTCTTTATATTCAGGCATTAATAGAAGCTTAAATAAAAAGCTTAATGGAAGCTACAAGCTTAATGAAAGCCACGAGTTACAAGCTAAAATAGAAGCTTAAAAGCTTACATGCATGGGAGAAGATTCATATGCTCCTATATTTTCTACTTGCTTCTATGCTCCTTCTAGCACTTCTAATCACTTGGAGGATTCGATCGGCTTGGATTCTTGGAAGAATTGCGAATGGTGGAGAAGGAAGGGATTTTCTATGGACTTCTAAGGCATGGCAAATTAGCATCAGTGTCCAGGTGCACTCGTGATATTCTTATATTCCCTTTGCACTCTTTCTTTTCCTGTCTTCATCATATCTGTTTTATGTGTCTGAATACTCTCTGTGATTGAATCTACTATTTGAATTGGAATTTAGATATTTTATTTGGTTGAGAAGAAAACAATAGAAAAATCCTAGATCCAATTAAGGAGAAATAATTAGATCTTAATCGGGTTTGGGTTCGAATTTATATTGTGAAATTAAATAGACAAGATTTGAAATTAAAATAGAAATTCTAAGTTGAAAATTCGAATGATTAGATGTAATCTTTCTATCAAATTACATTTTCAGATGCGTATGGACAAACCTATTAGATGGATGAATGGGTAAATTTAGAGAACAATTATTTTAAGAGGAAATTCTTAATTCATCACAAATTGTCCTGTCGCTACCCCTTTGGATAGACCCGAACTCAGTCATTCATAACTTTTTATCGTGAACGAATTTATTCAATCACTCCACTCAAAATTGGCACAACTTGGCCCTCTCCAACATATTTTAATTTCAGACCAATCCAACAGTTCATTAGGGAGATATGTCCGTCGTACTGGGATGTTTTATTCAAAGACAGATATTTCTCCATTTCTCATAACTAAGAGTTCTTTATGCTTAAACTTCACAAAAATAATATATATCAAAGCATGAAATGAATTAAAGATATTATTGTAATCTTTCCTTATTAGAATCTTATTAGTATGCATTAGTTTTATATGATTTATTATCTAATCTGATTAAATTAAATTTAATTAAGATTAGTTAATAGTAGAAGAAGTGTAATTAATTATTAGTCAATCTAAGTAAATGGATTTTTTAAATGAGAGAAAATTAAAAGAAAAGAGATTTTAATATAGTTTATATAGTGGAATTTTTATAATGTATATGAAATACTATTTAATATATATTAAATAATTTAGAGATGGTAATTTTATATTAGGTTTATAAATGAAGAGACTTTAATGATAATGGATTAAGATTTAATTGATATGGAGTCACTATTATAACATTGTTATAATTTGAATTACTATGGTATTATTAGTAAAATTATTGATATACCTTAATGGTATTAAGAGTTAACTAATAAAGCTTATGTAAAGTTTTCTAGATCGATTAATAATAGTTTTGATGAGTTTATTATTTATTAATGTTTGTTGGGTCTAACAAAATATTAATAAATAATAGTTTAAATAGTTATCAATTAATATGATTAGAGTTAATCTAGAGGAGATTAGTTAATGATGGAAGTACCATAAAAGATATTAATCAAATTGAATTGGTTAATAATTTGGAAGAGTATCAATTAACTGAATCAATGTACATAGGAGAAACTTATTTGAGATAATAATACTTGGTATTGAGGATTTATTATAACTTGTTATTATTAAAATATAAATGAGAACATTGTTGCAGAGTGACGAATGTGGTCATTATAGATTTATTAATAAGATTCTCAATATAGCTTGTTATTAAATATTAACAAGTTATTATTTTTGAACTATGAATATGAATATTTGTGTACTAGATTATAGTTGACTTTTAACTTATAGAATTTTAGTTAGTTATTAGTCAACTGATATTAATTGGAACGTTGCTATGGTTATCCAATTATTAATTAAATCAATTAATGAGAGTTAATTGGATTTAATTAATAATTATGTTATGTAATAGAGATTTAATTGATATAATTCTTTTAATGAGATTGTAGAAATATTGATATCAAGTTGATAGGTCTTATTCTTATGACTTGAATAACGACTTTAGATATTTTAATGGTGAAGACTTAGTAATATATAATTGAGAATTATTAGAATGATAAAAGGTCAAAGATGGTGATCTGATATTAATTGATCATTCTAATAAAGTTATAATCTCTTATTCGAAGAATGATAATTGGTCCTCTTATAATATAATGAATAATGATCCTAGAAAAGTCGAAAGGTTAATCAATTAGAATATGGATCATGGTTAAATATAGAGAACAATTTAATTAAAGGTCAATGATGATCAGTTTAATGGGTAAATATTTATCCTTAAATTATTCTTAGAATGTAATTCTTAATAATGGAAGGATAATGTTATCGGGGAACAATCGGGTTGACTTGTAGGTCAAATGATGAAACTTAGACACTTGAAAATATACTTGCAAATAGAAAACTGGAAACCTCTACACTTGATTCAACTATGTAAGATAGCAAAACCAAAACATGTGTTTGCATCGTGTATTCTATATGCTTCTTGTTTTGAGTTTTGGGTTATCTAGTGTTGACCAGTCCTAGGTTGTTACCAGAGGCCCGGGAGTTATGAGATGTGATGGCATGTTGATCTTATTTGGTCTCGATCTTTTAAGCCCAACCATGGTAATGTGATCGTATGCTCTATGAAATGTTTGTATTTGTTCATCAGTCTTCATGTGTGAAGGTGAGATGTATGTGTATGAGACACTTGAGCTAATCATTTTTGAGTCATCGATCAGTTATCCTTGGATTATTTTCTAGTCACCATGATGGGACTGAAATGTTGATTTATTTCTTGATGATGTCATGTTGTGACATGTTTGACTCAACCATTTTTGAGTCTTCGATCAGTATGATTTTGAGATATTCTTGGTTGCTTGTTGAGAACCAATGGATACTTATGATTATCAGTGATGCCTTTAGTTGCCAATAGAGAACTGCTGTGGTCATGATTTTCTATGGATGTTTTTCAAATGCTCATGGAGATTTGATGATTCTTATCTTAGTGATTTGATGATTCTTATTATGGATATTTGATACTTTTATGCATATTTGATGATTTTATTATGGATTATCTTTTGTGATTTTGAAATTTATGATTCCATGAGCTTAGGGTAGGTAATCTGCTTGTAGTGTCAGGAAGTGGTTTGCAATGGGGGTTGGGACCCTAAGTGGCTGCCAGGGTAACTTATTGTAAGTTTGGTTAATAAGTGATAACATTTACACACTAAATGGGGATTAAATGAACCTAAAAAGATAATTGTTTTGATGTTCTCGCCCATGCCTTAAGTGCTTGTATAGGCTAGGATGGGAGTAGTGAGAACGCATGGTTGCGACTGTGCATTCCGTAGTATGCCTCGTCAGTATGAGAGGATACTAGTGTCCACATGAGATTAGTATAGACCCGTGGAGTTTAGCTAACTACCAGGGTAACTTGTACGTGATAAATGCGATGACATTTTTCCGCTTGCATAGTAGGTTTCCTACATGTCATTGTGTGCCTCTGGGAATTAGATGTCAATTTTGTGTGTGATTGGAACCTTTGAGTTAGTATACTTCTAGGATTCCTGGACTATAGAGATTTGTGCTATGTGGTTTTGATAGCCTGTTTGGGACTTGAGATTATCTCCTCAGCACGGTGGGAGTGGACCACTTAGGTACCACGCGGTCGGGTGGTAGTGTATTTTCCACTCTTATCATTTGAGATTCATTGAGACATCGTGGCTGATGCATCCTTCGTGATGGTGGATATGTATCCTTTCATTGATGATTAGCATATGTTAGATGGTGTTATCTTATGCTTGTATTTGCATGTTAGATTACTTTCTACATATGATGTTGTATGTTAGGAGTGACATTCCTACTATGTTAATACCGATGATCTCTTCGGTGATTTGGGATGTTACGCACGGAGGGATGGCTAGGGCCCACGATGGTCTAATGATGCTATTAATAGTTGGGAGGAACCATGCACTTAGTTATTTATGTTTTTGATATATGGTTATCTTTTATGATGGATGTATATGTCTTCTATGATGATATATCATGTGATTATCTCTACTTTGATGTATCATGGATTGGAATAGGATGATGTACCTTATTTCACATATGTATATTCTTTTAAGCCTTCATACCCTATGACATGTACAGTGGATGATTGAGCATTTGGAAATGTAATGTATGAACATTGGACTTATCATTATTATTCATGTGGATGTTGTACTAGATGGATTCATGTATGTTAGTTAGTTTAGATGTAACTCAACGTTAAGGGATTCTTAAAGAATGAAATCGGTTATGTATGTTATGTTTACTTTTAGATGGACATTGCTATTGCTTCCATTACTATGTACAAGTTATATGTGGTATTTACTTTCATGTTATAAAAATAAAATAAAAAATGTTACCAAACTTAGTGAAATTCTAGGTTAATTCTTTGGATCCCTTGGTGGGGCATTACAGAGGGAATCTATATTCTTGGAATTATGTCAATATCAACAAGAGATATCTCAATTTTCTTCTAGTTTGAGAGGTGTTTGGAGAATTTGAGCTTTTAATCTCTTTTAACCATTGCATGTTATAATGTCTTTATTGATAATGAATAAGCCTTGGGAAGTAGTTTGAACTATGTTGTTGATAAAGATCCTAGAGGTGCAAGATGATGGAGGTGTTGTGTGGTGAGTTGTGTGGTATGATGAAGGGTTAGGTAGAGTCAATTGGAATAGGTGAGAGTGGCACAAGGAATAGGCCATTCACTTTATCTCTAACCATAGAGAATCCAAAGGGATAGCATATGTTTTTCTCAAGTATGCTTGGAAGAAGCCTAGCCTTGTTTGAGAGTTTTTTAATTAAGAAACAAGTATCATCACCTCATACTTGCATCATATTTGGTATCAAAGTAGGATTACACCATATTTGAGAGTATAGTTATGCTGATTACAAAAGTTTGATTGTTTGATTTCTAATTGCAGAAGTTTGATAGAAGTGGGCAAGATTTTATTTCAGGTAAGAAGATAGTTTGTGTTTATTGATTGGGATTGGTAACTTGTGATAGAAAGTTTTGTAGTTACTTTTGATAAGGATGACACCACAACAACAATATGGAAGGCATGGATATACTACAAAGATACCTTGAGAAGATAAAGAGAAGATAAAAAGAGAAAGAGAAGATAGAGAGAAGAGGAGGAAAGAATGTTAGAGGAAATCAGAAATTTGAAGGAGGCACTAGCAAAGAATGAAGAAAGAGGAAGGAGATTAGAGATATTGCTAATGTAGTAGGAAGAGGAAGAAGAGGAGCAAAAATTTGATAGTATAGAGGTTAAATGTATTGTGGAGGAACATGTTAAGATAGAGGATCAAGCAGATACAAAAAGAAGTGGTCATTGAGTTAGACCAATTGATAAAGCCAAAGGGAGCATGAATGTCTGAGAAAGAGGATAGAAAGATTGAAGAAGAAATACAAGAAGAGTTAGAACATAATGGGGCAAAAAATTCCCTGTAGATGAAGGAAAAATGGAGGAGATAATCAACATTACAACTAAAAATGTTAATAACAGTAGTATAGAGGAAGATCATTTGAAGATGGAATTAGTAAAAGAGGTAGAAAGGGTATCAATTTATGAAGAAGATAGGGACATAGCCCTTGGAGAGAGTAAATTTGTTTCTGATATTGGTGAGCAAGATTAGAATAGGATAAGAGGTAGTCAGAGGGAGGAAATTCTAAAAACAATAAGGTTGCTAATGAAACCATTTTTTTTGCAAGTGGTAGGTTATATAGTCAGAGGATTGCATTTGTGTCACCAAGGCAAAGAAAACCTTGGGTGAAAATGAGGTTTATTGGTTCATGTGGAGCCAACGTACCTCAGATCAAGAAGCCACCAGAGATTGGCATAATGTTGATCATTCATTTCATCTGAGACAGAGTTGAAGAATTGAATATAACAATTAGAAGAAAGATAGCAGAGTTTGGTATCATCTAAAAGAATTTGAAGATGCAGAAGATAATGGACAATGATTGGACAAAGTGGCAAGAAAGTGAACAAGGAGGCAACATCATCATCAGACAAAGTCCTAGTAGTAAACTCAAGGGACTTGAGTTTTTTCAACAAGGGGAGTATGGTACAGAGCACTCTGACCACCCCCCATGGAATTTTGGGTCATTATTAGTAGGATTTATGTCATGTTACATTGTGGATTTAGTTATTTCATATCATGTTATTAGGTGTTCAAATTAAGGTCATGATGACCAATTTCTTGTTTTAAGTATTATGGTTCAAAGTGAGTTAAAAGTGGGAAAATTTCATGCTAAGGCATAAATAGAATATACTATAGTGTTAAGATGTCATAATGTGATGTTGAACCTATTTAGGGTACCTAGGAAAATATATTAGAACATAAAATTCCAAATGTCAAAAAAAGTGTAAAAAATGCCAAGAAATGTTGTTAGCAATTTCTTTGCAAAAATTGACAAAGTATAGAAGGTGAATAGTCATTCATATTTTTTGAACCACTTAGGGGAGGTGAAAAGTCATATTTTCCTATAAAACAATGTAATCTCATTTGGAGAGAGAGTGAAGAGGAGATGTGGAGATGAAAATTGTAGAGTATGATGTACAAATAATAAATCAGTCATTTCTTGTGATATTATGCTATCATACTATCATTTGATTACAATTTTATTATTTTCTCTAAGACCTCATGGCTATGATGGTTTTTGAGTTTCCTTATACATGTGAATGAAATGGGGTATCATTAATTATTGTTACATGTTTTCCTATCTACATGGGTTATGAAAATAATCTGTCGTATTCATAGTTTGGATGGTATTTTACATGCATTCACTAGGTAAACAACAAAACACTTGTAGTTTTAGAATTAATTGGCCACAATAGCTACATATGGTCTTTGTATGAGGATTGAAAAATATTTGTAGGTTCCCTTGTGTGTTTAATTTTCCATCTTATCATGTTTACTCACCATTTTTATTCCTTGTATTAGAAGAAGTCATGAATCAACATTTTGACTACTATTACAAACAAAAAGATAGTAAATTAGCAACCTATAATCCTGTGGAAGATGTGAAGAGATGCTCGAGGGTTGGCCTAAATCCTTGGTGTCTTGAGAAACATTTCCAAATAATGGAGTGAATATGGTATGAAAGGTCAAGAAGTAATCACCATATGCACCAAGGGAACTCTCATTATGACATGAGTTTTGGTAGAACTGCCATATACTCACTCGCTTGGAGCTCGAAAATTAGTAATATGAAGGGTTTTTGATAAGTTGATATTATTTTTATTATTCTTTGGAGAGAAGGTGAGGTTGGAGTGAATAGATATGTTGTAGATTTAGGCTTGCAGATTATTTATTTGATTGGATAGTGAGAATCTATAATCTTGGAATTATGTCAATAGCAACAAGAGATATCTCAATCTGCTTCTAGTTTGAGAGGTGTTTGGAGAATTTGATTTTTTAATCTCTTTTAGCCATTGCATGCTAGAATCTCCTTATTGATAATGAATTAGGCCTTGGGAAGTAGTTTGAACTATGGTGTTGATAAAGATCCTAGAGGTGCAAGATGATGGAGGTGTTGTGTGGTGAGTTGTGTGAGGTTTTTTGTGTTGTATTGTGAAGATTTGGGTAGAGACAATTAGAATAGATGAGAGTGGCACAAGGAATAGGCCATTCACCCTATCTCTAACAATAGAGAATCCAAAGGGATAGCATATGTTATTCTCAGGTAGGCTTGGAAGAATCCTAGCCTTGTTTGAGAGTTTTTATATTAAGAAACAAGTATCATCACTTCATCCTTGAATCACTTAAGTTCCTAAATGTTTTCCTTAGATTAATTCTATTAATCTTATATTATAGAGTAAAATTATATTTAATATTTTATTTATTAATTAAACTATGTTGATTTTATTTATATGGTATTGATGAAAATATTTAGACATGATATATGCATAGATGTGGGCGACCCTTAAACATGACATGCTAAGGGAAAAATTAAGCTTGAAACAAATAAGTCATTTTTTTACTATTAAACATGTTTAGTCTTGGAATGAAGTCGTAGTGTGCAATGTTTAACTTGTCCAATAAATTTGGGCTCATGAAAAATCTGCATAGCAAGATTAATATTTCATGAATTTCGTTCACATGAAAAATCATTAGTGCAAAACAATGTATCATCATCAAGCATTACGTTTCACTAAATTTATATTGTATTTTGTATCTTACACTCTAGAAGGATTATGCCAAATCATGACATAATTTACATGGAATGGACTAGAGAATTGACATAAGATCTCATTATTGGCCTAGGACAAAATCTTCTATCCTTTCAATGCTAAAGGAGAAGGAATAAAACATCTAAACTGTATAAATTTAGCCATGGGGGCTAAGCTAGTTTGGAGTATTTACAAGGAAGGGAATAAATAAAATGGGTATTAAGTCTACACAAGAAATACTTGGATTTGGATGAACCAATTCAAATTCTATGGGTTTTGAACCCAAGCCATTGGCTAACATATTTGGAACTTCATTACAGAGGGTAGAAATGTTTTATCTAAATTTATTATATGGGAAGTAAGCAATGGAAACAAGGTCCATTATTGGGAGGAATCTTGCGAAGAGCATCAACCACTCTAAACCATGGAAGACATGGAAATAATCAAAATGGAACCACTAGGTAGTGGGGAAGAAAAGTTAGAGATTATTGAAGGATAATTGAAATCAATGGAGTGTAATACTAAGAGAGGAATTCACTAGAAAATATTGTGGCTCCAAATGAGAAAGAGAGGAAATCAGATAACATCCTCTTGAATATCATAGCTTCATATGGTCTAATAAACAAGATGAAATCAAATGAATATATTCTAATAATGGAAATTGTAAACTAAAGATTGGTTATAAGTCCTTAGGATCAACTTACCAATGTCCTTAATGATCAACCAAATTAATTTGGGGAAATTATTGCTCACCAAGAGCTAATTCATTTTCCTAGATAGCAATTCAAGGGAAATTCTTCACACAAGATAAACTGAACAAAATAGGAATCTTGGGGACATGGAGATTCTAACTATTCAAACAATAAGTGGAAAATGTAAACCAAATTCACTTATGATTCCCTTCAACAAACAATAGTAAATTTGGACCCAATTTTTTACCAATGTTGGTCAAAATTTTAACCTAGGTTCATCACTATTTTTCTCATCAAAATTTTGACCAAATTGTAGGTTGGTTGAAATATCAATGAATACATTCATCAAAATGTTTTTTTTGGTCTAAAATTTTGATGAATACATTCATCGAAATGTTTTTGTTTTGACCAACAAAAACATTTTGATGAATGTATTCGTCAAAATTTTGACCAACCTACAATTTGGCCGAAGTTTTGATGAGAAAAATAGCAATGAACCTAGGTCAAAATTTTGACCAACATTGGTCAAAAATTGGGTCCAAATTTACTAGTGAAAATATTATTTGAATTACTTCCTTTAAAGGTTAGATTGGTACACACCCAAACCTCAATCATTAGAAATTTGGTTCAATATGTGGCCAAGGAAGATAAGGAGATGTGTATTCTCAAGCTTATTGAATATCACTTTGTCCATGATAATATGGGAACTCTTGAAGGAACAAACTATGAGAATCTTTCACAATGTATTTAGTCCAAGGGAGAAATTAGTAAGGAAGGTAGAAGGATCAGAAATAGAATTAGCAAGTATAGATGCACAAGATTTGAAAAGGAGATCCTTTTCTTTTTGGGATGATACAATGCATAAAAATCAAGGGAATGGTCATCCACAAAATAGTATAAGACTAGAGGAGTTTAGAAAGATGAAAATCTTGTGAGGATAATTGGTGGATGACTCCTAAGCATAGATGGGTAGAATTAAATTTTGATGGAGCTACCCATAATAATCCAAGTTTGAGATGTATTGAAATTGTAATCAAGTATTTCCAAGGAGATACAAAGGAAATATGTAATGAGCACATCAACATGAGAACAAATAACAAACCTACAACTAAAGGATTAGAAATGGTATTGGAGCTAGGTTGCATGAATGCCTACCTAGAAGGAAATTCTATGATAGTAGTAAACCATATTTGAAGCATGTTAGGAATACTAAAAGACTTTAGAATTGATCACATATATCAAGAAGGAAATGGAATCATTGATGAACTAGCACAACAAGCCTCAATGGAGACTTTGAGTGAGGCCTAGAGGGAGAAACATCAATATCCACTACAACATTTAGCCCTCTTTTCTAAAACTAATTTTCTATGAAGGGGGTACATTTGATGAAATTGGTATTTTATTATCAATTTCCCCCCAATGTAATTCAATTTTTGATCATATATTTTGATTCCACTAGAATTTTGACAATCACAAGTAGTATATGAAGAAAAAAGATTAATATTAAATCATTTTCATAGTTGACCATGTGTAAAGGCATGATTCCAATGTGAGGTCTAAGTGTGAAATTCCCATGTGATTCACTCAATGCAGTGAGCTCATGCATATCATTGAGACTACTTGGTAAGGACATCTAATGCTTCATGTTTATGTGATTTTAAAATAAAATTTCTTAAAACCCTATTTATGTGATTTCAAAATGAAATTGTTTGAAACCAAATTTATGTGATTTGAAAATGAAATTTCCTATCTTGAAAGTTGATTTTATTTGAAAATGAAATTGTTGGAAAGCACCAAAAAATTGTATAGAAATACCATCAATTATTCCCTGACAATGTTATAACCCTTGTTACTTTTGAGAAACACAATTTGTTGCACCAATATTTTTTGGATGACTTCTTATCATAACTAAGTTACAATAATAACACAACCCTCCAACCCAACTATGTGACACTCCCATTCCCATGGCAATCATATATTCATTTAGTAAATCCACTAACCTTGATTAAGTTTTTTTATTTTTTGGTTTATGGGGTTTTGATTTATAAATCTAGGTTGGACTTATGAGAAATATCTAGGATTTTTCAAATGTGGGTAAGAACATAAACATTCATGAATGGCGAGCGAATGAGCAATGTAGTTCCTTTTCATATATACACATACTCTTTTGACACCAAGAAATCATGTCTATTCTGATGCTTTTCTTACACATGTACATGCTAGGCTAAGGGAATCCATTTAGAATTTGCAATAGGATTCATTTGTATTCATCTTTGATATATTCCTCTCTATGCATCCCATCCTATCCCATTTTCCCACCTCTCCAAACATCCATATAAAAAGTCAACACAACATCTCCCCACAACCCACATATTATATTTTGCAAAAAGATATATGGGAAGATTAGGAAGAGAATCGATAATAGAGGCTCTTACTTGTGGTTATAGTCATGATAAGGGTGATGTACAACTACCTCCTAGATTCAGGTTCCATCCCATTGATGAAGAGCTCATAACATAGTATCTCATGAGAAATCTTTTAGATAACATTTTCATAGGAAGGGACATCATTGAAGTGGACCTCAACAAGTGTGAGCCTTGGGACCTCCCTAGTATGTTAAATTCCCTCCTTTATTGTTAACTTTGTAAATAATCCCACATACCCATTTGATCTTGAATGATGATATGTACATAGTGAATGTTGAGTGACTATGCTAAATACTCCAAAATCCTCCATTTCATACCTTTATCTATAAATAATTTCTTTATGATTTCTTTCTACTCACATGCCCATTTAATTTGATATGATCATTTGAAAATTGTCTTAGTGTAAGCTCTCAACCATTTCCTCTCATTTGGTCATCTCATAAATGCTAAATGATAGTCGTTGCAGAGGAGTAGCTCTAAATGTTAATAATAATAATAATCATTTGGACCTATTAAGTTGAAATGCTAAATGATGATTATTTTAGAGGAGTGAATTCCAAATATTGATGGAAGTTATTGAAGAGTGGCCTTGGAGCCTTCCCCTTAGGACCTTTGATGAGTGTTGACTAATGGACTTGACTCTTAATTTATGTGTCCTTATTTGGTCCAAAGAAAAATACAACAAACAACATAATGACCCTAAATAGACCAAACAACTTATTTGGTGCTACTTATGTTTGTAGAGAGCTAATAATGATATGTGATTTACTAATTCAAAATATAAATAAATTTGATGTTATTTCTAGATTAGATTATGTTCCAAATCATACTAATTGTGATCTATTATCCTAATAATAGATCAAACATTGATTATGAACTAAGATAGCTTTCCACATTCTGATAGTATCTATAATAAGTAGTGATTAGAAATTTTATTAAAGAAACTAAGACACACTCTAATATAGAAGCACCATTAAAAGATAACTATGTTTACTTTGTGAAACATTTTAGTTCTTGCCAACTTAACTAGTGAAATAGTTTTTATGAAATATTTTACTTTGTACATGGTGGTTAGGTGTATTATTAAAATTTAGTAGCAATAAGGATCTTTAATTGGAGTTACATTATCTTACAATCTATACTATTTTACACACAGAATATCTAACATTAACACTCTTCTTCTCACCAATGTCAGTGCTCTAGATAACTTGATTTTTCCTAAGCAACATGATAAACAATTGTACTTTACTCACTATAGAAGTCGTTAAGTATATATCGATTGCTAATATTGTAGACCAACTATTTGGACTATAAATCAACAAAAATTGCAAGTGAGATTAACATTGCAATCAATAATTTTATGAAGTAGTAGTTTTATGATTAGACTACATCCCTTATCTACAATCATCACCCTTTCCAAACTTTAATATTTTTCTTTTTAGAATAGTTTGAAAAGACCATAGTGTGAATTTGAAATATTTTAGAGGGATTTAAGATTTGATTGTTTATGTTCTTTTTTTCAATGTTTTGAATGGTATTTTATGATTCATCTTATTCACCTTCAATATAATGTACTAGAGAAGAGAAACTAAAAATAGGTCAATTTTAATATGTAATTCATTTTCTCTATCTTTTGTAGCTCACTATTCACCTTTACTATAGTGAGCTAGAGAGGAGAAACTAAAAATAGGTAAATTTTAGTCTATAATTCATTTTTCTCTCTTCTTTTTATGTCATTGTCTTGATCACAAAAAAATTGATAGATAAAATATACATAGTTAGAATTAAGCAACACATAAACATAGAACCTATTTTCTTTGACATTGATTAAATAAATGTTAAAAGTTAAAATCAATGTATTTTCTTCCACCAAGATCATGTTTTAATTTCTCCCAATATGAGTTTTCATGTTTATACTTGGAACAATTGTAGCCCAAGTAAACACATTATTGATAGAGAAAGGAAATACACTCAAGAGAAACATGGGACCTCACATTGAAACACCCTCTGGCTCTCTCGTAGAGTTTGTGATCATATCAATGTTAGTGTTAATTATAATATACAATAGCATCCTTTTTGTTCTCTATAGAAAATTTAATAAGAAACTAATTAATTATGTGTATTTTTATTTGTTTAATTATGTGTATCAAGTTATTTTGTTGAACATTAGTCCTGATAATATTTCTGAAATAATAATAATATTATTTTACAATCTAGCATTTGATTTACTTATAAATATTTGTTTTAAATTTTTTTTAGTTTTTTAATCAAAGAGAAACATCAATTCAACTATCTATCTATAATTTAGAATGAACTGACCTTGTTACCATTTCGCTTCTTTCCCCAACTAGTTAATTTGATTTGTTGATATGTGAACTTTACTAGCATCTAGCCTTCCTATGTAAAAATGGGAACTTTGGAATAGGTTATAGACATCCATAAAAGTATAAAGGATAGAGTAATTATGTGAGATGTTTTAGTTGTAAATTCTCAAGTAAACAATGACGCAAGGTATGGAAGCATAGATAAGGAATATGAATAACTTGATGCACACACTCACATGTACACAAACATAAATATCCAATTGAATCCAAAATGGAGATGAAAATGTATTTAATTTTTACGTACTCACCTTCTTGTGGATATATATGTGCATGTATTTTTATATACTGATTAGAAATCAAGTCATTTCTCAAAGCTCTATCAACACTTTTTGTGTGAATACGACAACAACTTCAAGACATTAAAAAAAGATTCAACAAGGATATATAGATGTTCCTAGATTATTATATAAAAATAAATGGAATGAGAAACAACCAAAGAGTCATAAGAAATTGTAGAAATAATGAGCTTTAATTACTTTTTCCTCAAATAGTTTGTACAAAATGTTGTTTGATCTACACTCCTTGTAGCCCATATGCCTTGACCAAGTTATATAGGGTGGAAAAAAACTTGCCCAACCAATCCAAGTTGGTTGGAAGATATTAAAAATATGTTTAGGATCTAAATCAACTTTCCCTCCAAAAATATAAGATAACTAATAGAATCCAAAATTTTGAATTTATAACTTACATTTCTTTTCTTTAGTAGATTAAAAATCGTAAAAATTTCTCCCAAATGCACTCTAAGGCTAATCTATCCTATCTAAGACTTCTATAAATTATTTTACTCTCATGTGGGCACTATTTCTCTCCTTACATTCATTTGATCCCAAGGTCCTTATCAGGGTCATTAGGATTCATATACATTTCCTTAGTTTGACCATTACAATAGGTCATGATGGGCCTTAAGACATTCCAATAAGTCTTTATTGGTATCATTGGACTTCCTTGCATGCTAGATGTCCTCAAGTGACCAATTTATTTCTTGGGTTCCATTACACCACTTCTAAATTGTAAAGGTCATGTTCTTTGAAGTTAGCCCCCTAGTTAGATTTCTTCAATGACTTTTGAACAATGATTGAGAATAAGAAAAAAGAATATAGTTGATGATGTAGCCTAATGTCATGATATATTAATTATCTTTGATAAATATTCTTCAAATCCTCTTCAACGATTCCTAGGTTAATCTAGTGTCTTCAATGATTAAGGACAACAAGGATGAAAGAAATAGAACAAATATAATTGAGATTGATGTAATGATCTTATAGTGCTCTACAAAAAATTTTATTCAAATGGTCCTCAATGATTTTTTAGTTAATCCAGTATACTAGGTTGAATTTTAATTAAAATCTTTAACTATAATAGAGTGCACAAATCTAATTAGATTTGTAGTAGTTGGATTACAAATTCATAATGACTAGTTAAAAGTTCAATGAAATATAAAATTGAACAATCAAGTGAGAACGAGTTTGGGATAACATGCCAAGTTTGACTTGTACAATGTCTAAAATCATTTAGTCATTTATAGAAGGAAAATTATACTTTTTGAATAGTAAGATTCTTTGACCTAGGTTCAATTCCTAGTTGGTGTGTTCCATGAAATACTTATATAAGCTAAATTATATATCTTTATGAATATGTATTTCAAAACATCTATAGTGTAAATCTTCTTCTTTTTTCATTCTAACTCGTAAATAATATTCTATTTTTCAATGCTTATATTTTTTTAACTAACATATGTAAGAACCTGGTCCCCTTTCCCAACCATCCCTGATAGCTTGATGGATCAACATGTATAAGTCAACACACCATATAGAGATAGTTTATTTGATACAATTATGAATAGTGTGAATTTTTTCTACAATATTTTATTATTAAGTTTTTTTTTCTAACATTTGTATATTTGATTTTTTTCTTAGAACCAAATGGATCAACAACCACATGGTCCTGATGCCTTTTACAATAATAAAGTCATTGGGGTGCTACCCCTTGATCTTGTAAGGGACACTTCCCCCAAACCCTTGTAGACAAATATGGGGGGAAACTGCACCAAATGAAGTAGGAAAAATATTAACCTATGAGTTTGATTAGGGTCCACATAACAACATCAAACCTCATAGTATTTATTTAAACTAGATAGAAGAAAAATGTTATTTTATTATGTTATTTTCTTGAGTGTATTGAAGAGATTTTGATAGTGTTAATAATATTATTGTCATACATGGATGCTCAAGGAAAAGGAAAGGAACATGCATCAATCCTTGAGGAGAGCTTTGATGAGGAGGATTATGATGTCATTATAACACAATCGACTGACACAGTTGGCATGATTACACAATTAAGCATAGATATTAAAATTAAAGCTCTGTTGGATCCGTTATAGAGGTTAAAAAGATAAATAAAAATCATTTCAAATTGAATATATTTACCAATAATCTATATGATGTTATATTCCAACATAAAGTGATTATATTTGTTTTAAATAAGAAATGAATGATAACAATGTGCATGATATCAATAAGTGACTAGAAATGAATGATATCATGTTTTGAATGGCATTGCTAGATGGGAATATGGTTGTAGATAATGGCAATGGAGATACATCCTACAATCTAGAAGGAATTGAGGAGGACAGAGAGGATGGTAAGGATGAAGAGTCAAAGGGGGATTCCCAAAATGTGTAGAAAGATTCTCTCCACAACCCCACTAACCAAGGTTACATTGAAGACTTCAAAAACCTAGAGGAGAGAGAACTACACATGTGGTTATTAGGAGATCAAGGTTCCACATGAATTTGGTTTGAAAGATAAGGGACGAGATGTTGAGGGTAGGAAATGGTCATTGATTTTTAGTAAAAAGTCGATGAGTAAATCATCTTTTCCCCTTGTTGTTTTGAAATCTTGTTGGGAGAAAGGTGAGTTCCAAATATTGTTCTGAACCCCGTTGTTGATTATTCTATTTCAAATATTGACTTTACACTTCTTGATAGATTCTTGGGGACCCGACTGAATATTGATTCTTTAAGGAGTATGGTCAAGAGGAAATGGGCCCTTTGGGGTCAAGTTGACATTTTAGCCATGCCTAAAGCCTTATTCTCCTTTGTTTCACTTGTAAGAAGGATTTGAATATAGTTCTATGTAGGGGTCCCTTATGATCAAGAAATGGGAACCAGATATGGATTTATCTGATACGTTCTTCCTTACAATGCACATCTAGGTTCATCTTCTAGGTCTCCCATTGGAGTTATGACATGAATATGTTTTTAAAGGGATTATTGGTTCCTTTGGAGAGTTTATAGCTATTGATAATATGACTGCTGCTCGATCTAGACTTCTTTATGTCAAGATTTGTGTAAAAGTTTCTCAACTTAAGGACTTACCTCAAAAAGTGGATATTTTTTCTAAATTGGGAAAAGGATTTAGGAGGTGAAATTAGAATATTTTCCTAACGCCTTCTTCTTTTGAAAAAAATTGGGCCATTGGGCTAAAAAGTGGCCTAAAAAGCCAAAAGAAAATAGTACGGTGTTGCCAGAAAAGAAGAAACCCCCAAAAATAATTTGGAAACCTAAGGAACCAAAAGGAAACACTTCTACCCTTGGTAATAATGCTATCAGTGTTAGCTATAATGATGATACTAATATTAATGAGATAGAGAAGATATACAAAGAAACTAATGGTTTTGGGAAGGAGAAGGCAGATAGAGAACCTATGGAGAAGGAAGGTAAGGATGACATAATCTTAAGAAAAGAGGAGTCCTCTCTTCCTCCCCCTCTCAAGAATGGTTCTAAGATAGATATAGAGAAATTTCCACCAAACTGTTAATCCAAAATCTTGATTGAAGACCAAGAAGATTCTGGTCTGGAGGGTGAATACAAGGAAGGAGAAATTCAGGAGGAGAATTTCATTGAGATCCTAGGATCTATTATGGATAATTTTATTGATGAAGGTAAACTTCCCTTATCTAAACCTATTATTAAAGATTCTTTTGTGGGTGATATGGTTCCTAATACTAATCTTGAAGTTTTCCATAAGCAAGAGGATCAAATAATCACCAAAGATGACAAAAAATAGAAGGTTGGTATGAGGAAGAAAACTTACAATGAATTTATCCCTTTAGTGTCATATTTTGGAGTTTCCACCAAGATGAAGAAAATGGAGATGATCTCCCAAATGTGAAGGTGGGTTTTGTATCTTCAAGTAAAGTGGGAAGGAAAAGTCTTAAGAATAAGAGGGAAATGGAAGGTTTTTAAATTATATTTGTTGGAAAAAAGCTATTATTCTGGAATTTACCCCTAAGAAAAAATGAAGATTATTTCATAGAATATAAGGGGGAATAAAAATGGATAAGGAAAAAGAAAAAAACTTAAGGTTTTTAAAAATGTGTGAGGTGTTGGCTAGTAGCTCTAAAGGGGCCTCAGGAGGTACTCTAATTATATGGAATCAATAAGTTGTATCTGGATTTCTCATTGATTCCATTAAGAACTTCTTAGCTTTTAAGTTTTAGCATTTACATTTGGGTTTCAACTAGAATATGGTAAACATTTTTACCCTTAATAGTAAGAATATGAGGAAAAAGTTTGGAATAGATTATCAAATCTTAAAAGAAAAGATTATAATGGAAGTTGGATTATGATGGGGGATTTCAATGTTCGTCTCTATGGACATGAAAAAATGGGGGTAATCCAAGTCAGTTGGATGGAAGATTGGATTTAATGGACTTTATTAATGGAGAAGGTTTGATGGATATGGATCTTCACAGAATTCTCTTCACTTGGACTAATAAGAGAGTAGGGGAGAACTATATACAAGTTCACTTGGATAGGGTCCTTATTTCTCCTTATTGGGCCCAAGAGCTTTCTTTTTCCCTATCTTTCAACTCTAAGGTGGCCTTTAATCATTTTTCTTTAGGCTTTGTCACAAATTCATTTAACAATAAAAAAAAATTTCCTTTCAAATTTGAGAAAATGTGCATTTGACACCTAGGATTTCCTCAGATTTGCAAAAGTTGGTGGACTACCAGGTTGGAAGGAATGAATCTCTATCATATAGCCAATAAACTTAGGCATGTCAAAAGGAATGTTAAGGAAGGGAAGAGGAGTGAGTTTGGAGATATCATTAAGGAAAACACTAATGTGTTAACGGAGCTAAAAGATATTCATGATAGAATTCAAATGGAACATTTTTCTAAGGTTTTTCTTCTAGAAGAAAATGAAAAATTGGTCAATTTCCACAATATTGTCTCAAAGGAAGAGACCTTTTGAAGGAAAAGATCTAGGGCTATTTGGTTGTAGCGAGGAGATAAATATTCTATAAAAAATTCACTTAAGTACTATGAAACATAGGGAAACCAATTGATTAACTAGACTTAAGGTGGGTCGAAATGAATTGAATGAAGAGAAGGAGATTATTGATGAACTAGTTTCCTTTTTCTCTTCTTTTCTCTTTCTTGGTCAAATTTTTGATAGGATTAAGCAAGAAGAATTTCTTGGAACTATCCCTAAAATTATTTCTTTAGAGCAGAATTTTGGATTGATTGCTATTCTTTCTAAGAAAGAGATGAGACCATATAAAGCTTTGTATAGTTTGCAAACCATGTCCCTTTTGATAGGATCTATGAAACCTTCAGGTTGTATACTTCTTCTTCTAGGATTTCATTCAAGAATGCTAACCTCACTTCTATCTGATATACTTTGAACCCTTTATGAGAAGCATAAGTAGTGATCTAACACCTTGTCTTGCAACAAGAGAAAAAGTCTCTCAATAATCAATACCTTCTTCTTGAGCATAACCTTTGCAAACTAATTTTTCCTTGTTTCTTGAAGCATCTCCATTCTCATTCAACTTGTTTATTAATACCCAATTTGTGCCAATTACATTTTTTTCCTTGGGTCTAGGAACAAGAGTCCAAATTTTATTCCTTTCAATCTCTTCATTCATTGCCTCAATCCATCTTTCATTTTCTAATGCATCTTTAATAGTTCTAGGTTCAAACTTAGTAAGAAAACATGTACCTTTTTTTTTCTCCTTGTTATTATGCCTTTTGAGTGATCTCCAATGATTTCCTCAGGTGCATGATGTCCTCTAACATATCTAGCAAGTACAGGTACCTTCTTTTGAATTTAGTTGGTTCACCATGCTCAAAATGATCTTCTAAATCATACTCGGGTATCACTCTCTATGACTTGGGTCCTTTAGAATGCAACTTGGTTTTCTAAAACTTGGGTTCTTTTGACTATAACTCAGGTCCTTCATATTGTAACTTAGGTTGTACTGGTAGCAACTTGGGTTGAACTAGAAATTTAGGGGACTTGGGTGGTAGATATTGTTGTTTCCAATTACATTTTCTTGAACTTTAGGTAAAGTATCAAGTTCATAGTAAACAAAGTTTCTGTAGTTTTCAAGTTCTTTTTTGCTTTTTTCTTCACTCTTTTTGGAAAACTCATCAATTTTCACATGTGTACTTTCTATGACTTTGTGAGTAGAAAAATTGAGACATTTATATGCTTTTCTCTTGTTGAAGTATCCCAAGAATATTCCTTCATCACTTTTCACATCAAATTTTCCTTTCGTGGATTCTTTCAAGATATAACATTTACTTCCAAATACTTTGAAATAACAAACATTAGATTTATAGCCATACCATAATTCATAAGGTGTTTGATCTAAGTCCTTCTTTAGTTGAACTCAGTTTAACGTATGAACTATTGTGTTAATTTCTTCCTTCTAGTATTTGATTGCAACATTTTTCTCTATCATCAATGTCCTTGCACAATCCATAATGGAACTATTTCTTCTTTCTACTATGTCATTCTGCTAAGGTGTACTAGGTGCAGATACCTGTCTCTCTATTCCTCTTTCACTAAAGAATTGATTGAATTCATTTGAGATGAATTCTCCTCCTCTATCTGACCTTAGACACTTTAGTTTCTTTCTTGTTTCTTTCTCCACTCTAGCTAGATACCACTTGAATTTTTGAAAAGCTTCAAATTTATCTTTGAGGTACATAACTATCATCATCCTGGAATAATCATCAACAAATAAAATAAAGTACTTATCTCCATAGTAGCTTTCTATGCCAATGGGTCCACACAGATTGTATGAAACATCTCTAGAACTTCTTCAGAATGATAGTTCTTTCTTTTGATTAGAGGGAAAACTCCAATGGGGATGGTACCCACAAAATAATGTACTAATATAAAAGTTCCTTGTAAGAGGATGGACTCTATTAGGAGCCAATGAAATGCATTTAGTACGTATATAAATCAATGTTAGGAGATTTTTAAATCCCATTAGGATATTCCAACCCTACTGGGAGTTATGGAAGGAAGATAGACCCACTGTTCAAATAGCTTCAGGGGCAAGACCACCAAATTTATAGTCCAACTAATTTCTATATTATTCCTTGTAGAATAAAATAAATGAAACTGATCTTCACAACTCAAACTATTTCTTTGTCCTCTTACTTTTCCAATACTACACCAAACACTTTCTCAAATCTCAATACCAGATCTTCAAACTTGCATTACACTAATCCCTTTGATTGCTTACATGCATTTACCAACTTCACATATCACTTGCACAATTACGCAAATCTACACTTTATCACAACGAAAATAACTTTCCTTTATACCATATCCTCAAAATAATTCTTTCAATTAGCCTTAAGGATTTCCCAATTAATTATAATAGGACCTCATTAAGATATTACAACTCATTACATATTTTTGCAATTACAAAATATTGTCAGCTCATAGTAAATACAACTTCTCACAAATACAACCTTTGACCTTGCAGACTTGTTAACATCATCATCAGACTATCTATTATCATTGTCTAACTTTACTCATCATGATTCAATTTCTTAAGAGATACAATCCAAACATCAGAAACCACTTCTCAGGTACTCTATGCACACTGTCTTTTATAAATCTTGAATAACTCTCACATTTCTTTGACTCTTTACACATGCACTTGTCCACTTCATCGGGACACAATGTATAACATATCCTCAATTGCTCTTGACCTCATCATAGTCTAGACAACTTGGTTCTCTGTCTGCTACTAGAAAGAAGATGAGACACACTTGATAGAATTGTCAAATTAAAATTCAACAAAAAATAAAAATTAGTTCCAAACACACCTAGTTTGTTCCTCGTAGCAACCATGTTTCTAAAATGAAACATGTGGTCAATTTCTATTCTCTCTATGTTGTTCAAAGTTAAGATTCAATATCTTCTTACAATCAACACACACATTTCTTTGTACTAACATTATTTCCCTTTTTTAGATTACATCCCTTTTGCTGCATTGCTACAAATTAACAATGTTTACACTAATTTCTTTAAAAAATTCAAAGTTTTAGACAATACTCATTAAAAGAACATAACAAGTATTTAACAATAGAGATGCATACATTAACACTTTGATGCAATTAATAACTCTATAGAGAACTTAGGTTTTCAACATCTCCCATAACTAAAAATCAATATATTCAGATCTTCTTTTAATTCATTGCACATCTCACATTTATGTTATCCCCCCTCCCACGTCGTGCAAACCTTTTATATCAAGCCTCACGTTCGTGATGTTGAAGTTCACTTTGCGTGTGCGAAGAGCTAGGCCCAATGTCGTCACGTGTGGATTGGTCCGGTCGCGGCTTATTACCTTTATCGTGTGCTGTGACCTGCGATAGTTCACCCAAATGACCCGTCTGTGATATGTTGACTTACGACGATTGACCGTAGGGACCCATTTTTACGTCTAAATTGTGGCCTCATTTGACTAAATCGCTAATCAGATGGTCTCTATTACGCGTTTCGTAAAGTGTTTATCTGCGCGTCACGTTACACTCCTCGGAATTTCCATGGGTCGATACGTTTTAACCGCCTAAATAAACTCACCTTGCTCTTCTATCTTTAGAGGGGAGACAGACATCATAGAGAAATGGAGCGCTCCAAGCTGTTGGGCGTTGTGGCCTTCATATGTTATACTATGCCCATGATGGCATCTAATTCTTCCAACGGACCCTTCAAATTGAGGGTGAACTTGTCGCGCAGATCAGAACCGGGATTCAATTCTACCGAGCGATTAAGCTTGGCGGTGGATCGAAGTAAGAAACGAAAGAGTACCATAGAAGCGTTTATAAGGAAGCCGATCAGTGAAGTAGACGCTCAAACGCCCCTTAAATTTGGGGATGGGGAATTTCTGATGAGCGTTGCAGTGGGGACACCCCCTGTGACCTTCGAAGCGATTGTTGACACGGGGAGCGATCTGAGTTGGACTCAGTGCAAGCCTTGCCAGAACTGCTCGAAATCTACGCCAATCTTCGACCCCTCCAAATCGTCTTCCTACTCCACAGTTTCCTGCACCGACTCCCTTTGTAATGCTCTTGACACTTTCAAAACTGAATGCAATCCGGACTGTACTTATAGGTACAGCTATGGCGACGGCTCTCGAACAATCGGGGACCTGGCGAAGGAGACATTCTCCATTGGCAGCGGCAGCGACGGCGTGGTTGAACTTAAAGGCATTGTTTTCGGATGCGGCCATGACAAGCAAGGTTTCTCTCGCTCCGGCGGTCTTGTGGGGCTTGGAAGAGGCCCTCTCTCTTTCATCTCACAGTTGGGTTCCATTGTAGATAACAAATTCTCCTACTGTCTCGTCCCCAGAACTGACTCTCCTTCTCAAACAAGCCCTCTCATCTTCGGTGACACTTCTTCCATGAACGGGGCTAAAACGATCCCTTTCATTAAGAACAGCGCGAGTTCTTCTTTCTGGTACATTCCTATTACTGGAATCACCGTCAATGGAAAGGCCGTCAATATTCCGGCCGGAACATTTGATCTGCAATCGGACGGTAGAGGAGGCATGATAATCGACTCGGGGACCACCTTTACCTATCTAGTCCAGGCTGCGTACGACCCAGTCAAGGAAGCGATTCAGTCCGCCATTAGTCTGACTCCAACAGACGGCTCTTCCATGGGGTTTGATCTGTGTTACCAGGCATCGAGTGACGTCACGTTGCCTAACGTAGTCTTCAATTTCGAAGGCGGGGTGGATTACGAGCTTCCGGGCGACAATCTCTTCATTCGGGAATCCGGTCTCTTGTGCCTCGCCATGGATGGGTCGAGCGGAATTTCCGTCTTCGGCAACGTACAGCAGCAGAACTTCCACATACTGTACGACAACGCTCAGAACACTCTCTCCTTCATGCCTGCTAAATGCGATTCTCTACTGACTGATAGAAAAATGGTCATTGTGCTGCTGCTTTTATCATTTTAATTATATGATATCGTCGATTCCCTCTCCTTTATGCCAACTAAATGTGATTCTCTTTAAATAATCTTCTGCCCTGACTTCGTCTGTCTCTGCCGATTCCTCCTCTTCTTCCTGTGCTCACTTTCTTCCAACTTCCAACTTTCTCTGATGATGTTTTATGCACTCACCCTTCTTATTATATAAAATTTAAAATTTGATATTGACTATTGTATTGAGTAAATTTTTAGACATTATTTGTGTATGGTGTATTATTTGTGTATGGTGTGGATCTTTCATTGTTTCAATTGATGATTTGTAAAGGTGGCAAAATGAAATCTGCATAGTGAACATTATTAAAACTTTAGTTATCTAGCATAGAGCTGAAGAGGACGTGTAAACAAAATATAGATGTACGTAAATATAGCCTAATACTATATAGATGAGGCAAGCAAGAACTGAAAAAAGGAAGCCAATCTATGTACCTGCACCCTGTTGAAAAGTAAATTAATTATTACAGTTATATGTGGTCGGCACAGATCAGCGGACCCATACACCTCTCAGCCACTTTCAGCCGGCCACCTTTAAACATCACACCCCTTCTTAATGTTCCAGCTAACTCTCTAGTATAATATAGAGAACATTTAATGTGTACATTTCTATAAATTCAATAGATTCGGACAGAATTTCTTAAAGTCCATATTTGGGTTTCTCCATGGCTTCTCTTCTCCTTGAGTTTCTCTAGTGTTATGTTGTGTTTGATTTTTTAACTCCCTGCACTCAATAATATGAAATCTAATCTTATGTCCAAACACCATTTACGTGCTATATATATCTACAAGTTCAGTTATGTTGTGTTTGATTTTTTAACTACATGCACCCAATAATATGAAATCAAATCTCATGTCCAAACACCATTTATGTGCTATATATATCTGCAAGTTCAATCCCTAAACATCACACACTAAGGAGAAAATAAAGCTTGAAAAAAAATAAGTCAACTTTGACTATTTGACACTTTTAGTGTTGGAATGAAACTTAGTGTGTGATGTTTAAGGCCGTCTAGCAAGTTCATTATGCAAAATATATTAGCAAGGATGATTTAGTCCTCAATAAATTGGGTTGAAGGTTATGTAATAGTTTGTGGGCAAAAAAGGAAAAAGAATGTAGGGAATCGAATGGTAATATGATATTGTTGTCGAACATAGAAAAGCTCTAAATGGTTTTCATTAGAATAGGTGTTAGAAGTTGCTCTTTCTTATGTAAGGAGAATACTAAAAGATTAGAGAAGTTTATATTGAGATTATTCCATCAGCACTTCCACCAAAAGGTTTTCCATTAGAGTGAGTATAAAGGAAGGTCATGCTCTTGTATCTAGTAATTCATGAACTTATGACATTGAAGGCTTTTTGGTTGTGCTTAATGAAAGATGCAACATGATATATAGAAAGCAAGCTAACATGTTAACTTGGAAAATAAAACTAACAATTTTAAATAATAATTACTCTCAAGGAAATAGTAAGATAAAGTAAACCATAATGAGGAACAATATCATATAATAATAAAAGTGACTCGGGAAATCAAAAAATAAAGTGACACCTCATAGAAGCAAAGTATAATGGAGAAGAGTGTTAAGGTTGAGGATAAATGATGATAGGCTAAAGAGATCATGCATGTGCTCTTGAAGCATAATCATATGCACTAATGAATTTTAAACACTGAAAGAAATTAAAACCTTTCGACATTATCCCACTACAAAAAATAATTTATGTGTAAATGCTACAAGTTATAGAGTTGTGACAAGGACTCCATTTATGTACACATGGATATCATCATGAGAAAATATAGGTTCATGGATATTTTATATCTTATATGAATAGATTTTTTCAAGCTTAATTTCTTCCTTGTTGTGTGATTTTAAGGATGTGCATTGGATGTATACATAATGATTATTAGTGGTGTCCTAAGATAGAAACTAAAACTAGTTTAGGACCGAGCCAAGGAAGCAAGGGGCCCAACCAATGGTTGCATTAATGTAAGTAGCTGGTTCAGAATGAGAATAGTTAGAATGCTCATCCTTGAATTGGTCATTCTTATTAGGCCCTTCAACAATAGTTCCAACTAGAATCTTTGGATTAGGTGAGGTGTCATATAACCCCAAGTTGAAACCATCGTTGCATGATATGGTTTTTTGGCGGGCACAAATTGAAGAAATGATTTAGCACACCTTTACCTAGTCATTTAAAGTTGACTAAGGAGATGTGCCCATAGACACAAGAAGAGGGAGGCAAAATGTCCAAGGTACCCTATACTTTAGTTGTAGGAAGCTTGATGCATGTTATGATATGTAGTAGGCTAGATATGAACATGTAGTGGGATTTGTTAGTAGGTATACGAGTCATCTAGGGCTTGAGCATTGGAATGCAGTTAAATGGATTCTCAGATATTTAAGAGGAACATCTAGTAGGTGTTTACATTTTGGGGGCTATACTACTCATTTATAAGGCTACGTTGACTTAGATTTGGTAGGGGATATTGATACCTGATGGAGTACTATAGGTTATAAATGTATTTATTTTTTGTGGGGCAATAGTGAGCTAGGTTTCTCGGTTGTAGAAGGTTAATTCTTTATCCACTGTAGAGATAGAGTATTTTGTTGCTATAGAGGCAACCAAAGAGATGATATGGCTTCAGTTCCTCATGGAAGTTTTGGGACACCTAAAGAGGAATAATTATTTTTTTATAGATAGCCAGAGTGTCACTCATCTTGTAAAGAATTTTTTTGTACATTCAAAGACAAAAACACATACAATTGTAGTACCATGTCATTTTTTAGTTTTGGATGATGGATAGTTAAAGTTGGAGAAAATACATATAGATGATAATGTAATAGATATGTTTACCAAGGCAATAAGAAGGGAGAATTTGAACTCTTCTTTAGCTTTAGTAGGTCTTCTAAACTGGACATAATAAAAGAACAACAGACTCCAGGGTGTTTTAATATTCTAGTGGGAGGTACAAATTTAGTAGGGCTATGACCAGTCTCCAAGTGGTAGGTTATTGTTGTGGATTTTGATCACTATCCAAGTGGGAGATTGTTGTGATGTGGAGCCTAGTCAAACTCAGAGGTTTATTTGAAGCATTTTCTTCTGAGATTATTTCTATGGGGGTTTTTGGCAGCACCCTAAGATGGGTTCAAGGGGCAGTGCCCCTATACGGTCCTCGGGCAGTGCTTTAGGTGCATTCCTTATTGTAGTATAGGGTGGGATCGAGGGGCAAAGCCCCCAAGAGGATTTTTGGGGGTAGTGCCTCCGAAGAAACAAAAATGACCTTATATTGTAAAAGACATTGGTTGCTATTTTTATATTGGATGACTTATTCTAGTTGTAATTTTGTAAGCAACAAAAGCTTGTATAAAAAGTCTTAGGGTTAGGGATTTCATAATGTATGGTGATATTGTAGCTTCTTGTGGCAGTATTGAGTTGTAAGGGATTGTAGATTGTAATAACTGGATGGTAATAATATTGGACTTATTGTTGGTGGACATAGCCTAGGGATTAGGTCAACCATGTTAAATCTTGGTGCCTTGTGTTGTCTTCTGTGTGATCTATTATTTTCTAATATTGGTTATATTTGCATGTAACTATTATTTATGTCCATGATTAATCCTAACAATCAAGAATACTTGGATGGAAATTATAAAGGCTTGCAACCTTTGTTGGAAAATACCAGAAGTTTGGTTGATCTGTGGAGGTTATGGAAATATTTTAAAGGAAGCGAAAGCAAAAATATTTGGATGTTTGTATTGCCCCATGTTTTATGATCCCTCTAAAAGGAAAGGAATAATAGGGTGTTCAAGGATAAATAAAAACCCTTCCAAATCATGCCTAGTCTAATCAAGAAAAATGTTTCTAAAAATTATAACTCTAAGTATAAAGAAAAGATGGATTTTAATAAAGGAGGAAACAATCATCGAAGCAAGAAATGGGAAGATGAGAAAAAAGAAAAAAGGAACAATGCAAGATGAGACTGTCCTCTACTTGGTTGGATCAGAATTAATTTTAATAGAGCTATTAAGGGTAATCCTAGCCCTACTGGATGTAGTGCAATAATTGGGGATGAAGAAAGTAATTTAATTAAAGCCATGACTATTCCATTGGGAACCCAAACCAATCACATTTCATAAGTGACAAGTCTTCTTAATGGGGTTAAGTTGACTAGAAATTTAAAAGCTAGAGGAATATGGATCAAAGGTGATTCCTTTAATATCCTTATTTGTATATCTAAAGGTGTTTCCCCTATATGAACTATAGAAAATATGATAAAGGAAGCTAAATCCCTTCTTAGTAATTTTGAGAAAATCAATATATCACATTTGTACAAAGAGGCAAACAAAGTCATAGACTCACATGCTAACATGGCAGTAACTAAGGGATCCTCCTTATTTTGAAACTACACAAATTTTATTAATCATGTTCAAATAAGGCACTTATTAACTATGACAAGACATTTAGAAAAAGCAGCAATATTTTTTGTAATCTTGTATTGGATGAAAGATTCTTCGAAAATTAAGTGTAATTACTTTAAGTTAAGCTCAAGCTAGAATGATGTGTTCATTATTAATGTGCATGCTTAATGCCTCATTTTTCTACATTCTCATCTCATTGAAGCTCCACCTATTTTCCTTTTCTCTACGAGTATCTCTAAGTGTTTGGCTCTGCAAATTGTGATAATGGGTGGTAAAGTGAGAAACAAGGAACCCAATAACTATGATAAGTGGAGAAAAGTAAAAGAGATGTTGGATAAATTGGTTAAGCAAGGGCTCACGTTGTATATGGAACATCTGAAACATGTGAAGCCTAATGTGAGAGAAGGTTCATTAACAACTAGAACAATGGAGAGGTTAACCTTGGGGGAAGGAAACTAAAGCTCGATATCACAGTGGTGATCAAAATTATTGGGCCTAGTGCTCAAGGTAAGCATTTCTTTTGGGACCTTAAGTATTTTGAATTGACAGTTAGTAAATTCCCTAAGGAAATTGATGGTTAGCTTATCAAAGGGGAGAGGGTTATTTTTATGACTTCTTCTATTTATTTTCTTTTGTGTCAGGTGCTCATAGCAATAATGGAGTATATTACTTTAGATGTGAGGTGTGATAGGGCGCATACTTATCATTTGTTTTACTCAACCATTTTTCATTATAAGAAAAACATGTGTTTCCCTTTTTCTTTTTCTTTTCCTTGTATCTAAGCATAAATGCCCTAAGGTCTAATCTTAATAAACCCATAATGCATGAGGGTTTGATGTGATTGATTCGTTCCTATGTCAAAAAGTTTATCCTAGGTCCAATCCCAAAGAAAATAAGCAAAAAAAGTGTAAAAAAATTGAAGTCTAGGGAGAAAAAGGGGAAGGAAAAATGAGTTTTGGGGCATGTTGGGAAAAATGAGTTTTAGCAGATATTGGGAATGGTCTTTTTGGGATAGTTATAATGAAGGAGATGAAGAGGAGAATGTGGAGAAAGAAAATGTAGAAATGGAAATGGACAATTTTAAGGAGGAAGAAGAAAATCTTGAATTGGTTGAATGGTTGTTCGGAGGTGGTTTGGATATTTTGCCTTCACTAGTTTCTGGGAAAAATGTTTTCCACCCCTTGCTTGAAAAAGGAAAAGATTTTCAAGTCAATTATGGTGAGATGAGCAACCTGGTTTCCCCTGTAAACAAGAAAAAAGAGTTTGACTCTCAAAAAAGAAATATTGATAATGATGATGAACCAAGGGAAGCCATAAGACTAGTCGGCTATGATGAATCTATTGACCATGACATGTTCATCTCCCTTGTTGATGTTGAGACCAAAAGTTTTGAGTGTGAGTCTAATAAAATAAATAAAGACATCTAGGAGAAAAAGGAAATGAGAAAGGCGAGAATCCCTTTGCTCCACATTCTGGATGATGATGACCTCAATGTGAAACTCACAAAAGATGACGTCAAAGACCTAGTTGTAGACCCTCCCCATTGTGTTTGGAGGCTACTAAAACCATTTCTTTGTATTCCCTTAGGCTAGAGAAATGGTCCTTCCACTCTATCAAAGTATTGAGCCTCAAATGTAGGGCTTTATAGGGGAGAATTTTAGAATTGGAGATCAAGAATGGAAAAAAATAAAATAGGAAAGAGGACTAGGGGAATTAGGAGCCCTTAGTAGATCTCTAAGAAACAATATCATCCATATGGAGAAGAGTAAAAAAGAAATTCTTGCTAAATGTCAAGCTTTATTGGACTATTCGGTGGATTGATTGAACATGGTTCCCAATGTCACAAATAAGGGTAAAGAAATCAACCTAGTGATGGATTTGGAGGAACCAGAAAAGGGTGACAAAGAGGTTGGACCAAGAAAAGGGATGTGCTCCAACATGAAAAAGAAACAGAAGGAGGAGGTCTAGATTGACCAAAGTGACATAAAAAAGGTCACAAAGAAAATTAAAGGCATTTAGTAGGAGCTGAAAGATAAGGTCAAAGACATGGCCTAGGTAGCCTCTTTTTGTGTTGGATTTTTTTTGTCTTTGTTCTTGTAGCTAGGTAGTTTGCTAATCTTTTATTTTTTTGTTTTTAGTGTTGGTTTTCACCAAGTTAGGCTGGTTTTGGCTTTGGGTATGTCTAATGGTTAGAACACTATTAGTTTAAGGACTTGATGCTTTCTTTCTTTTATATAACTTTTGGGATTACAAGTTCCCTATAAAAAACCTGTTTTAGCCTTAATCAAAAACATAATTTTAGTCATTTTATTTTAGAAAGTAAAATAAAATTTTAAGACATCTTAATTAATTAATTCATTTTCAATTAATTAAAAACATCAAACTTATTAAATAATATTTAATACTTTAAAAATTTACTTTTGCAAACATCAAAAATATCTTTTGATTATTTCATTTGTAGAAAAGCTTTCTTAAACCCTACACATATTGTTTCCTTGAGTAAATAAAAACATGATAATAAAATTAATACATGTAATAAATATTTTTTATAATGAGTCACCTATAAATAAAATTTGAAAAGTTTAGAAAGAAACTCTTACATTCCGAATGGGATCATTTTTGTAGAAATAAAACAATAAAAATCCAATCCCTAAACAAAAGAGTGATATAACATACATTCCAAGGGCTCATATGAAGTCATAAAAGCAATATAGAAATAAATCAGACGACAACTCTTTATGACAAAGAGAGCAAAGTATTACTTATCATCTTAGTGTGTGGATGGCTTAAACATCACACTAAGACTTGATTCTTAAGCAAAAAGTGTTAAATAGTCAAAATTGTATTATTTTTCAAGATGTATGATGTTTAAAGATTGACATTGAATGCATAGAAAATGATTATTAGTATTGTAGTAGCATAGAAACTAGAACTAGTTTAGGACCGAGCCAAGGAAGCAAGGGACCCAACCAATGGGGCGTTAATGTAAGTAGCCGGTTCAGAATGAGAATAGTCAGAACGCTCATCCTTGAATTGGTCATTCTTATCAGGCCCTCCCACAACTGCTCCAACTAGAATGTTTGGATCAGGCGAGGTGCCGTATAACCCCAAGTTGAAACCATCGTTGCATGATATGGTTTTTGGGTGGGCATAAATTGAAGGCAACGATGACCCTCGGTGATGAATATGTTGTGGAAACTTTGCACCGTACCCCACCATGTATGACATTCCTAGGGAATTCTCCCCTAACATGTAATCCACCTGAGTCCACACAAAAGGCAAGAAAATAAAAGTTTGAAATGATTTAAACTTAGATTTTTTCTACGATTTAAAGCAGAAATATTGATTGCTTACCTGTCCTTTTGCAATGGAACGTAGTTTAGAGGGGGTTAATACGGTATCAGCGCATCTCACTACTTGCTTGGAAGTTCTCAAGTATTTGGCGTAGGTGAAGAGCAAGAAGGTCGTTGAGGTAACATATTGTAAATTAGATTGATCACTCGGGCCGTTGAACAAAAGGCCACCTGCATATTGTTGATATATCAAGAACTTGGGTTTTAGCATATGTAAAAGTACAACAACGAGTTTGTTCAGTTCTATTGATTTAAGAGATGACAAGAGCTTATTTCATCAAATAGTAAACTAGGTCCAATTAGCTCATAATGAATAATTTATAACTGTCTTATCAAAGAGAAATCTTAACAGAAATTATAACTCAGTGCGACCTGGTGAGTATCGCGCTGTAGACGTTCCAGGCAACAGGGAACATATAAAGTTGTTAGCGAGGCCTTGATACTCAGCAAGAGACTTCACTTTGTTTAGCAGAAGCTCCTGCAAAGAACACGAGTATGAAGATATTGGATGAGTTGTAGCGAAGAAAAAGGGGAGGAGTTTTTATGATTGTAAATGACGTACCCGAGCCAAAAGAATTCGTGTGCCTATATGCTTTTGATCCCAGCTCAGTACGTTGACGTTATCAAGATAACCCAGAGCGGGGCCATTCAACTGTATGTAGTTGAAATATGTTTGGTTTCGTGTGGCTTTTGCCAACCACGTAGCACCCCACAGAAGTTCGTCCTGGAAGAAGCGTATTTATTTCTGTTACATGTCAGGAGGTTATTGATATTGAATCACATGAGTATAGATAATTATACTTACGCGGTAACCAGAGTAGGAGCAATAAAATGGGCAGACTGCAGAGGCGAGGGAGTCACTATATGCTCCTCTATGCTCATCCGCAAAAGCAAAGATCTAACAAGCATCGCCATAAGGAAGAATGTGAGCATGGATTTGAGTTTAATTATTCGTTTAGGTGGTTTATTTGGAACTGTGCTAAGAAAAAATTACCACGTGAAATGGGTATTCTGAGTTTGAACAAAGGAGGAAGAGGTAAAGAAGAGTAGAGAGAGGTTTATATATATATATATATATATATATATATATATATATATATATATATATATATATATATATATATATATATATATATATATATATATATATATATATATATATATATATATATATATATATAGGGAGAGATAGATATATAGAAAGAGAAAAAGATATATTTATTAAAAATAATGAAAATATATAAAGATAAATGAAGAGAAAGAAGAGAAATAAAGAGAGTGAAGGAAAAAATAGTAAAACAGTCTAAAAATAAAAATAAGATAAAAATCAAACACTGGGCATAAAATTAAGGTGTTGTCTATCTTCCATTCAAAATGTACTAAAGACAAAATAATTTTTTTAATTTTTTGTAGATTTGCTAAAACACAACTATCCAGTGAGCATTACCTAGATCCAATAAGTGTTAAATGTTCCATTTATTCTCATGACAGATTGATTGATGTTGAATAGTGCTCATGAAATATGTGTCAATGAGTTTGACTCAAAAACTACACAGATAAATCCTGATCACAATTTGACTTACTGTCGAAATTACTTCTTAACTTATCTAACACTGTAATGTTTTTCCATATTTTTTTCTATTTTAGAACACAAAATATTCAAATCATGAATAACAAATGGCCAAAATTTCAAGAAAATGAATATTCATTTAACTAAGGTGACCTCACCCGCACAGCGGTTTGGAGGAGGAGCTGAGAATAGGGGCGGTCAGTTGACTTGAAAACCATGGAGGCGGCAGCAAGAGCCGCAGCGGTTTCGGAAGCAACATCAGAGCCCGGATTCTGAGAATCCACTTTGTACACGCTGCGAAGGGTGTCCATGTCCTCCGGCCTCTCCCAACACTTGTGATCCATCGTGGGCTCTCCTATCTTTCATTTTCATTAATATACAATTGTATTTAATTTTGTTTCTCATGGACTCAATCTGACCCTTCAATTTAATTTAATTAAGATAACCCAACTTTGCATGGATACCTGGACGTATAATTTGCCTGGATAAGCGGCGGCTTTGAGCAAGTAATCAGTAGCCCAACGAATGGCTTCCCTGGCATGCTCAAGATCACTTCCCATCTTTCCTCCAAACTCCAACACGCTCCATGACAGCATGGTGGTGGTAAACGCCATTGGAAACCCAAATTTCACATTATCTCCCGCGTCATAATATCCTCCTTCCATGTCCACCTGAAACCAAGAAACAAATCTTAGTATAGTTATTCTGGACCATGTTTTTTATCTAGTGTTTGAATGATAAAGTATATGCTGTTTATGTAGATGAACGCTCTAATTAGTTTAAACATTTTTACAATTTTTATGATGTTCAATATTGTGAAAACATTAGTTGGTCTAGAAAAACATTTTAAGATTTAACTTGTTTAGACAACGTAAGTGAAAGTATCACGGTTTCTATTGAAAAGATTAATTTGTTTCAGATTAATCCACGTGAACAAGATGAAGATTAAAATATGCTATTTGAACTAAACAGTACTATCTAAAATTTGACAAACAAATCAAAGTCCAGAGTATATTCTTTTAAAAAAACCATTAAATGTATCAGATGAACCATACATATATAGTAAAGCTTAGAACATAGTGTTTAAACCAAACATCAAAAACATATATCTATAAAGCTGCAAAATATATACATTGTAAGGAGACCCATCAGAAAGGCCAGAATCGCCTCTCCATTTCATCCTCTGATTGGAGGGAAGCCTGCCGGATCTCTGGCCTTCAAAGAAAAGAATGGATTTAGTGAGAGCATCTCTATAGTTATGAGCAGCCTCTGCTACGGTCAATACTGAAACTAAAGCTAAGACCACTAAACCCAACTTTCCAATCATTCTGATAGCCTATCCAAACTCCCACTCAATTTCTTAGAGCTATACAATGCATTGCTTACTTTCGTTTTATAGATGCTTAAGATCTTAAAACAAGTTTAAGATTTATTTATTTTTTAAACTATTATTGAACTTCAAGCACTGTTATCAATGGTAGTTTCGCAACTTACCAATAAAACGTGAAATATTAATCAATAAAGCATTTTATTTAGGAACACTTCTTGCAATTCGGATCTTCTTTCTGCTTACGCAATATATACCATGGCTGCGAATCTTAGACTTGTAGCTTACTCTAATAAACAAACCATTATTTAATGTTTATAGATGAAAAGTCTTAACCAAGTTCATGAACATTCTTCACCCTTCCCAATTAATGTTGTGGATAACTATTAACCACATCTTTATTTTATGCTTGATAAATATGTGGGCTCGAAGTACAGTGGAGTATAATTTGTATACTTTAACATGAACTGAAAGATTAAGATAGTATTCACATTATACTCTCCACACGGAACCCACAATGCCTTCAAGATTAATCAGACTTTGACCTTGTCTTTTATTGGTACGCAGGGAAAAAAATATATTATGTAAGCCGGGGTTTGAAATCAACTATGTAGTATATGAGGATTTAATGTCAAATTACGTTACTTGACTTCTAAACAAGGGAAAGTGAAGAATACTATGCTAGAAAGTAAAGAGTTCAATTAAATATGAGATTGGATATTGCGATTTTTTCTACATGGTCGATTCATGTGAGATTGAATCTAGTTATATGATTTTGTATGAGATAAGATTGTTGTATATAATTAAATCATGTGAGATTGGATTAGCTATATAATATGTTGTGGGATAAGATTCTTGTTATATAGTTGAATCTTAGTGATTTAATTTAATTTTTGTTATTAATTTTATAACTATTATTAAAAATGGAGTGGGGTTGATAACAATCTTGATTTTTTTGTAAGCTAAAGCAAAAGTTGCATACTTTTGCGAGTAGTTGAAGTTCTTAAGATTGTTGTCTAGAATGTATAGACATGTCAAACAATCAATACAACATCAATGACACTAACATAATGCAAACAAGTATGCTTTATATACTTTGTGTAAATGTGATTTCTATAATCATTGAATTTTATTCATTTTTTAATAAGAACTAATGAAATAGAATGAGATTGTTAAACACATGTTTTTCAATTCAAGATATAATACATAAGGGATAACAAGGTGATAATCAATTCACAAAGGAAAAGAGCCTATCCAATGAGGGGAATTTCAAACTTCAATTTTATAGAGTAATTGTTGAAATACAAATTGAAACCTAAATAAAGTTATTGTATGTGATCTAGCATAGATGCCAAGGAACATAGGAGTTCCAACTAGTTGTACATCATAAAATGGATATGAATATTTTTATTGTTGTGTTCATAGCTAGGGGGCATGTTGTGTGTTAAACAAATAAACCCAAGCACTACTACAATGTACATGTGAAGAAACTAGTACAACAATAGAATATATACACTTTCATCCTTTTAATTTTTTTCCACTTTAGTGTACATTCAAATATATACTTTTATTGTAAAACAAATCTTGTAACGACTCCTCTTTAAATTTCCTTTGCAATGATCTATATACATAATTGGTACAAAATGTAGGATTGGGTTTGGAAGAAAATAATAAGTAAATGTTTTAACTTATGCCACATATATCATTATTCCTTAAGATTAATTAAATATCTAGTCCTTTCATTGTCATACTTGAATCTAGGATGATGCATAATACTAATATTTAAGTCAAGATAAGGTTGTCTACCCCTTTTTTTCTAATTTTTGCAATGGATGGTAGACTTATTATGCTCTCGTCTATGGAAATATTCTAAAATGGTTTTCTCTAGCTCTAGCTCTCCTTCCCTTCTACCTAGATTGGAGGAAAGAGGTTTTGATTTAGAGGCTCTGGCCCTACACTTGGATGAGATTGTAATTTTTATAATAGGTTAAAGGTGATCACTAGATAGATATTGTTTCAACTCAATATTTCCCATAGGAAAATTAATAAGTTATAATCCCTAGTAGATGCAAAATAGAAAGAATAGGACTGGACTATTGGTAGATGCAATGATGCTTTGTGGAAATTAAGTAAAGACCAATGGGATAAACTACATAACTAATATTGTTGGAGGAATGAGTTTCTAAGATTTGTTATACTGTTCCTAGTGAAGAGGAAAAATATGAGATTATTAATGCTTTGGGGTCTATGAAGGTCTCCCAGAATAAGTTGGGAGAACAACTCAGGGATTTAGTATATGAGCATTATTCTTCTCAGAAGAGGATGGAGGCTGCCATTAGTGGGATTAAGGAGGAGCTTGAGGAAAGTAAGCTCAAAATAAAGAGGGGGAAGGAAGCTCTAAGTAAGAAGGATGTTTTGTAGAAAAGTGATAAATAGGTTCTAGGTCATAAGATGCAGCTCCTTCTTGTCCAACTAAATCTTACTCCTTTCTATACAAGCTTAAGGAACTACAAAAGTAGTTGTAGGTGATGGCATTGGTTTGATGGTCTCAATGCAAGTTTTTGTGGTTGGGTTCCTAGTGTGTGGTGTTGTTTTTATTTTTTGTTGGCTTTTTAGTTTGTTGGTTCATGGTTTCTATCTTGTTGGTTCATAGTTGTTGGTCATTGGTTGTTGATTGTTAGTTTGTGGCTAGGTTCTCTAGTCATCTTTATCCTATTTTAGTTGTTTTTCTTTTTAAGTTTCTATTAATGTTAGTTCTTCTTATGTAAGTTTTCATGGTTTGTGAACCTATTTCTACTATCTTTGGACTTGATGTTGATTTTTTAAAGGGTTCGAGCCCTATCCTTCTTTGCTTAATCTAAACATTCTAAAAAGGCTTCCTAATAGTTCTCACCCATTTTTAAAATGTATGCCTCGATATGACCAAATTACCACCTCCCTACATTATATAAACCTTTACAAAATTAGGAAAATGAAAACCTTATCACAATTACTAATAGCTAAATTTTACATATTGTATTACCAATAATGTTATAAAACACCTAAGACTAATCACAACTATAATCATACATAAATTTCCTGATCTATATATCAATAGGGGAATGTCTCAAAATGACTTTCATGAGTTATGTGTACATGCTATACATAGTACAATTAATAAACTACATACTTTGAAGTAGATCTAAGTATCATACTTGAATATGGTAACTGATATTGAAACACACACATATCCCATTATAATAAAGAAAACATTATAAGTGAGAGACTACAGTGGTACTTATGTTCTTCCTAGATTGTTGCTACTATCCAACACTCTAATTATTATCTATGTTTTGTTTACCACTATTGTTTTAAATCTATCAATTTAATTGGTACTAATATTATATTAATGTTGAATGTCTTGTCTTACCTCACCATGCCTCTCTAGTTTGTTCATTCCCCTACTTATATCCCCTTACTCTCATTTGTGCATCTCCATGTATGGAGTCATATATTTGTCATGGAAGTTTAAAAGGATCATTCCACATCAAAGATCCACCCTACTCCACCATTTCATTGTACCTACCCTCTGCCAACTATTGAGATAGTGGGTGTTGTACATATTGCATATTGTTATATTATATTATTTTATTTTATTATGTAATGTTTCACCTAGGTGCACCTAGATGGATGTGCAACATGTAAAGATCCCTATGGAATATACTAGATAAGTTGTATTGTAACATTGTGATAACATTTGATGTAATTATTCAATATTGGGAAGAATAATCAAATGTCCAATATTAAATGTGGGTTAAATGGGTTAGGTAGCACATGGTTTTAGCACATTATTTATATAATGCCACTTAGTGGTTTTGTGGGACTTGCTACTATATAAGCAACCACAAGGGTAGTTGTAAAGACAAGACAAAAAGGAAAAAAGGAAAGTTGAGCAAGATAGGGCTTGACAAGTTAGCCAAGGGAGCATTTGTGAAGGTTGGAAGCATGTGATGGGATGTGTGTATTCCTACTTGTTCAAATAGATTTTTTGGTTGTGGCTATGGTTTTGAAGGCTTCCATGGTTGTATTGCAATTGTACTTTTGTTGAATAGTACATAGTGATGAATGATTTTGGAGGTGGGTTTTTCTTTCAATGAGGGTTTTCTACAATACATCTTGTGTCACATATTTTGTGGGTATGTTGTATATTCTCTTAAATGTGGATTTCAATTACATATTTATTTCAGACCTATTATGGGGTATGTGGAAATGGTTATATTTTTGTTGCAATTTTCCTTACATGTGGAATTAGAGCTATGATTTTGTTATTGTAACCCTAGATTGAATCCATGGGATTTAATAAAAGAATAAAAAAAGGGGCAAGCTATATGGGTTTCGTAGGTTGTTTATTACAGATCTAGGGTTTAACATTTTTTGTTATGATGGGATTTGGCAGATTATGGGCATGTGAAATTGTTGGTCAAAAAGATATTTTATATGTTTCATTTAAATGAGGTTTTTAGGGGAGCTTGTAGAAATGAGTTTCTAGACAAAAATATACATCACCATTGGATCCAAGTTGACTTTTCCATAAATTTTGATATATAATATACCCTAGTTTGGCCATGTTGAGAGAAAATGCAAAGTTTTTTAGTTTCAACATGTGATAGATATCAAATTTCGATAACAAAAAAAATTGTAGTGAAAATGGTAAATATGATATCTTGGTAAAATAATCATAACTTTCAATCATGACATCAAACATTGGACTCCTTATAGTCATTGGAAAGATAATTCAGAGCACTAAAACTTTGCGTGAGATTGATTCTATGATTTTGATATGTTGTAAGGTTTTAAGAGCACTAAAGTTAGATGTTGTTTATTTTGAGCACAATTTTGGGTATAACATGAGCATTCAGAGTTAGATTTTAGACCTTGAATAATCAATGAAAAGTTCTTAAAGAGATCTATACATTGGTTCATATTTGGTGTAGGTTTGGTATGGTTTATTATGTGATATATTAATCTGAATTATTTATGTATATATTGACTATGGTAATATTATGAGTTTCTGACATTGTATATATTTGGAGATTTGAGATTTGATGTCATTGTATACTCTACTTTTATTTCAAATTGGTCTCATAATGATATGGTTATTAGTGTTTGGTTTGGATATGTATGATGAATTGTTGGGTCTACAAATTATGCAATGTTGTAAGTGGTCTATACTCATAGGTTGCATTTATGGCTTGGATATGGGTTGTCTTTTCTCATTGATTTTCATTATTGATGCATATTTAGGTTGGTGACTTGGATTTCGGTTGTCTATGCCCCTAGTCACATAATTTTCTATTTTTTCTTCATGTAGAAGGGATGAGATTTTGTTATTAGGCACAATCATGGTGGAGAATTGTGGTTGACTATTTTATGCTGATGGGTTGGACATTTTAAGAGTTAGAAGCTCATTTCATGGATGTGATCTTGGTTCCATGTATTTTGACATGACATGATTGCATATATAGGTACATCTTTGATGATCATTGGTTTGGATTCCTATTTTGGTTATGATATCATATCTTCTTGGTTGAGGAACATAGTTATTTGGTTTCTTTTGAGGAGCTCATAATGTGCACTTTCAATTTTTTGATGATTTGATGCCTTGTTTGATTCTCATGGTTAGAGGATGATTTTGTTTTCCATCATGATGTCATGGATAGCTTGGATACATAGTTTAGTGGGAGGTTGTGACAATGATGAGGTAGCAGTACAAGATTAGTTCTTGATTTAGTTTGCATCTTCTTGGTTTGGACATCTTGATTTTACTTGGTATTGACACTTTGCTTGTATAGACTTAGAGGATCTTCATATAGGAGATGGATTTTATGATTTCATGGGTGACTTGGTACCATGGTAGAGTGGGAGTTGTTGGTATTTATATTTATTGAGTAGAGATCGAATTTCCACAATCCATTGTATTACATTAATTTATTTTTCATGATAGACACACACACACACGTGTGTGTGTGTGTGTGTGTGTGTGTGTGTGTGTGTGTGTGTGTGTGTGTGTGTGTGTGTAAACACAATAGAAGCATGTGTGTTGTACTACTCACTCTCACACACATATGTTTTGAGTCACACATGTTCATGTATATTGTTTGTTGTCATTATATATAGTTACTTACTATATATTGTAATAACACACATTTGATATACATGAGTGTGTAAACATATAATACAAATTACATATTATAAGTCCACATACTATACTTATAATTATATTTGTTTGATTATACATAGATTTCATTTGTTTTTCATTTTTTAGGTCTTGTAGTTGTGACTTCTTTCCTCTATCTTTTTCTTTGTGCCTTTGGATATTTCTATACACTTATCCTTATTTTATAACATCTTAATTATTTTAAATGTAAAAAGGAGTATTTTCACTTTTGTGAGGATAAATGACTTTATTGATTTAATAAATGTTCCATTTATTTTCAACTTTTGTCTTTTTCATTTTTCCCTTTTTATTTCATTTTATGATTTTATGAACTATTTTTCCTCTTTTTAATGTTGATTTAGGTCCTTTTTTATTTGATAGGTGATTTGATTGATTAATGACTTTATGTAATGATTGATTTGATTCAAGTCTTTTTCTTTCCTTTGATTTTATCCTTAATTTGCATTGTTTCATCGAAATTTGCATTGTTTTAGATCTTTGCCAATTTTTAGGTGTCTACAATACCACTTGATGGTTTTGTGGGGCTCACTACTATATAAGAAACCACAAGAGTATTTTTAGAGACAAGAGATAAGAGAAAAATAGAAAAAGGAAAGTTGAGTAAGACAAGGCTTGATAGGTTAGGCAATGGAGCATTTATGAAGGTTAGAACCATGACATGGGATGTGTGGATTCATGATTGTTCACATGGATTTCTTGGTTGCGGCTATGGCTTTGAAGGCATCCATGGTTGTATTGAAATAGTATTTTTGTTTAATAATACATGGTGATGGATGCTTTTAGAGGCCATATTTTTCCCTCAATGAGGGTTTCCCATGGTATATCTTGTGTTTTTTTGTGTGGATATGTTGTCTATTCTCTTGCATGTGGATTTTAATTACATATTTTTAAAAAATCTATTATGGGTTATGTGGGAATTGTTATATTTTTTTTGCAAGTTCCATTACACTAACATCACCTCAACATCATCTTGTCTTGTACTTGATTGTTTGCCAACTTCTCTTCCAACATTTTTCCTCATCATGGATCATATAGAATTTGATTACATTAACCTTTTTTTTAATAATTCCACTTCCTTTTTACTTGCTACAATGATTTTCCTAGCATCAGTTATGATTTCAAACTTCACTCTTATCCTTGGGCATAACTCCTACTCCCTTAACTAACCCAATATTTGGTTCCAACTCCAGTTGTTGACTCTAATATTTCTAAGAGTCGAAACATTCCTCAAATAGCATGAATTCAAGTTCCCTAGTCATACTTGGAACTTTTTAGGCCCAGACCAAATTGTTATGTCGAGGCCTACTCCTATTAGCCCTATCAATCAGGTAATCAAAAAATTTCTTCCAAGCTTCCCAAATGAATTTACAAAAAAAATTAGGGTTTGAGATACTCTTTTCCAAGTTACACCAAATATTCCAAATTCAATAAGGGTTTCTTTGGAAAATTACACAAATCCACTACCTTGCAGCTCACAAATCAAGCCTAATTAGCCTCCATTTGTGAAGAAACTCCTATGACCACTCATACCCATACTTACAAACCATGAAATAGTCTTGAGGTATGATGTAAATCAAAAAAAATTCAAGTTTATAGGAGATACCACACTCATCTATCCACCTATTCACCAACCCCTCACTTTTAAAGGCTCTAACCTAGGGATTTCTTAAACTCATCCTTCCAAACACTTGAAAACCAAACCAATGGATTCCAAACCTTGAAATGGACTTATACATTAACATATTCCAACATAAAAACTGGCCTTCATTTTGTTAAAACTCATAGACCTATAATTGGTGTTGCTCTCCCAAATCCTCCATCATTCACAATTCTAGACTCCTCCAACAAGACACAATGGGCACATAAAGTGGGGGAGTTTAGTTACTCATGGTGATAATAATAATAAAAAAAACTATGTTCCTTCTCTATTCAAGAATAGTTAACACAAACTTGTAATTTTTCCTATTCAAAACTTAACAAAATACCTCACTGTTTACAAAAATAGGAATCTAACTTCAAAAGTAGTAATGTGTCTCTCTTCTTAATACATTAATAACATTTCAATCATCGAGGAACTCATAAAATAGTGAACAGACATAGGTAACCTACAATAAACCTAATACCTTATTTATTTTACTTCAATATATTCATCCACCTTATTGATTCTTTGGAACTCAGAGAACTTATAGACTCCCCTCCTTCCTATTGAACTGAAAAACCCATACAAAACATCCTAGGGAAACTGGGTATGCACAATTATAATTGACTATTATGTAATATTGCAATTTTGGAAATGCAAGAAATATTGTCAACTTTCACAACTAATAACTTAATGAGCCAATTATCATTATGAATGGTCTTCAAATGACCTTATAATTTATTAAGACTCCTAATTTACCCAACAAACTCATAATTATACCTAGAGGTCTATATTGCCAACTTTGGTAATTTTACATCTTTTGACATTTCTATTGCTTTTTATTACATTTAATGACTCAAATAGCCATAAAATAGCATAAAATAACTTAATAATAAATTATTACATTGAGAAATGACCCTAAATTTTATTTTATTCAACCTTCAACTCTTGAGGATCCTTTAGTAACCCTATACATACATTCATGCTCTCTTAGTGCTCCTTCACCAACTCCACTCTATTTATAGATATAGAGATCTCCCATGTCTCTTAATGCTACAATCATGCCTCATCATCAACCTAAAGGCTCCCTCAAATAGTGAAATATGATCATCTCTATTATACATCTACAAAAAACTCTTGTCTTGACTCTAGTCTTGAATAAACCCAGCACTGTGTGCAACTAATAGGGAAACTTCACAACATAGAAACCCACTCTACACTTTTTTTTACCTACAAAGGATTCCAAGACCAATTACTTCACCCTTCTATGTCTCCTTACTTGAGACAACCTTGAACTTTCTGACCATGTAGTCCAACCCTTATCTCTCCTATCATTTACTAGGACAAACTAGAAATTAATAATAGTTACTAGTAGGTTCCAAAAGGTTATAGCCTCCAAATATGATGTAAACTCATTTGATACATTTTGTACTTGTATAATTTTGTATAAACTTTATACCTTTTTTGAAAAAAAATATATAAATGTCTTTAAAGTGTTTTTCTGGCATGAATTTTATGAAATCAGAATTTTTTTGCAGCTTTTTTAAAGGGAAGTATGTGAACTATTGTTTCAATTTTTTGTCATTAGCAATAATACTCTAATGTAGTAGACTATACTTATCTTTACTACAAAAGATTCATTTCCCCCTTCTTTTTCTTTTTTCTTCTAATGTAGTAGACTCTACACTTGCCTCATTTTGACAACCTTTTTCCATGGAACCTTACTAGTTTAAGGTATGTTTCTCTTTGCATTATTGATATTTTATATCTCTTTATTATGTATTTCAAAATTTCTTGGTTTATTAATTAATAAAATTTATCTTTCGTATTAATGACTATCATAGAGTAGAGATTTTTTTGGCTTCAATATTTGCACTATCCTAGTCAATCCGCTATTTGTATCCATTATTTGTGCACCCAGAATCAAAGGTATAAGACTTTATCACTTGTAACTATAATTTGCAAACACTACAAATGAGAAGTGTTCACAATAGTTTCTTCTAATTATAAGGTTCTCTTATACTATGAAATGAGAGAAGAAAAGATAAGCATTGCTATACTTCTAATGGGTGTTTCTTGTACGGATTTTCCATCTATTATCTAAAACAGAATCTCAAGTCTTTGTTGTTGATTGTCTACAAAGGGCTTCATCAAGAACATAAGATGAAGGAAATCCAATATACTTTATTCATCCATAAGTCTTATGATTTTTTCTTCAAATAATCAACTAATGATATTGTAATTTAAAAAACCAACTTACATATCCATGCATAATTCTTATGAATTTTTTTTGTTCTTATCAAATCATCTTATATGTGTTTCTTTACTTGACATAGTAACTAGAAATGAACTAGATGTATAGCATGAGACAATAACTTAGAAAGTTAAAAGGGGCAAAACTTTTTCAAGAATATCACCTTAACATTATGTTTATGTTAGAAACCCATTGTGGGAGAAAACTTCCAAAAGTAAGTTTAGTAATTATAGTTTAAACTCTACAATGGCTTGTTACAAGGTAAGTAGGCTTACAAATCTACTGATAAAAAGATACCATAAAGTAAAATATGAATGCTTCACCAAGGACCCAAGCTCAGTCTTTTTATTGTGAATTAGTTTGGATTCCACATTGCAACACTCACATAGCACTTATTAGGGGAATTTTTTATGTATTTTTGTTTCATAGTTATAGTAACTTTGATGACTAGTATATTTTAAGCCCAGGAAAAGAATTATTTCAAAGGTTCTTTGCAACTTTTGGCATCTAATTGGTTCTTGCATTAGATTTCTCTTAGGCAACCATTTACATACCTCATTATAGTTGTTAATGCAATGTACATGTTATTATGTCTCATGGAAGCATCCACCTACCCTTATCATAATCATAACATAAATCCATTTTTTGTATAACTAGAACACAATTAAGATGGACCTCCTTTTCAATGATTAAAATTTTATTAAATCCATAATCTGTTATCATATTTCTTATTATTCTATATTCTTCCAACTTGTATATCATGCATGTACTCTTTATTGGAAGTCTGATAACCTCTACATAGTATAATCATGTCATGAAAATGATTTGTAAGTTAACAATTATCATGTTGGTAGTGGTATAGTATTCTCCCACCATAAACTTATTTTTTAAAATTTAACTTCAAAACTACACAATATTCTAAGATAATGCACGAATGATTAGATGATGAGTTTTGATTGTACAAGTGGAAAATTATATCCATCTTAAGGTCACATTATTAGAATGAGAATTAACTTAAAGATATTTATGAAAGAGATTTCCATAATTGTGTAAATATCTTTAAGTTGACTTTCATTCCACTATTGTGAATGTAAGTTGGATATATGCCACTTGTACAATCAATACTCCTCATCAATCATTTGAATATTATTTTAGAATATTTATGCAATTTTGAAGTCAAACTTAAAAAAATGGTTTATGGCAAGAGAATGCTACACCACTACCAAAATGGAAATTGTTAACAACCAAATCATTTTCTTGGCCCAACTATACTATGCACAGGTGTCATAATTCTAACAACACACCAAATTTTTTTTATGTTAGTTCCAATGAGGATGCCATACAACCAATGAAATCATAAATCATAAATTTAACCGCTTACCGTCAAAATACTCATAACTAGTTATGGGGTTTCCAATAAGGATGCCATACCCTAGATGACATCCTTGTTAGCCTTCTAGCAGTCAAGTGACTTTCACAACTTTCACTTCCCCATATTCTACCAACAACATTTGGCATTAGAATTTTGATGACCTCTCATTTCTAATTGTTAGTCTTGGCATTAAAATTTTGGTGGCATCATTGTCGATTGAAGAATATGACTCTTGTCTAGTGTAGGATATTTTTTTCATTATTCCAAAGGACTTCTATCAGATGGTATGACAAACAACCATCGCAAAGTGACCCAAGATGTAGCAGTGATCTAGGCAAATAACAATGTCATCAGCATAAAACACCAAAGTTGAGGGGATCACATGCTAGAGTTCCGGCACAATTATGGGTTGTGTCTATGTTGAGTAGGATTAGGTAGGAAGATAGGGTGGCACAATGAATTTGCACATTAAATTTTGGAATAATGTTAAAGTGATCCAAGGGAATGCTTAGTAAGAATGATTAGTAGGTTTAGTATCCTTGTTGGAAAATAGAGATGCTTCCTTATGATCAATAATGTAATCATTATTTCTCTTCAGAATTAATAAAGGGGAATTGGCCCTTCCTGCTATTTAATGACTAAAGAATAAAATATTCAATTTCTCAATATTGAATAAGTTTAAATTTAATAAAATTTAGTAAAAGTTTGTGCTAATTTTTTAGGATGTCATATTTTCCTTAGAGTTTTGAAAATACTAGTATGTGTTTAATATAACTCTTTTTAAATTTCAATATAAAAGGAAAACTTAATTACACTATTTTGAAAATAAATAGATTAAATTACTAATTGAAAAGTGATTTAATAGAATGAAAGGATACATTTTTCATTTAAGTATCACTCCATTTAATAATAAGAGGCTAATTATTTACACTTTTTAAAAGAAATATATTTATAGTTATTATAAAAAAGATCAAATTCATTCAAGAACAGCGAAGTCGTGTAAATTAACAACATCAAATTAGATAGAAGAATATTAAAAAGCATTTTTGTTATACTTGTTTAAAAAAAGGTATAAAATTATTATAAATTGTTTAATCATTTAAGAGCACAAAATTTAAATAAGCTGAGTATAAAATATCTAGCCATTCAAGAAAATAAAATCCAAGTAAAGTATTAGCAATAGAGTTTTTACAAGATTTTTTAAGAAAATGAAGAGGTATAAAAGTATTATAAACTATTGGAAAATTATAAAGAACACAATTTATAGGAAAATAAAAAGGATGGTTATACAAAAACATGAGTCTATTTTTCTTTGGTTAAGTAAAGTAGTAAGTTATACCCATTTCCCAAAAGCTATTTTATTCATTATCTTGACCTCATTCTTTATATATATAAGGTTGAATTATATATATATATATATATATATATATATATATATATATATATATATATATATATATATATATATATATATTCCTGTAATCACAGTTAAATTATAGGATAAACTATTGCGAACTATCAACTGACTCATAATTTTAATTCAAAATTTATTATTTTTTAAAATTAGTTATTATTATTATTGTTTTGATGACTTATATTTAGAAGTTTTAAAGCATTATATAAGATAAATAAATAATATTTGGGAAATACATAAAATAAAAATAGAAAATTCGAATATTATATTAATTAACAACTCTTTGAAGGTTGCATTTGTAAGCCATGGATATAGTTTGAAGATCACATGGAGCGAGCTAAAGCAGCAAGAGCACCGACGAATGGAGCGTTCATATAAGTGGCCGGCTCAGAGTGTGAATAGTCATTTCTGTCATCTCTAAATTGGTCGTTGTTATCAGGCCCTCCCACAACTGCTCCAACCAGAATGTTTGGGTTCGGGCCATTGCCATTCAACCCTAAGTTGAAACCGTCATTGCAAGATATTTTCTGAGGATGATCATAAATTGAAGGCAACGAAGATCCTCTGTGGTGAATATGCTGTGGGAACTTTGTACCGTAGCCCACCATGTATGACATCCCCAGTGGATTGTCTCCCAGAATGTAATCAACCTTCATAAAATTACACTACGGTTAAACTAATTTTCAGTTTTCATTAATGAACAGAAACAACACAATATTGTTTTGTATTGTCTACTCACCTGTCTCTTTGCAAGGGTGCGGATCCTGGTGGGAGTGACGATGCCGTTAGAACATTTAACTATTTGCTTCGAAATGTCCAAATATTCTGCGTATGTGAAAAGCAGGAAGCTCGTCGACGTCAGATATTGCAAATTGCTTTCACTCATCTGGAACAGAAGCCCACCTGTGATGCCATTAAATAATGAGTTTGTGTGTATATAGTATATACGACCTAAACAATTTGTTTGTGTGTGTTTAGCCTACATAAACAGAATCTTTGTGTATATCCAACTCAAACAGAATTTGCGTATCGAATGTAAACATAAGTCACTTGAAATCAATCTGTCAATGAAACCTGGCGTGTATTGTGAAGATGAAGTTTCGGGCAGAAGAGAGCAAACAAAGCTATCAGCGTGGCCTCTGTAATCTTCTAGGGACTTCACGTTTTTAACAAGAAATTCCTGCCGAACAAAACTGCAAAGTATCAGTTTTTAATGGTAGGCATTAATATGGTATAAGACATTAAGGTGGAGGTGGATTTTTCTGTTGTTTATTTCTTAACCTTGGCTAACAGCACTCTCGCTCCGGCGTGCTTTTCATCCCAGCTGAATATGTTATCGCTGTCGTCAGCTCCCAAATTTGGTCCATTGGTTTGAATATAGTTTACATACGATGGGTTTCCCGTGGCTTTTTGTAACCAAGCTGCCCCCCACAATAGCTCATCCTGCCACCAAATGTTTCTTTAGTCGCTTAGCATGATTAACATAAATGGAAAGAAATCAGTTTTAACAATTTAATTTCTGTTTGATAGCATGAGTTAAATTCAATTTAATTTTTTAATCAAATCAAAATTTTATTTTATATAAATTTGTTAAGAAAGATCCGTAGACATAATCATGTTGAATGCTATTTTTGTTTTTGCTTGCATGCATATTCACTGTGCGACTGCCCCCATTGCAGAATGACCAAATTAGATTTTTCTACAATGATGATTATACTTACTTGATAACCAGAGTAGGAGCAATAGAAGGGGCAAACTGCAGACGAGAGAGAATCACTGTAAGATCCTCTATACTTATCTGCGAAATCGAACACCTGGTAAAGGGGCCAAATTTCCAATCAAAACCCTATATTAAAAAAAATAATTCCAACTAATGAAACAGATGGAGCATAATACTGCCACAAATATGGCTACAAGTAATGGTGAATTTACCCGCATTGCAGTTTGAAGGAGGAGGTCGGAATAAGATCGGTCTGTTGAGTTGAAGACGAGGGAGGCAGCGGCGAGGGCTGCAGCAGTTTCAGCAGCCACATCGGAGCCAGGGTGTTGACTGTCCACTCTGTACACACTACGAGAAGTGTCCATATCTTCTGGTCTCTCCCAGCATCTGTGATCCATGTTAGGATCAGCCACCTAATATTAAGGGCACCACCCAATGGAAAACTATAAATACACATTGTTTCCCAAAATACATTATTCATCCATTGTCTATGGCATCGATTCATATTATCTCTGGATTCAGCTGAGAAAGAATTGCTAAATATTCCACCAATATGATTCCTCATATTTCATAATCTACCAAGAAAAGAATCCGTTCATGGTGTAAAGATTAAACCTGCACATATAAAACTCCCGGTTGAGAAGCGGCTTTGAGTAGATAATCAGTAGCCCAACGAACGGCATCCGTTGCGTATTGGAGGTCGTCACCCATGTATTCTCCAAACTCCACCACGCTCCATGACAGCATTGTGGTCGTAAAAGCCATTGGGAACCCGAATTTCACATTATCTCCTGCATCATAATATCCTCCGCTCAAGTCGACCTGTCCTCATGTAACAAACATCATTTAGCTCTACCTATACATGAAGACCAAGTTCATTATGTCACAAACGACTGAAGAAAACATTGAGTAAAATATGATTTGGAGAGGACAGAATGAGAACATACATTTTGATCAGCTCCGTCGGTAACGGCAGAATCTCCCCTCCACGTCATCCTCTGATTTGAAGGGAGTTTGCCGGATCTCTGGCCTTCAAAAAAGAGAATGGATTTAGTGAGAGCATCTTTGTAATTATGCGAAGAAGATGCAAAGCTACTCTTGTAGTCAACCACTCTGCCTCTCACAGCCATTATTAAGCACAAGAAGCCTAAACCCAAAAAAGGTAGCAGAGCTACTTCCCCTCTCATTCTCGATCCTACTCAGCATTACGAAACATGCAAATGATTTTGTGTCCGCTTAACTCACCAATGACTGAATTTATAAGACTGCTATGGAGGGAAGAGAACACATTTTTCTCTTATGAAAAAGCGGTTATTCGGGTCCCGCCATGGCGGATGCTAAGGACAAGAATGTGCATTCCATTAAAGAAAGTGCCCTAACTCACGAGAATCCTGCTGATTTTTGCATGGATTCTACGATAAACAGATAAACGGTCATTATCAAAGTCTTATTGGAGACTGCGATCGAATAATTTTTAAATGCCAAGAATTCACGAGCGCTCCAGTAATACGGGGCAGATTCATCTATAAAACTTGTACACCATAACATACAACGGTTTTTGGGAGCTGAACGGGGAAATACTAACGGAAACTAAGATGCATGGGGAAAGACTTGCAGATTAAGCCTATTAAAGAAATGGTAAGGACGACAGGTTCAGCTGAATTTCTTGTTTCAAACAAATCAAATTTGAATTTTCTTTGTTTTTAAAACAAATTATATTTAATATTCTAGTTATTAGGGCAGAGGATGAATAGTTATGTCAATTTTAAGAATAGTTGTTTGTTGATTTAAATCTAATTTTTTTTATAATATTATATGAATAGTTATGACTGCTCGTTTTTATTGGTGATGACTATTTATAATTGAATTTGTTAGATCTAAAGAGTAACATATCATGTGATCATGTGATGGCATAGTAGCACACTAATTGAGTGCACAACTTTAGGTTTCCCTTTTTGAAAGTCTAATATAAATCATGTGGATGCCAATTCAGCCAAATAAGCTATTGTAAAAATATGGCAATGATTTGGAATTTTCATATAAGAGTTTGAGTGGAAAGTGAGGTTGTTCAATTACTCCTCTCTCATATATCTTTTAATAGGTGGATTGATCTTTTTGTTTTTCTCATAAAGCTTGTGCTTAATAGATGAGTTTGATTTTAATTTTAATTTTTAAGAATTGTTTGACTTCTTAAAGACTCTTCTACTATTATAAAATATTTATCCACATATTTTGAAACTATAGTTATATTTAGAATAAAAATTTATTATTGTTATTAAGATAATAAAAACAAATCAAAACGAAGTTCTGCTTTATACTACAAATCATTTTAATAAGAAAACATCGAACTTATATCTTTTAAAAATAAAGCGAATCCAATTTCGGTATTCATTAAAAAGTAGATCTATTTAAATCTTTTCTTATACAATTTGTACTCACCTTATATAAACAATTATGATACATGGACCTCCGTGATCATATTGGATTACAGAAATAGTGATGATAATGTGAAAGAAGATGCAGTTTCCTCACTCAATTTCTCTTCACACGAAGCCGCAAATTACTGTTTTGATTTGACGCCCACAACCATGTTAATTCTTACGGAAAGTCTTAAGCTTTGTGTGGAATCCAACATT